>OU015471.1:10935863-11263961 GCA_907164805.1 Brachyptera putata | reverse complement strand
ATGTTGAGTACTTTCCAGCACCTGTATTTTACTATCACATTCTGAGCTCACTTTGAGCCGAACTGATAATTTTATTGAAATTTTAATTGAACAGTCACAGTCTATCACAGTGTATGTGTATCTATCACAGCCTATGGCTCTGTCTGCACTGGGACTATAGATATTGTATCGACGAATACGCAACTGTGACATCAACTATGCTATTTCTGATACATTTTCTCTCCCAGAGCTATGTAACAGTGATGGGGAATTGAGGCATCTTCCAGTTTACGTATGTTTAGGCCTACATGTGTTTTGTATCATTTTGTGTGTTTTCGGCATCGACAAATGGATACGGCTTGGCGTCACTGTTGTCGATCGAGATCGCTCTAGATTGTGATCTATGAGTTTTTGGTTACTTGTAGATTTTAGTTACTTGTAGATTCTAGTTGGGTTGCTATCAACGATACGGATTGATAACTAGCTGATTTGTTCAGAAGAATTTTCCATTCTATTCGACATCTGAATCCCGAATCTCAATGATGGCGGCTAGAGTGTTACGTGTGAATGTCTTCAGGTCTGCTGATCCCGCTGGTCGGAGTGGCTCTCCTGGGGGCAGCCGCTGCGTTCGTCACCAACCCCATCCTGCTGCAGCTGGGCGTCATCACCGGGCGCAGGCGCAGGCGTGACGTCACCTCTCAGGCGCAGCTTGATGCGCTCAGCTCTCAGGCGCAGCTCGAGAGGAAGCTCAACGAGATCGCGGCGCTCGAGAAGTACATGACGCAGGTAAACACCGTGAACCGTCTTACCGTCGATACTACACCCATACACTAACACGATAGGCGTAAAACTGTTGGTTTTAGGTTAATAATTCTGGAAATATCTAATTGCTCTGAAAGTGAAATTTGAGGTGACTGCAAATCTTCCCGTGCATGGTCGCTAGATCGAATTATCTTTCAACCAAGATGAGAAAATATCTAGGCCTACAAAATCATTTTTCACCACGTATATTCACGTATATTCTTATCTTCACCACGTATTTCTTTGGAGAAATCTAATCTTGATTTACAATCTAATTACAATCAGAAATTAAAATTTATAAGACCATTCAACCTAGAAGCGACACTCTGCTGTTTCAAGACTTTGAAGAGGTATTGTCACCAAATCATAACTAGACAACTTTTTGAGAAACTATCTTCAACAAATTATCTTATCTGTTGCCAGATTCCGAAAGAGGAGGCAGCTACGCAGGAGAAGCTGTTGTTCGCCAGGTACTTGACGTGCAGCGGCCTGAGCCAAGAGGCCAACCAGACGACCGGTGCTGCCAGCTGCCTCGAGCGACTCACGTGCGAACTACACCACCCCGAGTCCACCGCCACGCCACTGGAGAGACACGTCATGGCCATGTGAGTACGCCACTGGGGAGGGTCGGGAATACACTAGGAACCGCACGTGCATAAAAACTGCATTCTGAGGTTTTGAAAGTGTAATACTGCGGTGCGGGGAAAAGTAGGAAAAGTAGACTAGAGCTGAACTATTGCCAAATAATTTTGCATCACTCGGTAGTCGTCGCTGATTGGCTAAGCACTCGAAATGGCTACAAACCTCCGAATTCGCGTCACAAATGTTCACGCAAGGCCAGCGTACAGAGATGAGTATGTGACTGTCGTAACTGATCTCTTGACCTAACTACCGTATCGCTAATATCCGCCTGACACGATGGCGTTTTTGTTTGACTGACCCATTGTTCTGTCCGCAGAGTGACGTCGGAGATCCTGACCAACGAGTATGTTCCGGTCGGCGTCAAACAACGCGTCAAGGTCGCCACGTCGCAAGGAGCCGATGCGGGGAACTGCGCAGACTTCCCCTGCTACCAGCTGGAATCTCACTGACGCGATAAGCCCACGCGGCAACTTCACTGGTGACTGGGGGCTCTCTTCGAACCAATTTATTGCATTCTATGATACATGGTTTTATATTTTGAAGAAATAATATATTTTACTTCTATGATGAATAGTTGTGATACTGTTTAAAACGTCTGTTGTGAATGGGTCTTTATTGTTTGTTATATTTCCAGTTGAAAATACTCCATTTATCCAGCAGAACAAACCTGATTCTCACTCACACCTCCAGTCCCCAGCCCAGTTATTGTTACGCACAATGAAAAAACTGAAAATAGGCCTAACTATCGTACTTTTGTTAGTCGTGAAATAATTGGTTATCATCCGATTTATAATCGTAAAAAATAGATTTATGTCATACTGTAGGCCTAACTTTGTCACCGCAGCATCACGACATTTCAAATGCTATGGCCATCTTGACTGGATTGCTTACTTGTGTATGTTCACACGAATCGCGATCCAATAGCAACTGGTCAACGACAATTCAGTAATTGCGATTTAACGCAGCATAAATTAAGCATCCAATCAGGAATGAGTAAAAATATAGCCAAATCAAAATTCACTATACTGGTATTCGATATGCAAAATCGAAGGTCGACATTCCTAGCAGATGACAGACATGCAGTCACACATTTACTGCATTCCCATTAGTTGCCTACCACTAGTTGGCTGATTGAGTTTGTGTTTCTAGAATCTCCTGCTATCCTCATCAACCCAACTCCAGTCAATAGCGATCAAATTAGTATCATGTTCACACAAACAGTTTCAGGCTGGTTGGCCAAACCAGTTTGCGATTGGGTCAACTGAAGTTGTTTGTGATAACCGTGCTTCAGGCGGTCTACAGGGTGATTCTCACGCATGGCAGTGCAACGCTGACCAGCAGCTTACCTTGAACCATGCGATGTGCGCTAGTACACAGCCGAGACAAAATCAACATTCATTGATGGCTATATGTATCATATGTTTATTTACGTTACAAATGCACGATTTTACCATTCCATTTTTCTCCCTAAAACAGACTAGTACCGATCACCACAATACTCGTCCAGCAACCACGCTCGTTTAGCGTCTACTAGTTCCTGCCCGTTCCTAGCTATAGGCCTGCTCAAACAGGGCACTCCTCAACCGTAGGATCATTACAGTTCTGTCCTACTCAACGCCAGGACTAGGCTACCAACAAGCAATAACACATTTACATATCCACATTGCTTGGCTAAATGTAGACTAGGGCTAAACGACATGTCAACAGCAGATGCTATGCGCAACGGAATGGTAGACGGTGGCTAAAGTGACATGGTTATTTCACGATTATGTTACCATACAACATCTTTTCATAGGTTTTCACTGTTTTTTTTGTAATTTTTAGGGCAAATGGACAACAATACTGTAATTTAAGGTTCACGCCTTAACTCACCTAACATAATTCTGAAACGGATACAGGATAAAATGCACGTAACGTAGAAACACTTCCACGTTAGAGTGAGAATCACACGTACGGTGATTCAGTTTAAAGTAACACTACAAAGTAAATGGCACGAATAGGCATTGTATAACACTGAACAATATCAACTCTAATGAAACTAAGCCTCGCCTAGGCCTACTTACCGGGCAGGTCTGGAGCAGTAAGCGTCATTGTCGACTATCTTGGTATTGAAAACGGAGACTGTAACGAGTAGAGCTAGGCCTACCGAGTGTTGATCAGCCAGTGAGAATAGGCTCACATTGTCTGGCATCGTTATACGTTATAACATAAGCTCACACTATTGCTCACGCAGTTTCAACCAAGTGTCTAGTCAATTTGCATTCACGCCTAGCCCCACACTGTAATAGCACTATCAAAATGTTTGGCACAGTCTACTGAGTCATGTTGTGTTGCATCAAATTACTCAAATTTAATTTAAAGTTGGGATTGTAGGCCTACTGAATAAGTTGAGACAAGTCACTTGTATATTCACACACAGTCTTGAACATTTAAATATATCCAGGCCTTAAATAACGACTGGCCTGAATTGATTAACATACTAATAACCTCACAATCATGTATTCTGTCACTGTCAATTTCAAATATGGGAGTACTTCATACCACGGCTTCTTTGATGTAAGAGCTGTCATCTGCGACTCTTTTGCCTCTCTCTCTGAGATATTTGAAGAAACTACAACGAACCGGTCACGTTGGCTTAGTAGGTAGCTTAATATAGGTATGCTGCCAAGGTGGATAATATCCACCGTGTATGCAACTAATCCTGCGATAATAAATCTGATCATAAAATTATAATAATCTCTCGTCTATTATATTCTCCATACACTATTAGATAGCTCTCTGCACGAAGTGACTATTATTTATAAGCTAAACTTTAAATTGAGACAAAATCAGATTTTGAATTTACAAACGATAAGACCTCACTATATTACACTATATTATAGCCTATATTCTTATTCTCACAAGAATCTCTGCTCCTTAGGCGTATATCAAAGAGTTACCCGAAAACACAGAATAGCGTACAAAATAAAAGAGCTGATGAAATTACCATCATGTATGAATGTATTATTGATTTATTGGATGAGCGAACTGATACAATTTCTATTCAAAAATAGACTCATTCAATGCTTCTCAATATTCACAGTTTTTTTGGTGATTCCCCTCTTTAGTGCTATCCAGGATAGAACTGCCTCATAAGAAACCTTATCTCATCATCTCAATAATCATTCATCCGACGCCAATAGATCCTAATCATCATTACAGTGCGTCAAAACCCAATATAATTTTTTTAAATATCGGAGTCACGAACAGTGCTGACGATTTTAATTGCTTACTGTAAATAAGTCAAGATTTTGCATTAATTGAAGATATATCCCACAAGTAGTTTTCCTCTTTGGTATTGTAGAGGGAGGCGAGTCATGTAGTTTTTCATCACATATGAGCTTGCAACAAAGCTTTCCTAAAGCTCTGTAAGCCTATACAGGTGAAGACAGAGATATGTTTTTGTGAATTATATTATAAATTCAATCATCATTATAAAATATTGAGTTCTCCAAAAAAAACTAACCAATTCGTATTTTCTAAAAACAGCACGTTGCTCGACCGATATCTACCACTTACCCACGCTGTCTCTCTTCTCGACTATATAAACACTGGGCAAATGACTCGTACAACTTTTTTAAACTAATTTTTCAAAGGACATCACAACCCTGAAAGTAGATTTCAGCGAAAAATAACAAAATTTATTTCCCCAATTTTAGAGAATACTATAGATATCAACATCTCAATTTCGGAAATCATAATTAATTCATTTGTCGTAGTCATGACGTAGGCATTACCGATTCTGTATAGAAACATGAACTGAATCGAGTAATGTCTACGTCACAACTCAGAAGAAGATACCTATATGGCCTGGAGGACAAATACATTATTCATAATTTCTGAAATTGAGACGATGATTTCTGGCTTCTCTGAAATTAGGGGAATAAATATCGTCAATGTTTATAAAATCTAGTTTCAGGGTTGTGATGCCTTTAAGTTTAAGCAGTGTTGTCAGTTTTCCACCTGTAATCGACTTGTCTGCTGATAAAACAGCCTGTTCCAAGCCGTGCAATGACGTCACTAGGGCTATTTGTCAACAGGGCACAAGAACAATTACCACAGCAATTAATGCGATAAAACAGGTGAAGTAAATGTATATAATATCATAATTATATTTGTTTGTTGTAGAGCAAACTGTTGTTGAAAATATTTGTTGAAAACACTTGATATAAACAATAAACAATTTGTTTATAATAAGACTTGGTAAAGTGATAAGAATATATAGATAATAATAGCAATGTTGCATTTTCAGAGTTGGAGAAGGCTCGATTATGAATCGTTCTGATAATAAATTGCTTTATATACTTTCTGCATAATGATATGAAAAAAAAAGTGTTCCTAAGGTGTTCCTACTTGTCGAGAGAAATCCGTTTACTGCGCAGCTGCTCACGCACACACGAGTGAGCACAGGGATCCAGCATACTACTCAATAAAAAATATACACTAAATAGAAAAGCAAATCAGAAATAATAGAAAAAAAAATAAATAAATTTAACGAATTTAACAATTGAAAACGAAATGAAATTTGAAAAAGTCAAATTTCAACAAATATCCCGGTTGCTATATTATAATGACACCGAATTAACAACATTTGGAAGTTTATATAGGAATGCATGTTCTAAATGATTGAATAAGGAAAATTGGTTCCAGGATTCGAGTAAAAGTGTGCATTTCTGGGACCATGTAAATTAAATTCATTCATTATTTCCATTACATATGTTATCAAACGTTTTCATATGTTTCAATCACGATAATTTCAGTCAATTTATTATGAATGTATGAGAAGTAATGTAATGTACTGTATATGTATGTTCATCATGTAAAGAAAGATATAGCAGAATTGCTAATAAACATTATTATTATTGAAACCTAAGCTCTTCTCATTCGAACGCAGTCTACCATGTTCGAAAAGGAATAGGAATACTCAGGAATAAACGACCTTTCACCTCTCATCACTTCATCGTTTCATTATCACCCGCTCATTCGTTTCTCAGTATAACATGGCTGTTGGTGGGGTCGTTATAAGTGGCATTAAGAAAAAAAGCAAATAAGTGCATCTTGCTCCTCTGAATGGCAGAATGAATAGCACATGCTCTTTTGGACCACAAGGGCGCCAGCTCAAATCTCGTTGCCAACAGACAT
This sequence comes from Brachyptera putata, assembly GCA_907164805.1. Lineage (NCBI taxonomy): Eukaryota > Metazoa > Arthropoda > Insecta > Plecoptera > Taeniopterygidae > Brachyptera > Brachyptera putata. Next base: position 11,257,358 of record OU015471.1, on the reverse strand, counting down.
GTTTGTTTCCTTACAAAGATACAGCAATTGTTATTTATTTATTCATTTATGTATGTGTGTTGGGTTGGGTTTAACCAAGGAGATTGAAATATATGTCACTCTAGAGGACGCAATGGCGCAGTTGTGTATCTTGCAAGATGAAAGCTACCATTTTGGTGGCAATGCATTGGCTGTCCTGTAGCCTGTTTTTCGGTTTCAAGTTCTTCGGTTCAAAAAGTGGGAATAAAGCGGTCGTGGCCTATATCGTGAGTAATCGCAGCATACATCTAGGCTATACAGCGGGAAACCACGGAAAATCTTTGTAAAGAAGGAGTGAAGGACGGTGACGGAGATCGAACCAAAGCCCAATCCACCCTTATCTCCCCATCATATGGAGCAAGCGCGTTATAGCAAGGTACATGGATCGGTAATTTGTGTTCTTTTTCTTCATTTTTCACATCTGTTTATCTCAGATTTTTCTGAACTCAATAATATCTGGGTTTTAGAAAAAAACAAGTGAATTATACATTTTTTAAAATAGCACGTTTTTTGCCAGCAATGTGTGTATATGCAGTCTATACTCGGCCGTATCGCTATCAGGGCTTTACTTCAAATACTTGACACTTTTTCTTTTTAATCGTCCTCAAAATTATTACACGAATAGCTTCCAGTCATTAGAACAGTTCACCTCGCCGCTGACACAATATATCCCCCCAAGGCCCGAGTGTCAAGCAATGCCGATAAGATGGCGATATTACGAATAGGGTTCCGACTGCAGCGGTCTGCTAAAGCTGGTAGGCTAGGTCTGCTAGTCAATGCCAAACTTTACGAGTAGTAACATCAACAAGCACACAGCAACAAGTGTTGGCCTACATGCGTCTTAGTTACAAGCACTGACAGAAGTCCGGTGTTGACAGCAGACCATCATTGACAGCAGATCACAGAAAGCCTAGCAATGACAGAGGAAGTGACCAGACGTCAACCCTTGCCAGGTATGTACACCCAGAGCTTCCACCAGAAGTAAAAGTACGTTTTCCGTTTACCTGATGCATGACCTACGCAATATGAATGTCTAGACAGATAGAAAAAATACTTTTACTTTAGGTTCAAGCTGTATAACCACTGGTGTCGGAACCGGGGGGAGCAGGGGGGCATTGCCCGCCTACCCAACTTTTGGCCAAGGGGGGGGGGGCAAGGGGGGGCAACAAGAAGGTCTTGCAAGACACAATTTGAAAAGACGAGAAATAGAAAAGACGAAAAAAAGAGGGTAGAGAGAAGGGGGAAAAAAAGAAAGAGAAGGAAGAAAAGATGTATATAGATGGATAAAATCGTACATGGATTAATAATTCACATTGCATAGAAAATCAAATATCACATGGGCACCTTCAGTTCTAGGAGAAAATTGATTTTGGCATCTAAATCTCATCTGAAACACGTTGAACCATCTCAAAAAAGGTATAATTTAAAGAAATTTGATGTAATGACAGCTCTGGTATGTAGTTTATGAGTTGGCAGAAATCAACAAAAAACCCTATGCTTTCTCCAGATGTAAATTATTTTTTACAATTTTTGTAAATTTCCAAAATTCCAATAGTCGTAACGATGACAATAAAGTCATCGGAACTTCCAATAAGGGTCGTTTGCGGGGGGGGGGGGGGGGCAGAGAGCGTGACTGCCAGGTGCGTCAAATTTAAGGGGCGCTACCGGCGCAAATATTCCATAAATCATATTCTATATCACTTATGTATTATTGGGTGGAGTAAATGTTATTATTCGAACAGCATTGTTATCGAATGATAGATTAATTTAGCGTTTTATTTTCTTGGATCAGCCATTCAGCAAAACTAGCTTCCTTACCACACTAAAGAATTCATGAATTCCAGAAATTTCGTGCAGCTCCCAAACCTGCAGAATAGTATTTAAAAAGATACATTTTCGAAAATTTCCCTGCGCGGCTTGATTCCTCCCTCACTTGCATTCACTTTCAATTGCGCATACAGTTTCTGGGGCTCACAATGGAGTCCTTGCCCGTGGCGCTAAAATGACCCGGAACGACCCTGCACATACAATAACTATGATGGGCAAATATCAGTTGGGCACCTCTAGTTCTCCAAAACAATTAATTTTGTCATCTAAATCTCATCTGAAACACGTTAAATCGTGTTAAATAAGGGATAACCAAAAAAAAATCCCTGCTTGGCCAGAAGAGTGGAAGGTTCCCCTTGTCCCCTGCGGGTCGTAGGCTTCGCATTAACTGGTCTTTGTAAAACTGTTCTTATATGGCATTTTCTTTTCCGAACTGAAATCCTCCTCCCTTATATCAATCCTCCTCCCTTATATTAAATAATTACATTTTGTACAAATATTTTTTCAAGATTCTTTTTGACCCAATGAAATCCGGAGACTAGATTTACACACACATGCTACTGAATAGCAATTTACTTGTACTCATGCAGTGAAGAAGGTCGATCGTCTTTAACAAATACAAAACTCTGGTATATTTGTATTACTGAGAAATTTTCCAAGTTATTATGATTTTTTCATGACAAGATTTACGGTTAGAAACGCATATACATCTTTCAACGGCATATAAGTCTTGAAGTTGTAGCAATATTGTACCGATGTTCTACAAATTATTTAGTTAGACGACCTTCTTCTTTAGGGAAAACAAAAAGGATTATACAAATATCATAATACATGTAATTATATATAACACTTGCACATGATAATACATAATAGTGCACTAATTTAATGTTTCTAATTATAGGCTACAATGTTAATTATTATAAACACTCATATATATATATATATATATATATATATATATATATATATATATATATATATATATATATATATATATATATATATATATATATATATATACATTAAGAGTATAGGAGTCGATTTAGCGCAATATCAATCTTTGGTGACAATTTTCGAAAGGTGTGACCAATAGGCAATAAGCATTTCAATACGAGGGAAACACAGATTTTTTAAAATACGTTCAAGATGGCATGTAAAATCTATTCCACTTATATCGCATATAGCTGTCGAAGTTATACAGCAAAAAAATATGTTATTTTAGCTGTAGGCCTTTAACAGTTAAGAGATGGGAGTTGAATAATTGTAACTTATACCACTTTGAAGGTATTGAACATTTTTGTCGTTCCTCCGTGTTAGAATATTGATATCTCATACCATTCGAAACGTATTGCCAAAACACTGATATCTACCTCAATCGACTCTCTTTACACAAGTAACTATTTCTGTTTGTTAATTGTTTGGAGGTTTGAATGCAACTAAAATACCATATTGTTTTGGGTAGTGATACAACAAAGAGTTTACTAATTGGTGACTCGATGAAATTATTATTTTTGCTATATTACTTATGAATTGTTTACCTGGCGTTGGCCTTATCGTCAGGACTTCGGTGCGTATCGCCATTCAAATCTCGAACTGCGCAATCAGAGAAGGTAACGCGTGAGATGGGAACAGTGTTGTTGAACCAATCTCGGACCATTCATAGAACTACGTACATATTAGTATTAGATTTTTTCTATACGTGTGTTGAATTGGAAAAAGAAACTACACTAGTGGTGACAGCTGACGGGATGGTACAAAGCATCAGCAGATGTTACTCATGAAGGTCTGCATCATAAATGCAGCTATGCCTCTGATTGGCTATTTTCTCTACAGGGAATGTGATTGGTTGTGTTTCAGGTAACTGGATAACTCCAGAGCCCTGTGCTCCAGGCGTTCCTCCAGGGCTGGAGTTTCTAGCAGGTCTGGACACAATCATGGCTCATCAGCAGATCGAGTGGGTGGAAGGTAATACTGCTCTCCCTGTGTTTCATCTAGGGTTATTGCTGATAGCTATCATATTCATGGATTATAGACAACAGCGTTCCAGAGCAGGATGCAGTGCAACCAACTATATACTAAAACACATTTATACTATACTTGAAAAAACTATATTATATATATAAATATATATATATATATATATGTACTAAAAAAGTGAAATTACAGTTACACTATTTTTTTCAATATTTCATATAGGCCTACTACGCGTCCAACGTTTAGTTTCAATTAGATGCCTCAGTATACTGGATATAGCCTTTTCATGAATAAATTCAGAAAGACAAACATACTTGTTCACGTAATTGTTTCGCGCTGCATTTCTTCTGTCAACACTAAAGTCTTCTTTGTAGAAGATATCACGCAAAAATAGTAAAAATCGGTATACACTACTCGACCTTGTGAACGCCGAGGATCACAATAATCCGATGCACAACGTAGTTTGAACTTCAACCACCCTGCCAAGATGAAAGATCTTATACTTAGACGCGTGGCCGAGTGGTTAATACTCAATACCCTGAACTCAGGAGACCGTGGTTCGATTACCGCCATGGTCGACCATCCTGACAGGGGTTTCCCTCCGTCGTTCAGATCAATACTGGGATGATTCTTCATAACTACAGGCTACGACCGACTGCTTCCAACTATCCAAAAACACATAAAAAAATAACCTTTCATCCCCCCTCCCCCCCATCCCATCATCTCATATATCGTTCACCACCGCCGAGTGATCGTAGTCATAAGTGGAGTGCGTCGTTAACCCAATATAAAAAAAGCTTACAAATCACTCATATCACTCAGCTCTGGAGAGTCTGCAAAGAATTAGCATGAGTTGCGCATCGATGATACGACAGCTGTACAAATTCTACAAAATAAGAATATATGCTTCAGTGTGTGAACGGCTGAAAGATGAGAGTTTATGGAACAATTGAGAGTGTATGATGTATTGAAAAGCTACGCTGAAAGCAAGTTTTATTTTTTTTCTCTTCAAAAGGGCAAAGTCAATTTTTATGAGATTCTCGAATCATTATAATAATTCATAGGTGATGAAAATCATAAAATATTGACAAAATTTACATTTTTTCTCGCATCGAGTTTTTCCCCACCATGCCATTCTTACGGGTATTTTCAAATATGAAAATATTTTTCATAAAAAAACTAGATCTTGACATTTTTTCAAAATCATTTTGTTCCAAGTTGAATAACATGTAGACCTGCAATGGTCCTCGTGTGGAGCTTTGTCTGTGCGTTTTCTTTACACTGCACCTGCACTGGTCACAGGGTTTGAACCTGTAGCAGTATGACATATTTCATCAATATTTTTCTTTTTTCTTTGCATTTTGTATTTGTATAATTCGTGACGATATTGAAGAAAAATGTCATGCTGAACAGCCAAACCTGGTGACCACAGTGCACTACAAAGAAAGCGCACAGACAAAGCTCAATACGAGGATCATTGGAAGTCTTCACCAACTCATCGAACCGTCTTGCTTGCAGGCGGAGTGTTCGAGAAATTCGAGACAAACAACAGGTTCGCCATCAAGGACACGTCTGGCGGTCACGTGTTCTACTCGGTGGACGACAGCGGCTGCTGCATAAGATACTGGTGCGGCCCGCTTAGACCCTTTGGCATGAAGGTGGTCGACCGCATGAACAACACCGTCATCCACCTGCAGCGGCCCTTCCGCTGCGACTCCTGCTATCATCCTCCGTGCTTTCAACAGGTGAGGATGCGTATAGAGTCTACAACCTCCTGTTAACAACATGTGAGGCTGCTTAGTGGTTACAACCTCCAGCAGCCCTGCTATCATCCTCCTTGCTTTCAAAAGGAAGGACTACCTAAAGTCCACGTCAATGAGATGTGGGCCTCCTATTAACATGAATCATGTACAATATAGGTCCAAGAATTGAAGCCTGAAGTACACCCACTCAGATGTTACTCCTGACGCTCGGAGTGTCTCCACTTTTCACTTATATATGTCTACTCATCAAATAGTTTCCAATATAATTCAACACTGAATCCCCGATACCAGTATTAGTTGAAGTGAGTTAAAATTTGTTCTCCATATTTTTCAGTATCACAACATACGTGAATAAATTGAATTAATTTTGAGTTTATTCTGATTATAAGTATCGCTGTGTCTCGGTTTGGAGAATTTGTAAATTGTTGCTTGTGTTGCATTCTATGGAGATAAGAGAGAAGGCTTGTGTGTTGTAGACGATGGAAGTAAGCGCGCCGCCGGGCACCAAGGTAGGCTCCATCCACCAAGTATGGAACTTTCTTTGGCCAAAGCTGAGGATCGATGACGCCACCGGGGAAACCCACTTCTTCATCAAAGGGCCGTTCTGGGTCAACGGCTGCTGCAACGATCCCGAGTTCAAGGTAAGAGTCGGATTCTCTGCTCACGGAGATAATCTAGCTAATGAGGCCGGTGGGCCAGTGGCTAGCTCCATGCAGGCGCGTAGAGTGGGGGAATGGGGGTGAAGTTCAATGCCCCCCCCCCTCCCACTAATGAATTTGACCTCCGCACTGAATGTTTTTGGCCGAACATGTATGGTAGACTAGCTAGAAGCCAAATGGCGTACGTCGTAAGATACTAGTTCAGAGATTCACACGATGAAGTTGTTACTTGTTAGAAGATGGGAGAAAGAACTTCCCAGGGTAAAGATTAGTAACATTGCATGGTTGGTCAGTACCATCAAAAGATGGTAATTAAAGGCCAGGGTTCATATGGTATATGGATTTCGGAGAAAAGAATGACCTCAAACTTCTCATACTCAAACTCAAATGACTAAGTATTTTTCAAAAGTCGGACAAAATCGAAAACTTGTCTCGCGGCAACATCGGGATGCATTCGCCTTAGTTATGACTATAGTTATGGTTGTTTCGTTATACTCAAAATGGTTAGAGGTTTGGAAGATGAATTCCACAACAGCGGATAGAGGGTATAATAGGGAAACTGAGGTCAGCAATTACTATTTTTGGACTTCCAGAAGTGATTGTTATCTTTCCTCACAGTTCTCACAGTATTCCAAGAAAGTATGAATTCACTAGTTGTATTCACCACCGTACCATCCCCAGTTCAATGGATTAGCAGAAAGAAGTGTAGAGGTAGTCAAATAACATCTTTAAAAGAAGTTTTGGGAAGGCAACGAACTTAACAGGTAAAGTATAAACGGCGAGTACATCATCGTAAAATCCTATGGTGAAATTTTCGTAGACCTACCTAGTTTACGGTTTTAATTGAATTTCAACGATTGCTTCCTAATGCAACGTGGAGAGAGGCCAAACAGGGGATGCATATCATTTTCCGGGCCACTTGGATAAAATGTCCCTTCTGATGAGAGGGTTGTGCAACACTTCTGTAAACAAAGAAGCGTGTTCCAGATTCTGGACAAGGATTGTCTGCAGGAAGTGGGCAAGATCACCAAGGACTGGAGCTCGCTGGCAAAAGACGCGTTCAAAACCGAGGACAATCACTTCGGAGTGACATTTCCACGGGACATCGCCCCCACCCTCAAAGCTGTCATGCTGGGGGCACTGTTTCTCATAGTAAGTACCACGCCCTCATGCTGGGGGCGTTGTTCACCAAGCTGGGGACGCTGTCATGCTGGTGAGACTGTTTGGCTTGGGAAGAACCACGCTACCATGCTGGGCACACTGTTATTCCAGGGCCGCTGCCATGCACATGCCATGTACCTATTTAGGTAGTTACATGAAAAAAATACTGAAGCAAATTTCAAGTAATATTCGTAATTCTGTCATTATTATTAGACCATTTTTTAAAAGATAATTGGTTTTCTGGGATTCAATAAAAAAATCTACTCACCCCAAGTTCAAGACATCATCATTTCTTGTAGCTTGGTTGCTTTTAGTATCTTAGTCTGCGCCTCAGTCTCTATAGCCTCCCGTCTTAGTCTCTTTGTCTGCAATAGTTATATGCGTTACTATAGCAATCGAAGATGTAAGTAATCTTGGGGTGAACTTTCCGTCAGTTGGCACCAGTGTATCTAAAAGTGCCAGAAGATATGAACTGTGTATTCTAAATGGTGTCTGGTGTACTTAGCATCAATTGTTAACAATTCTAGTCGTTTTGAGCCAGCCTTAAAAGCGCATGAAAGTCGATTTTGCGAAATGTACTCTTTTGGTGATAACAGTATGTGATGTCAAAATTCTGATATGTAGAAAACACAGATATTTGTAATGCCTTCAAAAACATGTTGAATAATTCATCAACCCTGGATTCCGACATTTTTACAGATATATAGATATAACTTTTTTTTTTTTTACCAGTATAACGATGATCATAACGCGATACAAGTGAAGTAGTTTCTACTTACCTTGAAGGTTCTTAAAATATCTGTGTTTCTCTCCAGTATTGAAATCTTGTTATGTCATATCGTTCAAAAGTTATCACCAAAAATCTGATATTTCTTAAAACGACTCCCGTGCACTCCGAAGATATAAGTAGGCCCTATTTCGTTTCTCATTACTATTAGTCCATACACTCTACGGTGACCTTGCCGTCAGATGGCACCAGAACATCAGAAAAGTCTGTTAAAAATCATACTTCAGTATACACACCTCACTGTAGACCCCTACTTGATGTGATTGTAGTTCGCATAACGACCCCACCAACAGCTGGGTTACTAAGGGGTACGGGCGAATGAGCGGATGAAGAATGGAAATGTTCACAAAAATCTATGTTGCAATTGGTAATCGAATCCACGCCCGATTTGATGTTCTCTACATTTTGATTGGTTCCCACAGGACTTCATGTACTACGAAACGTCGGAGAACGATAACTACTAAACGTCGAGTGAGAGAAATAGCTACTAGCTTCACCACACATTGAAGTGTATGGGACCGTGAAACAGTTCGCTTTGACACGAAATCAACGCGTATTCGCCAGTAAAAGTGAAAACAGAATGTGCTCCGAATTCAACATCGCCGGCTAAGTGTAGATGACATTCAACACAACCAACCACGGGACATTTACAATTTTTATTAATTTTATCTATTCTAATTATCATTTTATTCGTGCATTTTTCGTAAAGATCATATTTAGATGAGCGTAGCGAAGATTTTCATTCCATATACCGAAAAATTTTGGGCTTGGTTTTTATGTTTTTTTTTTTTTTTTTGTGTTTTTTGTGTGTAATTTTGTACGCGGCATACAGGTCAGGAAAAAGTTTCAATCAACTCGAAACTTTTTTTACAAATTGGTGTTATACCAGAATAGGTTGGGATTGTTTTTCAGAAAAATCGGTCAAACGGATTTTCCGGAAAAAAATCGGAAAGTATGGAAATTCCCTCATAAGAATAGGCCAGGGGAGAAATACTTGGAATTTAATTTTTTCAAAAGCTCTCAAATTTATACTGAGTGTGGAAAGATCTATCATACCTATTTTAAGCGATTTATGGAACAATCGGATGTGAAATAACGAAGAAAACGCATTTTTAAGGTACTTTTTTACACATCAATAAAAGCAATTAAGAAATCAATTAAGGAACTATTAAATATGAGCAACAAGTGTCACCAATAAATTAAAACGTTTAAAATCTGTGATGTATATGAAGAAGGCACTGGTTTGATTGTTTGGAAACCAAGGTCCATATACCAACAGACGGCCGCGGTTTTTAAACCTTTGAAGTGATCCATGGCCTGTATATGTACATTGAGCTGACCAAATGTTCTTAATTCTACATTTCCATACTTCTAGCTCATCTCACAACGCATATAAGGCGTTTTCCTAGTATAATACATTACAGAAAATAAAGGAAGCCCATGTAGGAAAAAGAGTCACTGTATATGGGCTGAATTTGCGAATTCAACAGATGTTTTCAGGATGGCAGACGAAAAAATAGTTAAATTACGGTATGAATGATGTTTTTGTTCAGTGATGGGCAAGGTGAAGAAAATATATATTTATTTTTTATGAAATTAAAATAGACCTAGCTGAAAGTAGCAATTAGGCCTATATGTTTGGCTTTGGAGATTCAAATAAGAAGAAGATCAAGATCTTTGAAGAGATTGAGAAGAACTTTTCCCAGGACCGATGATTGAATTTGGAATCATTCCTGATTAATAGAAAGTTTACTCACTCTTTAGACTTTGTTGGTTAGTTACATTATGGTATATCATTAATTTCTTCAGGGATTGTCAGATCTAAATTGTCCATCTCCATTAGTTCCAGAGATCATGCATAATTGATGACATACACGCCAATATGTGACTCCAATATGTGATTGGGTGGAAGAGTGACGGGTTATGTGGAGTAGTCACATTGATTGCATGCAACAAAACAGAATTGTTAAAATTGCTACAGATCCAAATTTTTAGAGACCTCCAGAATTGCTAGAGAATCCAAATTAGGAGGACCAAACAGAAGGTGGCGATATTAAGTTATTGATTCCAGTCCATTTTTGAACAAGCCGAATGGCTTTGGAAGTAAGTAGATGAAGATGAATAGATAAGAAGATGAAGCAGAAAGAATTGGAAAACAGTCATATCTCCTGTTTTTTTGACAGAAGACATCTAATATCAAGGACCAGCCGCAATATCAGTGTATTTTCTTCTGGATGTTTTTCAATATACCTTGCATCGACTACTATAATAATGTAACCGCAACAGAACACATTTATAAAGAAATACGGGTTTAACATTTTATCTGTATTGAATAATTATTGATGTGATCTAGGCCTATTGTATCTTGGGTTGAAGCCATCGTATCGATGGATAAGGAACAGCGTTCCAGAGCTGAGCAACGAGCTATATATCGAAAATGAAAAATGTGCTGTTACCGCAGAACAATTACTACTTCCTTATGCATATTGCACCTCGCATTTAACGTATAGTTAAAATTATATACCATGTAACCTCTCCATGCATACAAACAGTGCACGTACGTAAATTTTTTGCGCAGCTTTTATTCCGTTCACATTTGAAGTCTTTTATGTACAAGTTATCTAGTACAAATTGGAAAACAGTAAACTACAGTTCAATCAAGTAATCGTCAACCAACAGAAGATTCCGGCTCACAATATAATTTTAACTTCACCACGTAAAACTGAAAGATCCAATAATTCACATGTCCCTCTAGCTCTTGATATAGTGTTATGCATTATAGGAATTAGCTTGAGTAAACGGTACGATAGCTATTATCCAAGATTGTATTACCAGAAGCTAGATTTTCAAAATCCCTTGATATTCATTAGGGTAGTTTTATACCCCAAATGTCATTTGATGGCATGTAGGCCCTATCTCAACAACTGTGAAAATCAACAGCTCTACAGCTAACAGTTAAAAGTGTGGATATGACATGAAACTTAATGTTGAGTATACTTGCTCCATTTCATAAGACAATACCGATTTACTAAATTAAGACTTCAAATATGTCCAATTGTTATATCACCTTTAGAACCACCCTTAATATAACACCATCTCTCCTCCCCTGCCCTTGTGCCATTGATCAATAATACATTTCGTCAAATAAGTATCTCAACCCTACTAAGAGAAGTATATGATTGCTGAAAAATAAAAGAAAATTACGCTCATGAATAAAATAAAACCTTCCAAATTATATACGGTATCCATTTTAAACACCTCGATCGCGTGTTCTATTACGCCTACATGAAGATATAATATTCTTATATTTTAATAAATACACGTTCTACGGCTTACCTCAGACGTTGTCAGTAGTCCACTGAGACTGGTTCACAATTTCCGCACATCAATATACACATCTCATACATCAACTTGAGCTACCAGTGCCGTGATATTCATCAGAAGAGAAAGTAATTATTCACTCATTTACTTCATCCCGGGGCTGTCACATTATTCGGGGGGGGGGGGGGGGGCATCAAACAAGTGACAATGAGTGACAAGGGAAAGAGGGGGCGGGGGTATACACTATATGTGACACCCACATTTACAATACATTATTATTCATTTCTTCTAATTTTGAGGAAATCATGTGGTGCCACATGAATTGTATTAAATTTAATTTAATTGCAAAATTTAGGTGGCTGTGAAAAGCTTTCATCTTTGTCATTGAACTTCTTCGTCTTTGCTTGAATAATAGACTACAATATACAAAATCACTGATATCCATTTCTTTATCGCATAAATAATTTCAATGGGGGGAAGGCGATAAATATTTACTGGATTGTGACATTAAATGAGGGGGTCATCGTCTCTATGACCTTCTCGGACAAGGGGGGAAGGTTTGACCTAATCTTGTATGACATCATTTATGGACAGCCCCTGCGGGCTTCATTCTCTATCTCTGAAAATAGGAAAGTCGGTCGTATACCAAGCTAACAAATGTACAGTATTCGAAAATATGTGCGATCCAACTGCTCACGAAATTTGATTTGAAACCATCCCATCGGAAACTCTTGGATACATTTTGTGAGCAGTTGGCTCAAATATATTTCTGAATATGGTAAAATGTTCAGCTTATCATAAAACCGACGCCACAGTTTGTCTTTGAGCGCCTCAAGCCCGCACGTCTATACTGAGGGAAAGTCACTTTTGCTTATACATAAGTAATGGGCATTAAACTTTGATAATTGTGGGAAAAAACAGCATAATGCTTCGTAAAAAGATGAGTGAGATATTTGTAATTAGAAAATATTCATTCAAAATGTGTATGTGGTTTTGAAACTACCAACGCGCCCTCGTTAGCTCATTCAGCTCTATTTCAGCTCGCATCCACGCTTCACACACTGAAGTCACCGTTGGGCGTGAGTTCGAGTCCAGCATAAGGCATGGGTTTTGTGAACGTCCTTTCACTTATCATAACTCAAAATGGACAAATTGTACGATAAGTTATACAGTTATAACTCATACCACCTTGAAGGCATCAAAAATATCTGCATGTAGTTTCCTCTCATTAGAATTTTGATATCCCACACCGTCCGAAGTTCACGATAGAAAAAAATTGTATTTCGCTGAATCGACTCCATTCCACTCTTATTAATGATGAACTTCAAGTTTATATTCAAATTTGATACAGGATTTCTTCCGCAGAAATGATTCCAGCAATTACTTCATTGAAGACTGTGGAGTTGGTAATTCAATACGTACAAGCGAAGTTGGAACCAAATAAGGGTTTGGATTTTCATACAAAACTTCTGAAATTCAACGGTAAGTATAACTACAATTGACACGTATGGATCTCGTTAAACGCAAAATCCGAGTTTATTGAATCCACACTCACTTCATATATAAATGATGGATGCATTCAACAGATATTATGTAAAAAAAAAAGAAGGAAAATCAGACATGCCTACAAGTTGGTCATGATTGATTGATTGGTGGCTTTTACAGGCGCTCAACAGCTGGGTTATCAGCGCCCAAAGAGAGTTTTTATCACATATTATTAGACACCCATAAGGTGGAGTATAGATTAAATCAAGTTTGAAAGGTCAGAGTTGTATGAAGTGCATGACATTGTCCATGCGTGTATTGTCTTCTGCTAAAATATAACTTATATCACAGTTTATGTTATGGAGTTCTCTTTTAACACGGTACTTCGGGCTAATACAGTATGTTAGACAGCTAATGTCGGTCATGGTGATTTGTATAAACGCAGTTTGCATCATGGAAACCTGACCGACTTGCTGAATATTGATGATCACATATTTATCAAAATAATATGGTATCAAAAAGCTCGGTCTATTTTGAACCGATTAGTTCTATTTTGAGGACGACATAAATTCAATTTTTCCAACATGCTGAAATGTTTTCAGAATATTTACGTAAAATATATTTACTCTCTTGAGCATGGATCAGCCTGACAGTGGAAATTTTATTTCTTGGTCTCAGGTCGTTATTATACTCAATACAAATTTGCAAAATTTCACATCACTTTTACCTTCATACCGATCGTACGCCATTTTTGAGTAAGACGTTTGATTAAATAATTGTAATGATTCTTTTATTTCTATAAATATCTATTTATTTATTCTGTCAATGCAAATGAAATACATCTTTCAGTGCTGGCTGAAGTTACTATACCGCGTGTTTGAATTTTGGTGACCTCAAAAGGTAAATTCAAGGTAAACACAACATGGAAGAAAGCGGTCGTGGGGGCGGAGGTGGCCATGTTTTTGCCATTAAGGCTTTCCTATATTTCCACGTTATTACTTATTCTAATAGCTTATTCTTAGTTCAAAATTCTTGAGATGCAATTTTCATTAACATTTGCATGAAAATAACACATAAACAAGCCTATTTCTGACAGAAAATGGAGGCACAAAAAGCGGAAGCCATGTTTTTTAAAAATCGCTGCGTGCATGGCCACTCTCTTTCATAACATGTACAGGCTCTCTTTAGGAACTACCTTTATAGCAAAGGCTCCAATTATTTGAATAATAGAAAATAATCCATAATTTCATCTCAAAACCCCAATTTAATATTTAGTCCATAATTAGGGCCTGCTGTATTGATTCGATTAAAATTCATTATTCATCACGTGTTTATCTTTCACTGTCGAGTCTGCATTTTTATAATGCATGTAGGTATATTGTTACGACCTTCCGAATGGTGATGTATAGTGAGAGGGTGGTCGTAAGTGATTTTAGGGCTTATTACAGGTAAACTAGGTAGGCCTATACCTTTGGAATATAGTTGATTGAATCAGAGAACATTTCGATTATAGTTTATAGATCCCGAAAGTGGTTATGAAATTAATTATGTAAATGTACGAAAGGGTGGGACGCATGCATGCGTGGGCTAGCTATTTTGATAGGTTATTTACTACATTACAACGAGAAGGAAGTGGCGGGTTTCGCAGAGTGGTAGCGCGGCGAGACGCGAATCAGGGCCCGTAGGCCTATAGGTCTACATCTTATTTGCCTTCCAGTGGCCGCGCTCCAATGAGGTCCAATACCGTCCAAGTTAGTAGTGTTAGGGTTTAAAGGCGCGTCGACAGCGAGGTCATTTAGCGCCCTTTAGCGCCTTTTCATTTAGCATTTAGCGTCATTTATGTTCATGTCCGTATACTTTGCCATAGTTGCCAACGTTTGTGAATGTTTCAAGCGTATAGAGAGGAGCGGGATAGAAAGAGCTAGGAAATTAAGATAAGATGATATATAGAATAAAATAAAATAAAAGATGATAGACGAAGAGAAAAGTGACAAGAAAACGAAATAAAATAAAAATACAAACGCAAGGTTCAGTTCTCCCTCAATATACTCCCGTCACCAAAAGGCTTCTACTCGACCGACGGTCCGAACTTCGTCTAGACCCTCACTCCAGACCATCGCCATGGGTGACCCTGCTGGAAGCAAGTAAATTGCTCCGGACGATAGCTCTGAGGAGATCACTGGGCCACGCAAGCCCCCACACCACGTCAAGGTGCGGGGGTAAATCCAAGAAAGATCGACATCATTTCCGCGAATGTTAAACAGCTGTATCGCAAGTGCATTATCTGACTTTGCAAGCCTGGATTTTGTGGATATACTAGACTAGAGTGGATGCTGGATATGCAAGCTAGCTATAGTGCCTTCCAATCTAGTTGATATTTCTATAGTTCATCTATTATATAGTCGATGACAATAGTCAGTCCATTTTATATATCCATTATATAGTCCATCCAAGTAGGAAATGGACTACAGGTTGCTGATTAGTGATTACATATACGATTTTGGAATATCGTTGCTACCCCGCTTATAAGCGGGGTAGCAACGATATTCCAAAATCGTGACGATAGAACACTTTGAATATAAATGATACAAGAAATCGTGCTATTCTCGTGTGATATTATCGTTTCGTGCTATTCTCGACACAACACATGCAACCAAATAGTATATAATTTTCAGAAATATGCTTAATTCTTACAGGCAAATCGGTCTCAATTCGTATTTTCCTGAGAATAATACAAATTTGTATCAGGCCTAGCTATGTGTACACTTGTGTGGAAATGCTATATATTTATCATTGTTGGTTGATAGTTTGATCGAAAGTAAATTATTATTCTCAATATACTCAATATGAGATTGTAAGGTAGTAATAAAAATGTCAAATTATTTATATCGCCGTTCTAGCAGACAGTAAAGTCCCACTGGATAATTTCTACTACCACGATTGTGATATTGAACTATGATAAACAATTGATTGCACGCGATAAAAATGGCTAGATTCTTATTACCATGCACCTCTCAGCTAAGACAGTAAAGTTCTGCTTGATTATTAGTACCTTAACATTGTGATACAATACCATCTCGAACATTTGCTTATGAAGTAGTAAATAAATAATGAATTCTTATTACTCCCTCATCGTAATAGCTAGACAGTACGGATCTGCTCGATTTTTTATAAAATTGCTATTCTAGATCTCTTAAATTGTAGTGTAGGAGATACGTCGTCAGCATAAATCGAGAAGAACATTGAATGTAGAAACGTGTTCTGTGTACATAATTGCGAATATCACTGGTGATTGGTGAATAGTGTATACAAAGCTGGGGCAATTATTGATCCCTGAGGGAATACAATAGTTTTCACTTTTCTGTTCGAAATGAATTCACAATTCACCATGTGTATTCACAGCTTTATTTGTAGCCTACTGGTTCCAAACACTCACGAACGCAATTCAATTCAACATGAGATTTTTCTCATATTTCATTAATTAGTTCAGGTATCAGGGTCCATTGAAAAAAGTAATCATTTTGTTGGGGAAAAGAATATTTGAGCGTATTATCGACCTTTTCCTACTCCTTGAAATAAAAACATTCGCAATCCTCTTCCAGGAATCTGGCCAGTAAGAGATGCTAACGGTCAACTCAGTAACTTCGATTACTATTTCCCTCGAATATCTCTCGTACTCACCACAGTTTATCTCATCTTGGTGTTCCCAATGGGTATTTATCACAGCTTGGGGGATATACCAGCCGTCACCGAACAGACGGTATCACTGTTTGTCGTCATAATGATTGTGGTGAAAGTTGGTTGCTTCACGTTCCAACCTGAACGCTTTCAACAATTGGCAACCAAAATGAAGTCGACGTTCCCTCACGACAAGCTGGAAACCAAAGAAGTAAAAGAAATAAACGAAAGAACACAGTCGATTACTAACTGGTCATTGCTACTCTACTGTTCGTTTGCCGCTTCCATAATTGGATATACAGGCTTGTTGTTTCCATACTTGGTATATATTCGAGACTTTTACGTCAGGTAAGCCTATACTTGCAAAAATAAATCATTGTCAATTTGCCATCTCAATGTAATGATTTAATTTCACGTATTTGATCACGATGTATGGTTTGTTTTGTTACACAGTTTATTACAAAATTCCTATTTTTCTGATGTAATTTTAAATGTGTGAACAAATTAGTTGTACTCTTTTAAGCAATTACTTTGGTTTCGATATAATCATTGTTTGCTTATGACCCTGTTAATTGACTTTTCATTGGGGAACATTAATGAGCATATGCTTGATTAATGATGTTTACAAACCACACGCTTTGAGCGGATTTCATAACAACGCCCGAAATGACTCGAATTTTCAATGCAGACGAGTCTTTTTGGCTTACTGAGCTATATAGGCTAGCAGCTCCGAATCGATCTACGGACTGTTCAGGAGTGCAAGAGAGGATGATTTAACTTTCAAGTCGCAAATTTCAAATTTTGACAAGTTTAAGACTTATTCTATATCCTGAAAAGGTCGGTTTGTTACAAACCTGAGATCTTATCTGCATTATAGGCCTAGATAGCCTACTCGAGGACTAACAGCATCTTAAAAACATTTTGTTGCTCATAATTCATAGATGTAGGCCTACTTTTATCCACGCGACAGAAGATTGTTTTCCAGCATAGAGAACAACCGTTTTTCGTTGTAATTGATCATCCGCTTGTAATTTGAGGTAACATGATTTTGGGGTCGAGATATACGATCAGAAACAAAACTAAATGTTTTGAGCTGCAATAAATGCATCTACACTACCCGAAATTTTTACAATTAAAGAAAAAAGACGACTTTTTTCTTCTGTGGATAGTCCATTCTCAAGGCATGTACTTCAATAACACATTCGCACTCAAAATTTACAGATTTCTGTGTCTCATATTTCAGGTCATGGTTCCCTTTCAATGTCTACGCGTTCCCTATCTTCGAGGTGGTTCTTTTAATGGCTGCCTTCGTGACAAACGTTCTTCAAGCTGTCGCCTCTACCGATATCTACCTCATTGGATTGATGATTCAAGTAGTCGGCCAGTTCAAACTGTTACGTCATAACTTGAAGAATATACGTCAGCTAGCTGTTGATGACGTAAATAGAAAGAAAGAAGTCAAGAGTAGAGAATATAAATGGAAGTACTTCAAAGAGAGAGATGAAGTTGTGATATTGAAACACAAGTTCGAGAATGACAGATCAAATTGGGATCGTATGGGAATGACCATTGGTGATGATGATTTAGAATTAATTTCTGTGGAGAATTTTGAACCTGTTGCTTCAACGTCCACAGCGTCAGTGTTGCAAGTAAATCCGACCAATCAGAAGGCAGATACTGAGGTAAACCAAATATCTCCAGAGGTTGATGCTATGATGATGCTACGCATTAAGGAGTGTATCAAACATCATCAGAATATTTGCGAGTGAGTATAGCTATCAATGATTTCCTGTGAAGAACCATTTTGAGTTTTATTTTGTTAATCGGAGATACGACTGTTTTCATCATTAAGTCGTTTTGAATGAAAACATGACAGTTCTTTGGTAGGTTTGTTCGAACTTCAACAAAATTATCTATTGAAAGTCAAATTTGAGACTGATAAATGATCCTTTTTGATACATGATCTTCGATACACGAGCAAGGAGCAACAGCTATACCATTGTGAGGGACTGGACATTTTCAATTGTTATGTTTCAATTGTTGTACCTAGAAACCTGGATCTGATGAGAAGATAAATTACAGAAGATGATGAGAAATTATACTCGAAGTGACCATGGTAGTGTTATTACATTCTATTGCAACATTTGGTGAATTGCTCTTGGAGTAAACATTAGTAGGCCTATATCCATTCAGTAGCTTGGAGCCACAGAGATTTGATGAAATACTAGGAAAACCATCGCTTAAAATATGTATGATAGATCTTTCCACATTCAGTATAAATTTGAGAGCTTTTGGAAAATTTTGGTTTTCCAAGAATTCCTCCCCCGGCCTATTCTTATGGGGAATTTCCATACTTTCTAAATTTTTTCCGGAAACACCGTTTGACCGATTTTTCTGAAAAACAATCCCAACCTATTCTGGTATAACACCAATTTGGAAAAAATGTTTCGAGTTGGTTGAAACTTTTTCCTGACCTGTATGCCGCGTACAAAATAACACACACAAAAAAAAAAACATGAAAAAAAAATAAAAACCAAGCCCAAAATTTTTCGGTATATGGAATGAAAATCTTCGCTACGCTCATCTAAAGAAGTGCATTCCAATATATAGAATTGTTTTGACAGGTTCGTGAGCGAGATTGAAACGGCTTACTACTACATACTGATAACCCAAATCATATGCAATGTTGTACCAGCTACCTGTGGAGTTCTATGGTTGACGACGGTAAGGTATTCACAAACACACAGGATATCTCATATTATTCCTATTCTCGAACTAATCATCATTTTCATTCATTCACAGGTACAAACGTTTGAGTATAAGGCAGTGGGATTCATTTTTCTGTTCTGCGTTAGCGTCCTTGAGATATACTTCTTCTGTTTTCTATCCAGCATAATAGCAACAGAGGTTTGTTGAATATGTATTTACAACTAGGAAAACGC
The DNA here is from genome assembly GCA_907164805.1 of Brachyptera putata. Lineage (NCBI taxonomy): Eukaryota > Metazoa > Arthropoda > Insecta > Plecoptera > Taeniopterygidae > Brachyptera > Brachyptera putata. Next base: position 11,237,743 of record OU015471.1, on the reverse strand, counting down.
CTTACATGCGTTGTGAGACGTGTATTAGACGTATGGAAATGTAGAATTAAGAACATTTGGTCAGCTCAATGTACATACATGCCATGGATCACTTCAAAGGTTTAAAAACCGCTGCTGTCTGTTGGTATGGACCTTGGTTTCCCAACAATGGTACCAGTGCCTTCTTCATATCCATCAGAGATTTTAATCGTTTTAATTTATTGGTGACACTTGTTGCTCACGTTAATTAGTTCCTTAATTGCTTTCTTAATTGCTCTCATTGATGTGTAAAAAATTACATTAAAAATGCGTTTTCTTCGTTATTTCACATCCGATTGTTCCACAAAGCGCTTAAAATATGTATGATAGTTCTTTCCACATTCAGTATAAATTTGAGAGCTTTTGGATAATTTTTGTTTTCCAAGTATTTCTCCCCTGCCTATTCTTATGGGGAATTTCCATACTTTCCAATTTTTTTCCGGAAAAACTGTTTAACCGATTTTTCTGAAAAACAATGCCAACCTATTCTGGTATAGCACCAATTTGAAAAAAAAGTTTCGAGTTAATTGAAACTTTTTTCTGACCTGTATAGTGTATGCCGCGTACAAAATTACACACAAAAAAAAATCGGTATATGGAATGAAAATCTTCGCTACGCTCACCTAATAACGTATGATCATTCACACATCACATGACAAAACTATGACTATGTTTCTATGACGAAGCTCTGACGAACGAGCACCACGACGCCGAATGAGAATGCTCTTATGTTTCAGAGTTCCAAGGTCCGTGAAGCTACCTATAGCGCTGATTGGTTTGGAGCTTCAGAGAGCTTCAAGAAGGCTATGCGTATTATCATGTCCAAAGCCAATCAACCTATAGAAGTCAGAGTTGCTGCATACTTGCCGTTGAGCATGGAGACATTTCAAAGCGTAATTATACACTTTCTACAAACTTATGGCAATATTTTGTAAAAAATCATCTTGGGTGTGAGATGAGCAAGTGGAGGAGAGTATTGACCGACTTAATTCATCATGAAGTTATTGCTTGAGGTTGAAACATGGGGTTTTATGATAACATTGTCGAGAGTAAACTGCTGAATACATGGTTTCACGTTCGCGTCACGATACTCACAATTATCACAGATGATGCCATGATCCTTTATGCGTTATGTCCACGATATATTGTCACGTCTTGAAATTACGGAGATGTAGGCCTAGATTTCAAGACGTATCCGGGTTTTTAGTCAGATATGAGGACAACACAAGACAATGAGCATTTCAAGTAACAATTAAGGGTGTTTATCCAAATGAACTAAGCTTTAATGCTGTGTTTTCCCCTAGAAATACAACCTGTTATGTCCTATCCTGAGCATTCATATATCAGTATGTGGGGACTATACCCCTGGCATACCCAGTGAGAACGTTTTATTCTCAAAATGTGCCAAAAACAGACCCATCTACATGAAAGGTGGAACTCCTTAATGACGGGTCAAGATTGATAAAGTTGTCAAAATTCATAGAGAATGGTGTGGCGGTAGTGGGCCATATTGACGTGATTTCAAGGAGATTTAGGGCATAATTAGATGGGGGACGTAATTGATTGACAATTGCAGGTGTCAGAGGTGTTTGATTCATATTATTAAAATATGAACCAAGTTGCAAAAATGAAACTACACATTATTATTGTAGACACACTTGCAATAAGGGCAAATATGTTTTGGTATAAACTCATCAAAATGTTATTATATTGTTTATATTCAAATAGTATACTTATTATATTTCAATGATGTAATTGAGAATACTAAATTACAATTTATTTAAATTCTATCATTTTGAATTACCAATTGTATTGAGGGGTCAGTGGTTATAGTTAGTCCTATCACATGATTATTGGGGGTTTAGTCTACCCCCCCCCCCCCCCAAAACAATATCGGTTGATGAACAAAAATCTTCCCGACCCATATCATTTAGCCAAAATCATTGATATAATATTTAAAAAGTAAAAAGAAGAGAAGGCAGGAGTGGGAATCGAACCCTGCCCGCAAGCCAGATGCCTTGCGACCATGCTAACCAGACATATAGAGTTATTGTTGGTTATAAGAATATATAAATAATATCGTTTTGTGGGCCCTGTAATTTTCCCATCTTGACCCGCTCATGATCTTCAGGTATACTGCCCGCTTCGCACTGGTGTGATTGTGCTTGCGGCAATATAGGCTTAGTGGAAATTTTGAAGTCGGTTACTGATTTATGGCAACATTGATGAAGCCATAGCGTCGGAAAGACTTGAAAAAACAATAACAATATGAAGAATGAATATTGTAAAAACTACAATAACTGAATTGTATAGACTCAGTGACTCACTGAAGCTTGGAACATTCAAAAAAAGCTTTAATCATAAATCTCGTTTCATCATTGACCCTCTTTAATGAAAATACCAAAGATGATAACGGTGATATTGTATTTATTATGATGGTAGACAACCAACAACTCTAGTCGCAAAGAGTATAACTTCACTTGATTATATTATTATTACGAATTATTTATCTATTATTTATTGTTGTCTTACAGATTGTGACTCACAACCCGTTGCATTTTTTTTTCATTTTTTCCTAATTGAGAATGATAAATCAGTGATTGATGAATGAGTTACTGATGAATGAATCATGAATGAAATAGTTATGTATGTGAAATAAAATATGTTTTATATTATTTACTTCCGTATTTTTACAGGTAATGCATTTGACATATTCTTACCATACAGCTCTTTCCAGTGTTGAGTAAATGATTACTAAACCAACAGACGGGAAAGAAGTAGCAAAACCAGGAGAGACGTAAACAAACTGTCAGTACAGGGGGAAGAAGAGAGTTTGCGTTTTTATTGACAAACGAAAAGAATTGAGTATTGATACCATAGCAATGGCAATAAAAATGATACCGAAGAGAAGAGTTGGACGTCCGAAGGAAAGTTGACTGATCACTGATCACTGATGGATAGATTAGAGGACGTTGAAACCATTGAGGAAATTGGAAAGGTGTACAGAATGGATTTTGTTGGGAAGATGAAAGATGAGAATAGCTGAATGAAGAGGAGAGAAAATTAGTCCTGATGATGATGGGGATGAAGAAACATCAGGAGTTGGAGCTGACATGGATCGAATTTGAAGAATATTTGATGAGCTAATTAGGCTATATTTGTTATTTGGGTAGAGATTTTAGAAATATTAATTAAAATATGCCTATATAAAGCAAATTTAAAAATTAATTATATTCAAAATGATAAGTATCATTTCATTATTATCATTTCATTATGATTTGTGGGAAATAATAATGAAACAATCAAAAATTTGTATCGAGGTGGACCTTCCCGAAGAGTTTCATTTTCAATGTCAACGTATAATATGAAACGTTTGAAGATATTGTTGTAAAACTCCTTCACACCAATCAGCGAAGTATCTTGTACAATAATGTCGATCCATGAGAATCATTCACAATATGTTACGTGTTATATTTGTATGTCAGTAGGCGGTAATGATAACACCGGGTACCCAGAGACTGGTCCTGGACCGGTCTTTGAATTGCTCGGTCCGCAATTTGCTTAACCGGTCTTTTTATGTTGTTACAATTATATTGTTGTCATTTTTTTTTTTTTTCTTAATTACCGGTAATCTTGGTGTTGATATCTAAATCACAATTCAATTATGTTCTCTTTAACCTGTCTTTATCTTGAAGAGTTTATCATTTGTATCAATTCGTCACATTATACGTGACAGTCATGCGTTACTGCAAAGTTTGCGATTTTGGTACCTTCACGTTTATGTATAAAGACCGTTCCTACCCGGTCTTTACAAACAGGTAGGGGCCTACACGGTCTTCAAATACCAGGACCGATGTCATCACTAGTACACGGTGAAGCAAATATCGCCGGTAGAAATATCGGGTGTTACTGTTCCGTACGTTAGATCTTTCCACATTTGTCATTATAAAATATGACTCATTTTCTTTTTCAACAACTATTGTCTGCACCTTATGACGTACTTATTGATCACTGAGTGAATAGGCCCAAGTGAAATGTGTACAATGTTTTTATCTTATTCTTGACGTACTTACGAGTTCTCTTCACCTATCACAACGAAGTTTATTCTCAACTGATGTATGTTTTTGAGGGGGTCATAATATATCAGACAATGAATTAACTATCGTAGCTATGGTGGCTTTCCGTTCGAATTTATTGCAGTTAAAAAAACTTCATACCATTCAGAGCAGCAACTTCTAGATTACTGTCGATCCATAATAAGCATCTCACATTAGGCTACATGTTAACATGTGATGAACAGGTAGAATTGGAAAGCAAAACAATCAAATGTTACATGGTTGATATTTCATCTCTCGCCATTTCGTATTTAAAAATTGTACTCATCATCATTTCAGAAGCAATAGAATACCATCTTCGTTATCGTTATCGATTAACACTATTTTGGTATTATATTTCAAAAAAGAACTCACCGCTCTCGCTCAGCTCCAGTTGCTTCGACACCTCAATAGTCAATCTCGTATGTATCTCTCGTCAGTGCTCTGTACCGCCAAGCGAGATAAGCGTGCAGCGAAATGTAGAGCGGTCGGTTGACAGCGCCAGAAGAAGAAGTATCTGCTCGGTCCTAACATGACCATGACGTACATCAGCCCCCTCTGCTTCCGGTCTCCTCTCACCGACAATCACTCCGACATCGGGAGCACATCAGCACCTTCTGGGCTCCGTCGTCTTCGCTCCCACACGATACTCTCTCCGGTTTGTACCGTGGCATCGTGTGGTGGAATAATGACAGCAGAGTCAAACTGACTTCTCCTGGCAGACGGCAGACGTCATTCCTCTGTCTCGACTGACTGACACTTGAACATCTCGGGAGACGGGGGACGTCTTGCCTTCTGTCTTGACCGTCTGCTCCAGACACCGCGGGAGACGGAGAAACAACGGGCCCTCTGTCTCGACCTTCTCGGTCCGGCCATCGTATGTCAGGGAGTCGACTTTCTCACCAACTCCCACCCGTACCTCCCGATATATCACCTGAAACCAAAATGTCACAAAATTTAAAGAGTGTCTAGCGGCTAGAAATGCAAAATAGCAGTTTTTAATTGCATTATTTTACAACTCAATCCTTATTTAATAAATCATCAAACAAAATTTCATTACAAACTCATCATTTTGAATTTTGATCACAAAGATATGCGGATATTATAGGTGAGTTCTTTGTAATAGAAGACATTTCAATCTGTACTGAAAAGTTTCAAATTTTTAAATATTCTCAGTATATTCAGGAAGTTCATTATTTAATTGGCCAGTCATTCATTATTCCACAAATTAAATGTATTAGGCCTCCACGTTTCAATGCATAGTATATTTCTGGGTAGAGCTGTACGTAGCTGGAATAATCTTCCTATCCAGTCATTCACCCATTTTCCGGATGTAAGCGAATACAAGAAAATATTGAACAATATTTAAAAACCATACTCTTCAGCAACCAGAGGCTTACATTATTAATGTATGAAATAATCATAAATAATGTAATTTGCTCCAAAGTTGAAAAATAAATTCTAATTAATTTCCAATATTTGTGTTTGGATCGGTATTCCTTGGAATTGAGATTTTTTCTTGCCTCGTACAATGCTCATGTATGATTTCATTCAAAGTTGACTGAGGAGGATTTTATTTGCATTTGATGTTGTCTACAGTAGGCCTATACATAATTATTACAATACAAAGAATTATTGTAATTTCATGTTTTATGAAGTGAGGTTTGCAAAGTGGTTGAATGAAAGAATTTTCTTCTTGTAATTTTCTTTCTGTTCTTGAACTTATTATATTTTCACAAATGGTGTCAAACAAAAAGTGTGTAATAACAAATAAGTTGAGACACGAGAGATTAAACAAATTTTGAAAAACATTCAATATCTGCCCTACACTTATTTAGAGATACCGGTACAGGCAAACCAGAGAGAAGTTTTACTAGACAATATTTTTGAATTAATTGCTAATATTCTTTGATCTCTTCTCTATATAATTTCATTTAACAATAATATTATCAATAATTATTTACTTACAACTCGAACGAACCGAGGATTCAGTTTGCTTGGACTGCATAATGAGGAGGAAATTTAAATAAGTCAGTTACGCACGAAATTTGGGACTTTCTCCAAAGAGATCGAGTTTCCTAGGAAACATTTGATTTATTTATCTGTTGAATATATTGTTCATTCTTCATTTACTAACAAGCCCATCTGCTGGAATTTAAGAATACATTATTATTAGCCAACAATTATTTTATTCTTTTCTTTTTCTTTTGACAATTAAATTAAATCAACCATGTCTTATTGATGAGCCAAAAATCTTAATTACTTGACCTTGGTATTGACAGTATTCATAAGTAGAATGCCTACTTATTTAGTGGCTTTGTTTCATTTAAATATTTCTTTCTTTTTATGTGTTTTAGCTAGGACAATAGCTATTGTCCTAGGTTTTAGCATGATTAATCTATGGTTTTAGGCAACATTATGGCTCAAATGATTTTTCGTCTCAAAAATTACTAGTGTATGGATCGTGTTCGAAATATTGTAGGTCTATGTAATAAATGAGAAATCATGCTATTTTGACAAATGAATTTGATGAAAAAAATGAAAATCATTTTCCAAAATCTCTAAAACTGTTGCGTCAATGCAAAATCAGTATCAATATTATTAACGATAATTAAAACTCGTTTCTGTCAAGTACTGGATACTTCGTGATTTCACTTCCACCTCTGTTGGACTAGATCGCTTTGAGACATGAGATATTAATTTAAATATATAGATGACTGTCGGTGTCGAGTATACCTACTGTAGTACCGGTACTATAATTAATCAACTGTCACTCATCAGTAGCTACAGTGCCTCACTAAACCCAATATAAATGAATAATTAATTAATTCCTTTGAAGTGTAAACATCACCCTTGTGGTGCCTCATTACAATTTCACATCAATTGAGGAGCAAGGAAACAAATGAATGAATGTTAGGGTTTAAACGCACATCGAGAGCTAGGTCATTTTGTGCCTAAGAAAAGGAAATATTTACCGGAACAATATTTTAACATGGCATGGAATATTGGGTACAAGGTAAAACAATGAAATATTGCTTCAAATATGGGTGTGATATTTATTGGGGTATTTGACGAACATTGTTGTCATGTTTGCAAGAGATGATCAATCTATAATACTGATAGTACATATTACATACACGTCTCACATAGGCCTACATGCATCATTGAAGCAAAAATTCAAACTCATAAAATATAAATATATTATACAGATTTCAATGCACATGATTCACGTGCATGCATTTTAGATTTAGTCTGAATCGACATATAAAACAAATTATATTTTCAACAGGATCAGTAACACATCGGCCAAAAGGTTTTTGAAATTAATATTGGCCTTGAAAAATTACTGAAAATACGTAAATTATTCTAAACCTGTTGATTCGATTGAACTAGGCCTACGTGCTTTTAAGAGGGTCTATGTTTATTGATAGCTCGACGGTATCGGCCCTCAATATTAAGTAGGGACACGCTCTAGACGTCCTCATGATCCTGACGTAGAAAATAACTTGACCGTGTACAAATCCTAACCATATCCATGTTGAAATGCGGAATTGAAAAAAGAAATCGTTCGATTTTTAGTTGCTGATTACCATACAGAATAATGAAAATATTTCTAACATGTTGCCCATCAGGAATCTATTGTCCATTTTTCCAATATAGGCCTAATATATTAATTTTCTTCAATTCGACAGCTAACCAAATTCTTTAAACGTGTTAAAAATGTATAAGAATAATAAAATCATTACCGTATATGTGATTGTGAAAATTTCATGTCAATCGCATTAAATTGAAAAATTGAACATTTCAATACGGTCTGGTACCGGGCAGGTCTGGTAAAATTTTCCCCAAAAAGTTGTCACACCGATTCTGTTCAAATACAATCAATAGGGATCCACCAATATTCTGTTATGACAAAAATGTCCACGCAATGTTTCACGTCAATTGGTCACTTTGTGCCCACGTACGTTTGACTCGTTTTATACGATATTGCTTTTAGGCCTAGGCCTATAGTTATTATTATTATTATTATTATTATTACTGAGAGGACACCAACGATGTTTACAAAGTTGGGCTACATGAAACTGGCAACAAACTTGAGTCTTGACAAGAAAAGCACGGGACACTATATGTTACACGACCTTAGTAGAATTACCACTAGGTAGTAGTAGTTTTGTTTATTCGCCCCATCCCGCTCCTGCACGCGGCAGGCAAATTCGCAGCAAAAATCTTCATGAAAGGCCAACTTTAGAATTACCTATAGGCCTAAAACTAACATCGAAAGAATTTGGAAAAATTCATCCATCTTTCCAAGAAGGCAACTCCACCATGGGGTCGCCAAAACATTTGCTTTCTCAAAAAGGAGTCGCGATCAGAAAAGGTGATCTGGAAACCGCTCCTTTACTGGATACATATCACATTTAAATCTAACAATCTTGAACAACACTACATTGCTTTCTGAGGAACAATCAACTACAGCCACGTTCTGTTATTAACTCCGAACTGGTAGCAGTTTTCACTTGCGCCACCGGACAAGGTTCGAGAACGACCTCTGATTCGTTACCAACCGTTTCATTTCTCCTATTTGTACTTTCACTTGTATTATCCACACCTGAACTGGGTACGTCCCACTTTCCGTTGTTTGCTTGTTGTTCAATTTCTTCCGCTCTGTTCGTCTTCATTTTTTTCCGCTGGTACGTGTTTCCAAACTTCTGCACAGGGCTTGTCATTGTCAAACTGTCAACACTACCGGTAGTCGTACTAGCACAATTGGGATTACTAAAAGCATTCATTTTATCACGAAGTTTCTTCGCCATTATAGGAATAGGCCTACTGTCTTTATTCACACAGGATGTTTCCAAGGTTGATACTGTTGTTATTTTAACCGTTGAACTGGGCCTACAAGAAATATTACGATTTATTGAGCCAGCATGTATTTTCTCTTTATGTTGTCGAGACGCTTCCGTTATCGTGTGTTCTTCGGAGCCTAGTTCTGCTGACCTTGATGCTTTTGTGCCTCGTTTACCTGCTCCGCGTTTTGACAAGTCTCCGGTCGCAACAGATACCGTTTTGAGTCGGCTAGCTCTACATTTGAGTGACGGAGGTTTTGCTTTTACTGCAGTAGGTCTACCTACATACTTTGTCAACGGTTCATCTTCACTATCTGAAGTGGTAGCAACAGCGTTGGTTTCGAGTTCTTTCATTTCATTTGAAGACACAGGTTTATCTGCAGGCTTATGATGATCTTGAATACTTACTAACATATCTCTGCGTTTGTGAAACAAGCCCAGTGACTTCCGAATTTTCAATTTTTTTGGTTTGTATGTGTTACCAAATTTCTGGACTGATACGGTAGGCATAATTGGTCGGCCTACGCCTACGGAAAGTTTGCATGTTTCTACCCTCTTAGTTGTAAGCCCAACTATCTGCGGCACAGGTGACGGAATTGTTACTGCGGACGAATCAACAGACGCTGTGCTCAATGGATCACAACTAGAACTATTCATTTTATCGCGGAGTAGTTTTGCCATCCTCGCAATGCTTGTGTTCGCAACACTTGCTACCTGCACAGCAGTTACATCTTCCACTCTCGTGGTGACATTTTCATCCAGCCCAACGTTGTTGGCACGCATTTTTTCTCTTATCTGCTGAGCCATTTTACTCACTATACTTCGATCTAGTTCTATGGGCGGTGTAACATTTTGCCCTAAAGATTGATCGGACTCGAGTCCTACACTCTCAGTTTTAGTGTGTCCAGACATTACATTGAACACTTTTTATAGACTCTTTTAATAATATGTTTTTAATAAAATATACACGGTTATTTAAAAAATAAACAGGTCACTTGTCTAAGCAACAAGAGCCCCAACCATCACTATCAGTTTTGAACTTCTTGTTGAGGTTATAAACGATTTCTACGATCCTGTTGACGTCTGTGGAATGGCTGTTTATTTTCACTTCGAAATAAAACTAAAAAACCCCAAATTCAACTAGGCCTTCAGTGGCCTCAACCAATGCCTCAACCATTCCTCAACTAACCATACGTAATGAAAAATTACGTGTGCGAAAGTAGCATTTAATCACTATGAACCACCTTTGGGTGAAAAATCTACCTCTTTTCTTGTCAGGCTAACATTTATTTTTCAAGAGTTGGCTGCATTATATTTACGAACAGCTGATTGACATAATTTTCCAAGGAAAACTCAAGTGAAAGTTCATTGTGCTGGTAATAGGAGGCATTGATCAAAAATGACAACTCGACATGCACCTTTTATTGCTCGAACTATTTTGGTAAGAAACAAAAATGTGGAAGAAGCGTGCAGACTTTTAAATCGTATTTTAGGAAGAGAAGGCATCTTCGACCAGTTTCGACACACACGTTTCTTCGAGAAACCATTCCAAACTAGGCGACGAATCAATTATGAAAAGTGCAAAGCAATTTACAATGAAGACATGGACAGAAAAATACAATTTGTTCTTCGTAAGAATCGAACAGACCCATTTCCTGGCTGCCAATGATTTGAGAAACTTTTACTAGGCCTAGGTCTAGCCTACAGCAATTAGGTCTAGGGTCGCTAGTTTTTGTCTGCGTTATATCAAGGGTAGGCGTAGGCCTAGCTGTGCTAGTGTTGTGTGTGAATTGTGGATGATGTCTAATAAATAGACTGGGCCTAAGCCCAATTCTTTTTTAATTGAGAACATTGCATTCACTTAGCCTATATTTCCTGTGCGCATCCATTATCAGGCCCATCATTTTCCTGTCCTAAACCACCACAATCTCAATGCCTAAACCATTAAGTATACAGGTTAGACCTAAACTAAAGCAGTGATTAAACAAAGTTCACATTGTTCTGAGAAAAGGCTTCGATCTAGCTAAAGGTATCCCGTAGTCTTACACAGTGGCATAGCGATTAAGAACAATCTCGGTGTTAATAGCCTAGCTAGTTAGACCGCATTTTACAAAAAATGAAAACATGACAATTACGGCCCGGCTCACAGTTGATACATTGATGAATCAATATGGTATAGTGATTACTGATTAGCCCATGATATTAGAATTGTAGTGACTTGGGTGGGCCACAATAGCTGCTTATTTAAACTGAAGGTTTGCTAATAGTTTGATCGAGAAGATCTGTTTAACCGCCACCCTAAAGCATTTATTTGCCTTGAAAGTTCGACTTTCAGTGGCATCATTGATAAAGGGAATGCATGTACTCAGTGGTGGCAGTGACATAATAACAGCTTCCAAAACAATTATTCATTTTTACTCTCACCAAAAAACAGTTGGGCTTGAAAATATAGATTGTCTCGATTGCCAATTTCAAACTTAACGCCAATGTTGAAAATATATTCCTCAATGTTGATGAAAAGTAAGTGAAAGTTTCTGATTTTACTTTGCAAGTAGAATAAAATAATCAACACCCATAATCAGTATTCATTAGACTACCAGTACAGTAGTAGGCCCTACACATTTTGTCATTGGTCACAATTTGGATTGTTATAATTAACTTATAATAAATAGTCATAAGAGATGGATTTTTTCCATTTCTTATACCATAGCATAAACACTATAGGGGCCTACTACATTTATTGTGAACAGTAACACGGAAATACCACCATCCATTTCGTTTAAAAACTATACCATAATCACTATTCCATATTCACTAATCAAAATGTCAATTATTGTGAACCAGGGCCAAACAAATTATTAAGCAAACTACAAAAATGTAATTTATAACCAAGGGTGATGACTGATAACAAGTCAATCCACTAATCCTCGCTTAATCCACAAAATAATGTATTATTCGTAAATCTGGACCATAGGATAATAATTTCACTGCTAGCAGATAAGCGTAGGCATTGATTTTGTAGTAAACCTACAAATTCAATGGCGTAGGGCCTATACAAAACATGTTGTGTAGAACTCTTGGTTTTACTATTGATTTTGTAGCTTACAAAATCAATGGTATTAGTGAGTATACTAGGTCTAGGCTAGGGCTTTGAGTATTAAACTGCGAAAATAATGGCTAGGACGTGGGAGAACACGACTTTTCTAAAAGTTATGTAGATATCCATTTTATCCATTCATATCATTTATATTTGACCTATGGACCTAGCCTGGGTGATGAGAAAATCTGTGTCAGGCTAGATTATTGAGTAATATTTATTCGCTTACATTAATGTTTGCTTCGGGTAATTCTTTTACGAAGATTCTTATTTGAACAAAATCTCTTTCAAGAGTTCTGTTCTCTTTTATCTTGGAAAAGGTTTGTTTTTCGTGGTGATTTGAGATTTTTGATCTGGTTCATAAGACCCGCGCGACGGCACCCCAACCCCAACCGCAAGTAACGATCCACTCAGCAGTACCGATATCTAGTTACTTTTTTGTTGGTAAGTTTCAACAGTTGACAGGCTTGAGACGACTGTGAAGTTAACTCCTAAAAAAAAGTGAGTTGAGCAACAACGTACAAAACACATGAAGGGATACCATTTTGGCGTATACCCGCTAGAGACGGAAACCAAGTAACCACGGTGAGTAGGCAACTTACGTGACGTTAGAGCAAATATACTGCAATATAAAATAATAATATTATTATGAAAGCTTGCAATTATTCCGAAAGAGATCATTATAATGATTAAATTAAAACAGGGAATGCTATGCAATTTACTATAAATTATTAATGAATTATTGAACAAAATTATTCGCGCCCTACAATAGTATGAGCAATGACAAACTTCGTTCTTCGGTGTATAACTACAATATCAAGTTGAATATTTCCATTTTTCATCGTGAGAGATGCGAATTAATAAAATTGGGAATCATCTTATTTTTATAATAAAATTATCATCTACTCAAATTTAGTTCCAGCCAATTTTCATTCTTCATACCCATAATCGGTGATTCCGAACTAGATATTAACGACAATTCAATATACAATTTAATAATGTTTTGATGATTCGTGGCGTGATTTCTAGTATTATGTAGCTATCAAAATGAATTTTGAACAAATATTCTGTTTCTTGATACTATATTGTTTATGAATTCATAATTTATATTAGGCTTATGTATACGTTTCTTTTACTCATATTTTCATCTACATGATGACGATAATTCCAATATTTATTAATATCAATTTTGTATTAATTGATGTTATTATTTTCAATATGATGACTAATGAATTATGGTTATCACTTCTAAATGAGTGATAAATAAGACGAGCTAATGAACACAATAGGTATCCGTAATGCCAGATCGACACCATGAATATTATTAGGGGAAAATTAGCATTAGTTTCATGCGGTTGGTATGACCAAGAAAGCCGTCGAAGTGCTAACTTCACAGTTGTAGACTTGAGCATCTTTGGGCTTGGAGCTAAGCTAAGCAAGTTGGTTGGATATCCTTCACAATGACACATACAGTTTTTGAGGTAAATAAATACTCTATTGTATCATAAATATTCAACTTTTACGTTCGTGCAAATGTATTGTTAAGATCATGCTTACTTTGCGTAACTTGGATAAATTTATTTGCAGAATGTTCATAATCGCTAGCACAATATCAACTTATAGGACCTGTCATTCTAACCTCACACTTATTACCCTTCTCATTGTCCAGTGAAACGCATTATATGAATTCCTTTGGCGCAAAATTTTAACTGTGCCTGACTTATTTGATGATACTTTCGATTTACCTTGATAATTACTCCTCAAGTGGTTGAACCTAGGCTGATAGTAAGCCTAGGCCTAGACAGTGCATTGCCTACGCAGCGTCATTGAATTTGGTAGCGCAGATGAGACTAGGACCTATACTGATTGGATCTTGTTGACAGGAGCATCTTACGACCATGGTGTGTAAATCAGTTGGAACATAGTGACGATGATTTTTATGGGAAAATGTCCCGGGTATTTTGTGTGTAGGCCTAGATATCGCAAAGCTACGTAGGCCGTTTCTGACTTGAACCATTACTTTTTATTTTTTGTTGAACCTATTGGTAGGCCTACCTATGAAAACTAGATTTTTTTAGTTTAGATTATTAGTTTCTTTTCAACTTGAAACCTGAATTATCTTTGGAAGGTAATTTTGTCATAACTATGCGAAACCCACTTCTTTGAGGCTTATGTTTTTTAGATCGCTAGTTGCTACATGGGTTTTAAGTGATGTTTTGGGTTAGCAGCATGAGATTTGTGTCGAGTGGCTAGGTAACAAGAAGGGGTTTTAATGTTCAAACCAACTTTTACCGGCCGTCAAACTTGCCGTGATTACGTAGGCCTATAGGTGAGCATTTTGAAAGTAATTTGTCAACTGGCAAGATGCCAAACTCAATTTGTATTTATGCCTAGGCCTAAATAAGTTGTTCCAACACTTGCCTCTCAAACATGAGAATCCACCGGTCGCTGTGGTAGTGTGAATAGTACGGATAATTTGAAGTCGTGCTGAACCCGTTGAGATTGCCGGCCGGTAGAAATGGCGTCTCTATAAACATACCTTTAGCATCTTCAATGTAGGCCTACCATACGTGATTACCAATTTTGACTAAAATAATTCAAAAATGAGACTTGGAATGTCGGGTAAAAAGTAACACTAATATTTGACAACAAGTGCAATAGGAAGTGAAGTTTGACCAAGGTCTGTCCTATTGTGTGATCTAGGGTAGGCAGCTCTAAAGAGAGAGATAGGTCTAGAGGAAAGAGCAGCTGAAATGGGGCCTCCAGGGACAAAACGGAATGCTTGAGATCGAGGGTTGAGGCGATTCAGTTGTATTGTGGACGACAAGTGCCACAAGGGCGAGGGTCTGTGACAGAAAGTTGTATTGTGGTCGACAAGTGCCACAAAAGTCTGGGACAGTAAGTTATATTGTGGACGGTTTCAGATGGAGGTGGACGACAAGTACCACAAGGGCGAGGGTTTCCGGGCGTACTACATCACCAAGATCGAGGAGCTTCAGCTGATCGTTGCCGAGAAGAGTCAGAACCTGCGGCGTCTACAGGCGCAACGTAACGAGCTGAACGCCAAGGGTAAGTCCAGACCTGCTACTGTAACTGCATGCACCCAGCTAGTGCCATTAGCCACTTGCTTGCTGCACTGCGAGCCATGGTAGAAGAAACTTGTCTGCTAACTAAATATTGATAAACAAATGACCTGGCCTTGGACTAGGACGAGGATTTAGTACTCACTATGATGATTTGTTAGGAGAGTCTACATTTATTTGATATTGAATTCATTTTCAATTACCGGTACAAAACAATCGAAATTGAAGGGCTACCCTTTATAAAATATACAAAACGTACCTCCTTTCTGATGGCGTGTTTGTGTGCAGTGCGCATGCTGCGCGAGGAGTTGCAGCTGCTTCAGGAGCAGGGCTCGTACGTCGGTGAGGTGGTCAAGCCGATGGACAAGAAGAAGGTGTTGGTGAAAGTCCATCCGGAGGGCAAGTTCGTGGTCGACCTCGACAAAAACATCGACATCAACGACGTGATTCCCAATGCGCGGGTCGCGCTGCGTAACGAGAGCTACACGCTGCACAAAATCCTGCCAAACAAGGTGAGTCACGCCAGAACACAGTACAACCTTGGATTTTTATATTATCTTGAATGTGTAATCCTATGAGGAGTTCGAAAATTGGATATTCAATTCAATGCTATTTAAATGATGTTTTGAAAATATTTACAGACTGATGATCTGATATTTAAGGGCGTTTTTTGGAAACGACATGTAGTATGTGGGGGTGTCTGTATTGGATGTATTTATGTGTGAACTTGACGTTTGGCTACATGATAACCGCTAAATACTTATGAATGTTACGCAATATTTTACCGGTAACACACGTTGGTTCGAAAAACAACTTCCCGCGAGAGAGAGACTTATTAATGTGATTCCTTTGTCCCGGGCCCTCTAATTCCTAGTTAACGCTTTCTAACTCCATTAGTTTTACGCTAGCTGATCACAGCTCGTATTGACTCGTGCAGTAGGAAACTATTGATGTACAGGGACTGCCTACCTACTTCCATCATCAAATACATCATCTTCAATACCACTTTACACAATTATCGCAATGAAAACATTCCCGAGTATTAAATTCTCCATATTCCCGTCACGGAAAGAGTATTTTCGGGTGGGTGGTACCAGACGGCAGTGGGCGGCCTGAGATCACGCAGGTCAAGGAGGTGCTAGTGCCCGGTGTGACGGAATGGTTGTGGTTGACAGGTGGACCCGCTGGTGTCTCTGATGATGGTGGAGAAGGTACCGGACAGCACATACGAGATGGTGGGCGGACTGGACAAGCAGATCAAAGAGATCAAAGAGGTCATCGAACTGCCGGTCAAACATCCCGAGCTGTTCGACGCGCTCGGCATTGCTCAGCCCAAGGGAGTCCTCCTTTACGGCCCTCCTGGCACAGGTAAGATATCCCAGTACGCTGCACTAACAAGGGCATTACTCATGAAATGTAACAGGTTTGAGAGCTGAGTGAAAACACCAGGTTAGTCTCGGTGCATCTTGTTATAACCCCAATGACCCCGTGGTCTGACTGCAAGAGGGCCCTTGTCCACTTCAGCATGTTTTTTCCTGTTTTATTTGAAAGGAAAGATTAATTAGGCTAATCTAATTAATTATAAGTTTCCGCAAGCGTTCAAGTTTTTGGAAAGGTAGCCTTGTTATATTCAGCCCTGACCCAACATTCATGGTTGACTCCACTTTCCACAAGCGTCAAGGCCCATTATATCAGGGACCACAATATTTTCACTGAGGCACACTATACGAAGGACCATGTCCGATGGACCGAGGCTTAGTATCAAGGCACGCAATATGTGTACACGTTTCTCTGGGTAAGATTCCCGGAGCGTGTCCTGATCTGCGCGTTGTTTGTCTCAGGCAAAACTCTGCTAGCTCGGGCCGTCGCCCACCACACAGAGTGCACCTTCATCCGGGTATCCGGGTCGGAGCTGGTCCAGAAGTTCATCGGGGAGGGCTCCCGGATGGTCAGGGAGCTGTTCGTCATGGCCAGGTGAGTACTGGGCACCAACTTACATGGATAACATCGACTCTGAAAACTGGGAATAAATTCTAAAACCATCAGAATCAACTAAGAATCAATTTTTATTGAAATTTGGATTCAAAAACAATTGTGTGGCAATTTAAATTGCTTTCCCATTATCCACAATGTTTTTACATAAGAAATTGCCGTTGCTTATCTTTTTGAGTGTAGGCCTACTGTTCTATTTGCCCAAGATCACGACTTTTGCAATTTCAATTTGATTTGGAAAAATATCAGTTTTTTGGTGATCTAACTTTTGAACAGTACCTCCATGAGGTACAAAAATGAGGTTGCTAATCTCGTATCGTTTGCAGGGAGCATGCCCCCTCCATCATCTTCATGGACGAGATCGACTCAATCGGCTCATCCCGTATCGAGTCCGGCAGCGGAGGAGACTCGGAGGTCCAGCGTACGATGCTGGAACTGCTCAACCAGCTTGACGGCTTCGAGGCCACCAAGAACATCAAGGTAAGCAACACGCAATGTAAAACTGAGGGCAATCGTTATAGGACAGGTTGCGGGCAGTCCACAGACATCTATGTAAGCAACCCACTGCACGAGGTAATTGCCACTGGATGGGTTCAAGGCAGTCCGAGTACATCGAGGTAGGCAACCCACCAAGCAGGGTAATTGCTACGGAATGGGTTCCAGGCAATCCGAGTTCATCAAAGTAGGCATCCCCCAAGCGAGGCAATTGCCATGAGACAGGTTTCAAGCAGTCCAAGGACATCCAAGGTAGGCAACCAGCCGCGTCAGGTAATTGCTACAGAACGGATTCCAGGCAGTCCATCTTTGAAGAGTGTTTACTGTATATTCCTATAATTAAAATACAAAAATAGAGCATATCATTCATTTTTGTAATGTTGATAAACTACCTTCAACTCTAGTATGTAGGCCTACAAGTGTGTCGACCGAATGCGTGTTGACTGAACACGTGTTGATCGAGCGCATTTCAACCGAGCTTGCGTTGACTGAACGTATTTTGCAGGTGATCATGGCCACCAACCGTATCGACATCCTAGATCAAGCGCTGCTGCGGCCGGGGCGTATCGACCGCAAGATCGAGTTCCCCCCACCCAACGAGGAGGCCCGACTGGACATCCTCAAGATCCACTCGCGCAAGATGAACCTGACGCGCGGCATCAACCTGCGCAAGATTGCCGAGCTCATGCCCGGAGCATCAGGAGCCGAAGTCAAGGTCACTAACCAACGCAACACACACCCAACACCTAGTCTAGCGTAGACACTACCATCACAGTTCACACTCAAGAGCGCATGAGAGTCTGTTTGACAATATATCCGTTTTTGCTGATAACTTTTGAAGAAGGGTAGTAGGCCCTAGATATCAAATTTCTAATAGGCCTACAGCATAATCATACATATTTTCAATAGGCCTAGGCCCTACCTTTAAAATGACTTGTAATAAAATTATTAACCTTGAATTCTGAAACTTTCAGTTATACAGCTAAAGAATTTGATTTTAGCAGCATACTTGTAAAAATTATATGGATATAATTTGAATAGTTTTTACGTAGGCCTATGTAGGTCTACTATCTTGGAGGTATTGGAACTATCTGTTTAGCACCCCATTGGAATTTTGATATATCAAAAAACTGATATTTCGCTAAATCGACTCCCATCCATTAAGACAGCACGAGATTCAATATCTCGTACATCCTCCAACCCCCTCGCCTAGGTCTGCAATTGGTGTGACTTTCCCCATGCTAGACGCCCATCCCCAGCCCGTTTATTGCGGTTTCTAGCGTGCGAAAGCTTATACTAATTGCCTCTTTTGAAGGTTAAGAAAGCGGTGAATCTGTGGCTCACTAAATAAAAGTTCGTTGAGTTGAAACCATTTGGTTCATAGATCACGTTGATGTACATCTATGATTACCATAGCGATATCGAGCACAAAGCACGACAAGTGTTAACAAGCAGTCATCGTGTGAACCAGACAGCATTGATGTCTAGCCACTGATCGCTTGTGTTTC
Organism: Brachyptera putata; assembly: GCA_907164805.1. Taxonomy (NCBI): domain Eukaryota; kingdom Metazoa; phylum Arthropoda; class Insecta; order Plecoptera; family Taeniopterygidae; genus Brachyptera; species Brachyptera putata. The sequence continues at coordinate 11,218,609 of OU015471.1, read as the reverse complement.
GTGCGAAGGAGTTGACTTGTGGTTGTGTTTGTCCGCAGGGCGTGTGCACTGAGGCGGGGATGTACGCGCTGCGCGAGAGGAGGGTCCACGTAACTCAAGAAGACTTCGAGATGGCCGTTGCCAAGGTGATGCAGAAAGATTCAGAGAAGAACATGTCCATCAAGAAGCTCTGGAAATAGTCTCATTTGTATTATTAAACAAACAAATTATATACTTTACCTTAATTTTCTCCAATACTTTATTATTTTTATTATAATAGCTAAAATGTCGAGTTGATTTTCAAATAAATACCATGAAAACATGTTTGAGTTGTTCCTTTATCTGATCCGCTGTAACGGTGTTTCATTTGTGGTGATGATGTTTCTACGTAACGGCTCAGTCAACTAAGGCACCGCTTCAGTAACCGAAATCACTTTTGGGCGTGGAATAGAGGACGTTGTGGAACACACAGAACCCCGCAAAAGTATAACCCAGATTCAAGGTCGCGATATGCCATGAAGTGAGCGAAAGGGCGACTGGACGTGATTACGTGCTACTTTCTTATTATATCGAAGTAATAAAAATGATATTTGGTCAACAAGTTTATTGAACTTGATTATATTTCTTCTACTAAACTAACCAACAGCCAAACTTGACTTGAACAGCTTATTTTATAAATCAAATTACTTGACCACCATCAAAGCAAGCTGTCTTCAAACCGCTCATCACTTGGTTGAATGTAATTTTTTGTGAAATCACAGAGGACAGGAAAACGAACATGCTCTATTTGATTTGCATTCGACACTAAAATCAACAACAGAATGCACTTCTGAATGGCAATATGGCCGACAAAAGTTACAATATACTGTCAACAATGTTACATTTTTTATTTTGTAACTTTTCACAAGTTCCAGTGTTTACCACTGACAGCGTACCGTCAACTTTTCCTGTCGAAGTGGATGTTCCTTTCATAAAATATTTTGGTATTCCCTCAATTGATGAACCTTGGTCACTACCCAATAGATTACAGTTACCTAATTCCTCCAAAAATTCAACATGAAAAATGTTTTTCTGTGGAAATTATTGTCATCAAAGTGATCTGTATTTGAAGTTACAGAGTTGGCTTATAACCTGTACATATTGAAAACCATCTATCTAATACATGTGACTGGCACTGTACTTTTTAGCAGGTAATATTATCATGTCTACGTATTAAGAAAAAAATGTTTTCTATTAGAAACTGAATAAATTCTGTTACAGTAATGTTGTTTTATATTAAGATCAAGTTGTCATGTCATTTCAGGAGCAATATCATTGAGTAAATAATATCCTTGGCTAATAGCAATATCAACTATTACATAACAAGTCAGGCAATGCATATTTTAGATAACTTCAGTGACAACTGAATCATGATCATCTGAGTAGAGGTCAAATGAACTAGGGCAGCACATTTGTTCAGTCTACACTCTCTTAGATCTCTTACATTTTTCACATCTCTCTTAATCATTTCTCGCACAAAACGGAAAAACAGTACACTAGGCAACCGAGTAAGAGTCGAAAAAACCAATAATCATATTAATAAAATAATGTGAACTTTAATCATCATGCAAAAATGAAAGATCGAACAATTCTGGCTCCAGGTTCTAGAGGGAGTCTGCATCTGGAATAGCATGGATGATGTCACAGTTGAGTATCCACCGGTAAGATAGCTATAATCAATATTCCGAGTAAGAAACATTCAGAAAGCTAGCAAAAAATGATGCACTTCTTCCACTTTCATTTCCCCACCACTTTGACGTCTCAAAACATAACGTCACATCAAGTGGGCTGTTCATTTGTAGTATTTTTGAATACACCAATCCACGTAGCTCTGAAAGACCACAAGATCGCTACGTCTGCCTAGGAGATAGACTTACTGATAAGTGGCTATCAGATGTATTTGACGGGTTGGTCGGGAGCAGCTTACCTTGAGGCTGATCGTGTAACTCTGCCTCTATTAAATATATTATTTTTCCAACAACTTTGATTGTTTGATTTCTGATAAGAAAAATACCCTTGACCAAACTCATTTTTATACAATCAAATTAATGTAACAAAAAGTATATTTCCATTGTATGGTAGGCCCTATGCTTTCCGTAAATCATTGCTGGATTTCTCATTTTTACAAATTGAGAGATGAAAAATAGATTTCACATAAAAAAAATATTTTTCAAATTTTCATAAAATAGTTCACAACATGTTTGAAGAAAATAGATTTCATTAAACCAAACATCACTAGTTGTTAAGAAATGCATACGTACTCAATCACTTCGTCAAATGATTTATCCAAACTTACTGAAATTGTCAATTTCCCAAAAACATTTCAGATAATGGCCGTGTTTACAATTACCGTTTCATTAATGCAGACTTGCCGATTTGCACTTTGACTGAACTCTCCGTGCCACTGCGGCTCCAACTAATAGAATGGGAGGAACCTGTCTATCTGGGCCGTGCTGCTGCTTCTCCAACATATTCTATGATATAGCAAGAAAGAGTGAGTCAATTTTTTTCTTTATGTTATTGTTTTCAACATACCACAATGAGTTCGACGTAACTTCACAATGACAGCTAACGCTAGCAGCTGAGATTGAGATGAAGGCTTAGAACTTGACTGATAGACTTTCATTGCTACCACTCACAATGCGGTGGATGGCTTTGAAATGCTGACCAACTTCCAACTTTAAAGTTAGCTCTAAGCCTAATCAATCAGATGACGAGTGGGTCAGGTTAGGAATTTAATCGGGTACGGTCATGTTTTAGCAGCCCTATTCCGGCAATGTGATATCTAAGTAATTAAATGATTCCAATATCGGTAGCTAAACAATGTCCGGGAACAAAAAAAATCATCCTGTCCCTTAGCCAAAAGCAAATCTTCTTCTTCTCCTCTTTCTTTTTTTTCTTCTGAATGTACTTCCTGTTGTTCTAGTTTGTGTGCCGCAGCGTTATTTGCTGAGCGTGATGTTGTTCTTGGCCGTGGGCAACGCCTACACGATGCGGGTCTGCCTGAACATCGCCATCACCGTGATGGTGAAGAAGCGGGCGCCGCACAACAGCACAGACGAGACGGAAGATCCGCTGGCTTGCCCGGCACAGGACAATGGTGGAGTGTCTCAAACTGTGAGTGTACTATAGGGATATTGATACGATGTCCTAGTTACACAGATATTGGGGGCCGGCCGTCAGACGAATACCCCTTATCTCGCGGTGCGGTCAGTTGAAGACGGTCGTGGGTTATGGAGTGGAGAATGAACAAATTAACAGATTTAATTAGTGGCCTTGAATAACGAGGACGCCACTTCATCAACTTATTACAGAATTCAATTCTAATGACGAAGGAGGCAGAAGTTAAGAGAAGATGAAGTAATAACCTTAAAATGGAATATATGAATAACTTTGGATGATTGATTGATAGTTACTAGGCAAACGCAGCATATGCGTTGTAAGATGAGCGAGACATCTGTGTAAAGTATAATCGAAAACTCTACACACCTTGGATCATGTGAAATATTCTTCATTCGGTTATTGAATCCAGGGAGCCATGAATCCATCTCTGCAACATTTTTCTGCTATTATTTCTATCTTTTTTATGAAAAAAGATATATTTTTGATAAATTATTTTCTTGAAAACGGCTGATCCGGATTGCATACAATCGTAATAATGTGTACCATTTATATGTTTACATTCAGTGAAAATTTGAAGTTATTTGGAGAGGTTTTATTTTTCAAATTTTGTTGCCCGGCCTAATGTTTTGAGGTTTTTCGAAACTTTGAGATGGTGTTTCTCGAAAGATTCAACCCAAAACCTATACAGTTCCAAGTTGGATAAGTCTGAGCGTACGGAAAAAGTTTCATGTCGATCGGTCGAAGCCTGCGACTTGTGCTGCGACCCTGCATTTTGTCAGGGCTGTGACCCAGCATGAACCAAACTGAAAATTGGGCGGAGAAATTGACTCTCGTTAAAATTGATATGGTCACATTGTATTAGAGCATATTTTCTGAGTCAAAAAGGTGCCCGGCAGATGGATCATCATAAATGGCATATACAATGCCATTTTAAGCACATTGTTCTTCATTTGAAACTTCAATGGCTGCCATATTATCGAATCCATAGAAATACCATTTGTTGCATGTAGATTATAGCTAAGATACGTGTATGTTGGCTATGAATGTGTCTTGCCTGATTGGCTGACGTGTGTGCTCAGAGCGGAGAGTTCGCGTGGAACGAGGAGACGCAGGGGCTGATCCTGAGCTCGTTCTTCTGGGGCTACGTCTTGACGCACATCCCCGGCGGGGTGCTGGCCAACAAGTTCGGCGGCAAGTACACGCTGTTGCTCGGCATCCTCAGCACCGCGATATTCACGCTTCTCACGCCCGTACTGGTACGCACTGGGGGCTCGGGCGCACTGCTGGCACTGCGCTTCCTCGAGGGACTAGGAGAGGTAACCTAACTATGCTGGGTGTGCCTCTTGTCAGAAGGCAAATGGTAGGAAAGAGCCAAAGTACAGTCTATATGGCCATACAGGTATTTTGTCTCGTTTGGAATTATGGACTGTCGATACCACTCATTTTGGCTTTTTAATATTATATAAAAGCTTTTAGCAATAGGTTATGGGTCAGGAAATTTTTTAACCAACATACCCTTGACCTTTAAGTTATATTTAGTGTTCATTTTGGGAAAAATGAAGCGACATTATTCTACATGGGATTGTGAAGACACTGGTCGGTGGGCGACGGTATACATGAACGATTCCAGTCCGTCACTATTGCCAACTAGCATGGCCAACTAAAACGGATTGTCTACTTTTGTATTTCCACAAGCATCTCGATCCAACTGCAAGCAACGACAACTCGGTAAACGTCATTATCGCGTGTAATAAATCAAATAGCCAATCAGGAGGTAGTGAAATTATTATAATCATAGTTCAATACTTATCTGATATGACAGAATAAGATCCAATGTTGAAGATTGAGATTACTAGCATTCCAACAGATGTGAAGTTACACTCACTCACTACAATCCCATTGGTCTCGCAGTCGGATTGGGTTGGCATTGTTAGAAGCTCTCTATCATCTCCAACCCAACTCCAGTCAATGGCCACTTTGGACTGGTTGGCGCTTGGGCACGTGTGTACGCTGCTTAGAAGGAGTTTGTTTCCAGGGCTCCACTTTTCCCGCTATCAACGTGTTGCTCGCCAATTGGTTGCCGCCGAAAGAAAAAAGTGGACTCGGATCTTTTGCGTTCTCAGGTGACTATTATCACTATAGGGCTATGTCAACACTTGGAAAAAGCTATATATGTGGTTGAGGAATGTTTACGGACGTGTATGGAGCAGACGTGTATTGAAAGAAAGAGGACACGTCTTGAGCATACGTGAATTGAGTGGACACGTAATGACAAACGTTGAGCGGACGTGTATCAAGTAGATGCGCACTAAATGCCATTTGAGGTATACTCCAAATCAGATCAAGTGATGAACTGAGCTTTGCAAATATATTAACCAATGGAATCTTTGAATTCAGTATTCATTTTTAATTTCCACTTCGATAATCGGGATAACATTCATGTTTCCCTTTATCCATCTCTCTCTCTTTCTCTTTTCCTCTTTTCCACCCTTTCTCTCTCTCACTATCCCTCTCTCTCTCTCATGTGGCCTGTGGTCCGCAGGCTCGCTGATCGGGACCGTCGTGTGTCAGTCGGTGAGCGGGCTGTTGTTGCACGCGACAAACAACGACTGGCCACAGGTGTTCTACTTGTTCGGGTTGCTCGCCCTCGTCTGGTGCGCGATCTTCCAGCTCGTCTGCTACAACTCGCCGCAGACGCATCCGTTCATCAGCGAGAAGGAGCTCAGTTACCTCGCGGACACTATGGAGGGCATCGACGACGCCAAAGTGAGACACGAGTAGGCTTTGCGTGCGCCGGATATAGATGCGGCACGTATTTCATGCCGATTCTGAATCGGTGCTACATAATGGCATTATTCGAATATTATATACTCCACCTTAATACTAAGAGAATACAGAAATGTCAAAGTGAAGGTAAGTATACGACAATGTATACTGGATTTTTGTTTTAGACTAAACTACTATTTGTGCAGATACGCACAAGTACAGAGATCAGCCCAACTCTCGTCTGCATCGCCGCACACAATCTGGGTCATGTAAAGCCTGCTTCATTACACAACAAACCCTTCTTGCATGGCACCAGTTTGTACGCGTACCAATGCAGGAAACCAAGTCTTGGGTCACGTCACCTCCTGGAGGCATCCACCTCCTGTACAAATTCCTGTACAAAATAAATCCAGCCTGACCCAGTGTATCATGCTGTTACCGCTTTTTTGCTTTTTTTTTCTCAAACTGTTTCAAAATGCACTGCAAAAAATCCAAAAATTCAAGGCACAGTAAATTAGGGCTCACACAGTATCAAGGCTGACTTCCCAAAAACATTGGAGCCAACATACCAATACCTACTATACAGGGACTACAATAGCAACAGTGAGGCTTACTATACGAAGGACCACTTTCCGACGCACCTAGGTTCAGTACATCAATGCTAACAATATGCGGTCCCTTCTGCAGCACTCTTATATAATATGCTGGGTATTGTCCCAAGACATTCAAGGCCTATATCCTCAAAATTCCCACTTAAACCACGTAAAACTGAGCGGTCTCTTGCGCAACATCCTGACAGGACCGCGTCATACCGTGGAAAGCCATGCTCTGCTCGGTCCCTCTGTGGGGCCTCGTCGTCGCCCAGATCGGCCACGACTGGGTCTTCTTCACCATGGTTACCGACCTGCCCAAATACCTGTCCGACGTGCTCAAGTTCAGCATCAAGAGTGTGAGTACGCTAGCGATAACTGTGTACATGTTAACGCAATAACAGGTGTAGTAATAACAGTGTAGTATTACATTATGTTTTCGAATTACAATCTTACTCTTGCATTGTTTGAAATGTTCCATTTTCATTATTTTTACCTTGATAAAATCAAATGATCAAATGCGCGTAGATACTTCAATACTTCAATTCGAACAATCGCAATGATAATTACCCAAAAGAAAATCAATCTATTTTTGTTGTATTTTGATTCAGACCCTACAATAAACAATATCACATTACACAAATATGCGTTTAAACAACCTACGATTCTAAGACAACATCGATGTTATTATTGATTGTGTTGATGATCTGAACGAATGGTTGTTGATGTTTGGCAGAACGGCTTCATCAGCGCACTGCCTTACCTGGTGATGTTGTTCACGTCCGTCTTGTTCGGCTACCTGTGTGACGTCATGCTCAGGAGGGAGTGGACGACAACCACGACAGCGCGCAAGCTCTTCACCACGCTCGGTGAGTAGCCGCTGTGGGCGCGCATCGCAATCCAATTCCTAGATCGTTGTGCTGAACCGTCATGTCGAAGTGACACAGAAAAACCGAGTCAAATAAATATGGAATAAAGCTGGCCTTCCACGAACGCGGTATTCGCTGAGCATTTTTTTAGCTGCCATGTTGAAAAACAACCAATCATTGGCGAGAGCGGCACATAGCGGCACCGTATCCAAGCTAAACAAACCGCGTAGCGAATTCGCTAGGCGAATACCGCGTTCATGGAAGGCTAGCTTAAGAAACAATTTGATTACATTTCGATAAGTAAAACGATCCCGTTCCATAATCATGGGTAATACGCCTATCTATAATTATTCGAAAGAAAACAAAGAAGTGCCATGGGGAGCACAGCATCCCTCACTGGAGACTGAAATTAAAAAGAGATGGTAAAATAATGATTTCAATCACGGTTTCTATTTATTTATCAAAATTTTATAAACAAGAAGCTCAACTTTTGTTTCAGATTTTAAAATTCTTTGGTCTTCACTTATGTGAAAGTGGCAGGTATGCTGCTAGCATTATAAACACAAGAACTTATGTAAAGTTGTAAAAAAGAAGCGTGCACAAATCACAACAATACAATAACAGTTAGTACAAATGTCCTATTGTTGGCAGTAATTTTACAACTTTTCTCCAGCAATATTGTATTCAGGAGCACATTTTCTTATTACTTTTTAATGTTCCTAATATTCTATTCAAAGTTCGACCACTCTGTTTGTTCTGGTTCCAGCGTCGATTGGCCCCGCAGCCGGTATAATAGCTGCCTCCTACGCCGGCTGCGACCGCTACCTCGTGGTGGCCATGTTCGCCGTGGCCATGGGCTTCATGGGGGCGTTCTACCCGGGCATGAAGGTCAACGCTCTAGACCTCAGCCCCAACTTTGCCGGCATCCTGATGGGGATCGTCAACGGGACCGGAGCTTTATCTGGTATCATCACGCCGTACCTGATCGGCGCGCTCACACCCGACGTGAGTATCCCAAAATAATGGAGACGCCATTTGTGTCACTGATTCGTGTGTAATATGGCGTCGTCATGGAACGAGCTAGGATGTATGATTTTGACGTGAATATATCGACAAAATCGTGGCTAACAGTCTAGGACTTCTCCGATCTCTGATTTGCAATTTGCACCGATAGGGTCACCTTGTACACAACATCGAATTGTAGCGATGACAAATGGGAATAACGGGCAATGACAAAGTATAGCAATGCCTTTAGCTCTCTCTCTCTCTCTCTCTCTCTCTCTCTCTCTCTTTCTTTCTCTCTCTCTCTCTCTCTCTCTCTCTCCTCTCTCTCTCTCCACCCATTCTCTCAACATGAATATGTAGCGCAAGCCTATCTGCTACATGGACTGCATTCATTTTTTTCAAAATATATTCCCAATTTTCTGGGTTATTCTTTGTTCAATTTTCTACCCACTCATCAAAATTTCTAGTGGTTCATTCTTACAAATTATCTTTCTCACGAATGAGAATTTCCGATAAGTTTATTTCACGACTGAGTCAGCGAATCAGAATGAGCTGTAACCTAATTGTGATTCAAGTCACTAGATGTAAAAAGCTAAAGAAACAGGCGTTTACATCAGCGCCCCTAGCAGATGAGAATAGGTTGATATAATACGAACAATCAACCCTACAGAATGTAAAGTGGCAAATAACTACCCACCTATGGTGTCCTGTTCTCCTCCAGAGCTCCCTTATCCAGTGGCGCACAGCCTTCTGGATCTCCGTGGGTGTGGCTGTCTTCACTAACGTCGTGTTCCTGTTCACCGGCTCCGGAGAGCTCCAGCCGTGGAACGCGATCCCCCCCAAGGAGTGAAGCATAACTGCCGTCTACATGGTAACCGGCTCGCACCTGTTGTACCTTGCACACAACATTATAATGTAGTTGTAACAAGCTTAAATTCGTGAATTGTATGTTCTAATTTATTTATAAATTTTTATTTTTATTATTTGTTAATTAAATTTATTTATATTTAATTTATTTGTCCTTTTGTCACAAACTTGTATCCACGAAGGAATAGGGTTCCGAACGACCGTCCAACTCATGTGCCACACCGCTAGCGCACGGATGGTTTGCTCCTTTGTTTTTGTGGAGAAAAGTTTACTATAGCCTAGTGTTCATTGTTTGTTAATAGTGATATGAGGCAAAGCGCTATTACGAGGTAACTTGTACTTTTACCTCACCATTCTTCGCCACATTGTCTTCATTCGCTGTATTATTCATTATGCTGAGTGTTGACGGGTTTACGAGATACAGTTTGATAAAGAGACGGAAGGGAGATTTGTGAGTTCTTGTTGGGGGCAAGGAGGGAAGTGGATGCGAGTTCCGGGGTGGTGGAGGAAGAGGTAGCAGGAAGACGGCAACTTGATTCAATTTTGAAAAATGTTTCTTTTGAGTTTGTTTAGAAAAAAGCTGAAATTTCAAACATTTATTTATTTATTGAGTGCACAAACATATGCATTTCATTGCACTTGATTTGCATATTCATGTAAATCACATTGCTTAAAGATGATTTCTGCACTAATTCGTAAGTGATAGCACAGAAAAACCGAGCATTCCATCACAACGGATACTGCAAGCTAGGAGTCTAGCAACTGACTCGTCGCTGACTCAATGGATTTGTATGTCCATCACCTTGATGGACAAGGTGGTCGAACAAAATTTACCGTAGATGACAAATTACACATTCATTCAAGTCAAAGGCATATGGAAATTTAGTGAGTTGAGCTAACCAGTGGATGTTACATTACTTTACTCTACATGTATTATTATATATTATATAATATATTATATATTATGTATATTATATAGTATATTATATAACTTATCAAATATTGGTACCGTACCTTAGAACATCGAGGCACAGCTCATGCACGATAAATTTACTCTGACTTATGACTTATATATGTGATTCACTAGACTTGAAACTTTGCAATGCATGAGCCGATAGTGACATGCAAGGTTCACACAAATAACCATCATGGAATCCAGGCCTGATATTATGTCAATGAATAGCACAGAAGAATGTAATACAATTCCCTGAGGACAATTACTACTATACAAGAACCATACTGCAACTGGAATATCATAGAATACCCGGTATTAAATTACACTTCCATCATTTTTAATACTTTAGTACACTTCACTGCAAATTTGCGTCCACGTGGTATCCTGAATTGAACAAGAATTCTGAATTGCTATTCTATAAATCTTTAAAAAAGCAATAATGCATCCCATCTTCGTTTCGTTCCAACGAGTCTGTGAATATATACCGGTAAATATATGTAGGCATATATACTTCAACATGACCAACCGTATGGACTGTGACTCTTTTGTCACGCTTTCATTAGCAAAGTTTCATTCAAAATAACTTCTGTTTGACACAAGTTCACGTTTTTGGTTCAGAAGAAAAAATTATCTAGTGAACCAAACATCATCTTTATACATTCAATTCAATTATAAGACGAGTACTTCCAACATATTTGTGCAAGCGTGCCACAGACATTGTCTCTAGCCAAACGGCTCCCGACCCTCATGTCATTCATCTATCTGATGTCGAACTCGGACCAATTAGCCACTACTGCTGTAAAATGTCTTGTACAATATTTCTATGACAATAAACGCAATGCTGATGATTAAGCCTACGGCCAGCATTGCAATGATTGGCAGCACTTGCAGGATGTTGACACGTGGGGGTTCGTCAAATTCTGTGTTTGTCAGAGGTTCTGGCCAAACAGCAAGATGCATGTGCTTCAGTACCCCTGTTTTAAGTAGACCATACAGGCTGAAACAGATCAACACTTGTTGTTTCATCTCACACTTGCTTTTACGTGCATGATATTGGTTGAAAGATGTAGGCTCAAAATATATCATACTTCATAAACGGTTTCATATATTGCACGACAGTTTTGAACATATCTATGCTCACATTGTGGTGCATCGTGTTTTAATACCACTAATTTTTTTTTTTTTTTTTGATAACATCAAAACTTGATACAAAATCATTGTTCCCCTATTAAGGCTAAGGATGAGAGTAGGATCGTTTGGACGGGGCACCACAAGGGCGATCTTACCACCCCATGTTATTATTATTTTAAATTGAAAGCAATGAAATAGTTAACTTCGTATAAAATCTTAGATATATTCACAAGCATCTTGCGAAGTAATTATCCCTGCCCGCAACAAATTGTTTCTTATCCGCGAACTTACATAGCGCGTCCCGATCAGACTGCGATATTTTATTTTTGCCCATTTATGTTAAAAGTTGCTTTTTATTCCATTTTTTCTTAGTTTTGTGTGTCACTGTGACATCACGATTTATCAAGAGGTGGTCGGGACCAAGTAACCCTGCGCTTTCACTTGCAGTAATTGCATTCACATTGGAGCGTGAATAAAATTGTAATCATTGCGGGGTGCGCTCTATTATCGAGCGAATAAGAACCAAGCTGCTGTGGACTACTACCTTGCAAATAAAAATTGTATGCAGAAGGGCAAGCTCTCAGCGCGCGAATCAAGGCATCCTTGTTGCTAAACAAGGATCACAAGGATAACAAGTAACAGGGTGCTTCACTTCCAGAGGCTGAAATTCTATCTCTAATACCAATACGTTTTACCAATGTAATCTGAGGAATATTGTTCAACATACGGTTAGTGTAAGATAAAAATGCATTGCTATGCAAGTTGATCAACAATTTCAATCTCAGGTTTGAGATAAAGCTAGGAATAAAAGTTTGATAAAACCAGCCTACTAATATTTTATAACTATATCTATTTCGATATTAGTCGGATTACTAACTTGTGATTGAATAAACCGAGATATGGACTGTTCTTCGTGATAACGAAGCTCAGGACTTCCTGGACTAGATATTGAGGCACTGTCACGATTGTGCACGACAGTCGCTCGAAGATGTCTGGCTCGACGAAGGTGTTGAGGATAATTCTTGCGTAATAGTCCCGGTCACAAATAAGTTGCAATGATTCTAATATCGTGATAGGTGTAGCGTCGAAGTCCGAACGGTTTGCTATGAACTTGTTGTAGATGTCACGGAAAATTTGGCTCTTGGTTTCCTAAGTGACAAAAATACATTTTAGTCGAAGAGATTGTGAAACATTACTCAATTCTTCGCATACTCACAATATTGTGTTTGAATATTTGAATATTATTTTGTTTCAATGTAAATAAATTGGTTATAATATATTTATTTTATGAATAGAATTATTTTGAAGTAGGATCATTTTTTATCTATCATGGTATTCCCAACTTGATTTAATTCCTTCTCTCAAGGATATCGGAAACATAATAGGAATCACAACTGATGACAAATCAAACGTTAAATGTTCAGTTTGAAAAGAGTTGGAGCTTAACGGCTAAGTGGGTATTTAAACGGGGATGGGTATTTAAAAAAACTTTAAAAACCATAGGTTTCAAAATGGGATTCAATTTTTTTTAATTTTCTACTAAGAATAACACAACGTTGATAAACTCTATAACAGAGTTCAACATAAATTGGACGAGGTGTTTAGAATAAAAAATATAATTTTTCTTGATCAATTCTACGTAAAATTACTTTTTAGTTTTGCCACTGTCTCGACATGAATTGTTTAATTGTAACGATGCTACTAAGCAGTTTAAATGGAAATATACAGTCTACATTGTTTGAGTAATAAGTATTACTGAGATTTTCAACAACACAATCAGTGATTTCAGTATAGAGTTTTTATTGGGATTATTTTTCAGCCTACTCCACTACAAAATTCTATGTTGGAAAATTGAATAATACCCATTTAAAAATGAGTAGAAAATAGTCACATATTCTATATGAGTTATTATTCATCAACTATTTATTAATAATTATGAATTTTTTCACCTACTATTTATTATTATCTACCTACTTCAATTTTATTATATTTTTATATATTTTGGGTTTATTTTTATCTATTCAATTTTTTTATAGGGCCTACCGGTATAATATATTTCTTTTATATTATATTATACAGTAGGTCCATTTAATTTTGTAATATCTGATAAACTACTTTTTCTTATTTGAGAATAGTATGGCTAATAATACCGGTATATGAGAATAAAGTAGTAATAGTATTGCCCTGTTGATTAGTTTCCAGCTCATACTTCAACACTATAGGGAAACACGTGGCGCTTTCCTAGTAACTTATATAATTCAATCTAAACGTTGAAACGTAGGCTCAATTTGTACCACGGTAACAGAACATTCATGGATTTTGATACGTATATTAGTACAGCTCTCAAACGCTGGTGCCTTTCAATTGGTACCATAGCAGAGCTATAATCTAAGGTTAGGCCTACCTGAATATCAAAGTAAAGTGGAACTGCACTTTGAGGCATGCCCAGCTTGTAAGTGCCATCGTCAATGAAACCTTGTATTGTTGTGAACGGAAGCTCAGTCCTCTGTATCGCAAGAATCGAAGTAAGCGCTCCGGAATACGCAGCTAGGATCACCAACGAGTTTATTCCAGCCAATAGGAGGAGAATACGAGACGATTCTGACGTATCTCCAGGTGACAGGTGTGGTCCTGTTTAAACATATTTATGTCTGCATAGGATAGGGACTTTATTTTTATTTATTTTTTAATAACAACGAAATTTGATACAAAATCATTGCTCCCCAATTGAGGCTATGGCAACATACACTTTTTTATATATATATTAGTGATGACACCGGGTACTCGGAGACTGGTCCTGGACCGGTCTTTGAACTGCTCGGTCCCAATTTGCATAACCGGTCATTTTATGTTGTTACAATTATTTGTTTTTTTTGCTGATGTATGTCTTAATTAATCCTATTGCTGATATCTAAATCATAATTCAATTATGTTATCTTAAACCTGTCTGTATCTCGCAGAGTTTATTATTTGTATCAATTCGTCACATTATGCTTCACAGACATGCGTTATTGCAGGGTTTGTGATTTTGGTACTTTCACGTTTTTTGGGGGGACGTAAAGACCGGTCCTATACCCTGTCTTTACAAACGGGTACTCGGTATCAAATCCCAGGACCGATGTCATCACTAATATATATATATATATAGGCCTATATATATATATATATAGATGTTAATTCTTAAATTTTCGCGGACATATATTATGTTATCGTTGTTTTGGGGATATACCCGCTTAAAAGGCAGTGTGGACCGCGGCCCACACCCTGTCGCAACACTTCGACGTTTCGAACAGATCGCACTGCTCATCTTCAGGACCAGAACCTGACCGGGACAAAGAAAAACGACCGACCCAAGAAGAAGGCTCGAAAACCAGTGACAAAGAAGTGTGCTGCTGTGGTTGCTTATATAGTCTCTGTGAACAAGCTGCACAAGAGAATCCACAAGTCCGTGAAGCTGCAAAAGTCATACCTACCCTACCAACCAGATATTATGGTCTATAAGGAAGATAAAATGGCTACTGAGATCTCAGAAATGTTAATGGCTTGTATCGGGGGGCTGTGTGGAGAGAAGCACACTATTTCTGGTTCTGCTTCTGGTGACGGGGCCTCGTTCGTGAATGTTATAGGTATTGGGAATGCTCACAGTAGATGACCTGGTACTGTCGTAGCTTCCTTGGTTTTTAACAGCGTTTGTTGTGGCTGTCAAAGGGGGGGGGACACTCAACTTCGCTTTCACACAGTACTTCCTAATTATTGGTTTCCACGTGGATGGTAATCTTTGAGTGTCATCTCTCTTGTTCAGGCTACCGGGTCGCTTCTCGATCTCTATGGCCTCCCGTAAGATCCGAGGGACAAAAAGTGGGACTGTGGCTAAAGTTGAGGCGTTAGTGAAATCTATGCAGTGACCCTCACTTTTAACGTGTTGCGCCAGGGCAGACGTGCTTAGTTGTTGTTTGACAGCACGGGCATGTTCCTCCACTCTAGCTGAGATCCGTCTGTTAGTTTGACCTACATACACTCTGTCGCATGAACCGCATGGTACCTGGTACACACCCTGTCCTTCGAGTGGGATAGCATCTTTTACGCTGCGTAACATCGTGTTGATCTTGCGGTCCGTACGGAAAGTCGTTGTGATGTTATGCTTGCTAAGCAGGCGACTGACTTTGTCCGTGGTGCCTTTGATATAAGGTAAGTACGCTGTTGACCGGGACGTATCTTCAGCTTCGTCAACCACTTTGGGTGAGGGCTCACGGTTGAATGCTTTGTTGATAATATAGCCTGAATACCCATTAGAAAGTAGGGCCTTCTTAAGACCCCTCATTTCGGCACCAATGTGGTCTCCAAATGCTTTACAACCGTGACAAAATTACTGAAAAAGTATTTTTACCATATATGTCGATGCGCGATAGCGAAGATCTGATTCACACATGAGTTGGATGCTTTGTTTTGCTTATTGTTTCTACGAAAAAGATGATTCACGCCTTGTATATTATATTATAATATTTTCAACAATACCTTGTAGACAATAGAGTCCAAATATGTTGAGAACTGAATCTGTGACTCTCGTCATAAAAGAGCCAATGCCTTGCTGATGTCCGAGATGATGTGAAGCTGTCATGACTACAAATAGAATCAGTATTGAATCCAATATGCCGTGCCAGAGCGTTGATTTAAACGGTATTAGGAAGTTATTCCATTGGAGACTCAGAGTGTCTGGCTTACGGATACCAATCACGATACTATGGACAGAATAATGTTATAATTTGTTATCAATGTAATTAGGTTTTCTTATAAGGCCTTTCAGTGCCTTGATAGCTCGACCATAAGCAAAACATATCAAAAATGTACTTAGTATATGGATTATGAATGATGGATAAAAACATAATTAGAAAATACCAAACCTATACATACTTCATAAGTAAAAAAAGGAATGATAGCGACTAGTCAGCTACTAATCTGGCCCTTTAAGTCTGGAATCGATCAAATGTAATGGTAAAATTATTTTTAATCTAGCCTACTTGTTGAAAAAAAGTTTGAAGATTTAAATCTATGAACTGACCTATCATAGGCGAGTGGCATCATCGAGTCTACAACTTGAATGCGCTTCTGGTTCATTGTGAATTCGGCGACTGCTACATGAACCTCTCTGTCTAATATCATCTTGATCATGCCGTCCCAGGAACCATTCTCTGATTGGCTGCCGAATAATTGGTCAGGAGGTTCGAATATACGAGTACTGTGAAGACAAGAATTAAATAATCATAGGACGAAGTATTTTCGACGCCACTCATTGAAAAGCATAATTCTGATCCTATAACTTACGTGAAGTTAATGCGTTGCTCCAAAACTCGCCAAATCATGCCAGAGAAACCTTCGATCGATACAGGTTTACCATTATTGTCTCTTCCCAGCTTGGACCCAGGAGTGAACTAACCGGAACACATTATTATAGTTTGTGTTGTTTCATACAAGCGGAAGTATTGACTTCATTAGTTCCCATTATAATTGGTTCCATAAGTTCATCACTTCATTATAGTTCCCATATGGTGCGTTATGAGAGTAGACTTCCAAACTCATTTTTTAGTTGCAACCACTTGACCAATATATTTTTGTAATACACCCACAGCAAAAGTGCAGAACGTTCACATATTATACAAAAAACAAGAGTTGAACTAATTTTCATAACTCAGTAAGTAAAATGATGTAAACGTGCAATGGGCAATAATAATATCAGCTTGATTAGTGCATGATTAGTGGTAGTGAATATATTCAAATCTAATCTATTACCGGTATGTATCCTCTTACATCGATTGAAACTGCATTGATGACAAGTCCTTGCAGATTACTTCTCCTCTTGTATAAGTATGGTAAGTCCACCAAGAGCCTTGTAACCGGGTCCCAGGTCCCGTAGTGCCCCGTTATCAGAGCCTGTCCCTCTACCACTCGGTACACTTCATTCAGCTCCATCACAGCCGTCAATCCAGGCTTAGCCACGAGAAACTCACAGTCAAACGGCACGTCAACGTCCTCGAGGAATACGTCAATTGACCCGTCAAGAAACAGCAGCCATCTTGGGTAAGATGACACCTTTAGGGTAATTAATTGGAGGAAACTACTAATGAAAAGTGTCAACTTGTGATACAAAAAGTATATAAATGTAGTTACTAATGTAGTTACTGAAAATGTGCGTTCTTAAAAGGAATGGAAATCAAAAACAACGTACTGAACAATCGTTCTTTCAGATTTGCAGATTGATGGCGTTAGAAAGCAGACAAGTATTTACTATAAAAATGCAGAATTACTCTACGATAACTAGGTAAAACTAAATTCTGAAGTACCGTAATTACTAATTACAATATGTTAAAAATAGATTATTGATTGATTTCAACAATTATTTATACCTTTCTCATTAGTTGCAAGTACACTCTCGTTTCGTCATCTCCAGTTAACACGTATAACGGACGGTTAACTTGACATTTGAACACAAGCGACGTCTCGTTAAGCATATCCAGCTTAATCAGTGTCGTTGTGACGGCCATCTGTGACAAACTTTTACTTGTTTGTTTCAACTTGTTGCTTGTTGCCAGCTGTCCATTGTTGACAAGCACAACACAACCCGTGTGGAACAGTCTCGCCAAGTCGGGCGTTATTACAGATGCAGTACCGGTACAGCCAGGCAGTACTATTGTTAGCATCACGACTACTGGTAAAATCATTGCTGACATGTCTCACACTTCAATGATTGTGAATAGAACAGAATATTCAAAGTAACCGTGAACTTGTATTATCCTTAATATCACCTTCTATTATTATTATTATTATTATTATTATCATCTTGAAGGTAAAATTATTGTTAAGTAATATAATATTAAATAATACATGGAATAATCATCACATTAATAATATGGTCCTGCAATGTGTATGACTATCTAGCATACTGAGAAGAATGATTCAAAACACCAGCAATAAATTCATTAAAGGGAAGACCTCATTCAATCAATATTAGAACTCAACATTTTTATTGACACGCCATGCATGAGAGATAATAGTGCAAACAGTTCAACTATAGACCTGGTTATGAAATTACCCAGATGTTCACGACTCAAGACTAAAATAAGAAGATCAATTGTGCAACCAACCGGTTAATGAGCTTCAATCATATTGAGTATGTGTCACCTTTTTATTGACGAACCTTTTAGAGTAAGAACATAAATAGTTCAGCAATATAGGTAAAAACCTTCATAAATATGTATTGTTGTAAGTCTTTGTTTGGATAATATTGATAGGCCTATAGTATGATAAAATATGATATAATATAGTAATAAATATACAACGATTGCTCAAAGTAGGCGGAGTTCACTATTGAAAGTGGTCTTTCACCCAAACCTTCAATTAATAATAAAATATTAATAATAATAATAATAATAACGATACAAATTATCAATGAATAAGAGAGTAAAATATGGATAATTTTATATGACTACTGTTAATAAAATACTGTAGTAAGGACTATACGGTAACAGTTTGCTTAGGCCTAATAGAATGAAGGTAAAGATGGTAATATGGAGCTTGAGGGATTGAGTAAAATTATTGAGGAATATAATGATGATTGTGAGTGGTAGAGGGACTTGGAAAGTAGCATCATGACTAGGAGGCAGAAATTCGTTGAGGGGAATAGAATGCCTTCTCGATGAGGGATGATTTGAAAACCATCACTGCAAAGCACAAAACAAAGCAGGCATGGGCAACAACTTGATGTGGTTGCCTGGTTGGGGAGGTTGTTGTGAAGGACGGAGCAGAGATTTCTGCTATTTCTGTTTTTACTCTAATAGGTTCTGGTGGAGAGGGCAAGGTTGTGGGGAGGGATGAAGATATTGAGCACAATGTAGTGATACCAAGTTACCAACTGATTTGATCATAATATCACGAAGGTGTGCCAACTTACGTCTTCCAGGTAAAATATTTCCGCGGTCATAATCTGAGTGAATGGACCCATTTGCCTGAAGCGCAACTATTGCTTTTATATCGAACTACAATGCTATACAATGCCACTGGTGCCGTAGCCACTCTTATCTACATCTAGTTCACAAAAGAATCCGCTGAAACGCGACAGGCAAATAGGACCGTTGGATCTGATTTGACGATAAGAAACCACAAATGCCTCATATATTATTAGTATGGAGTCGGCATACCTTCTTTATATTATGATAAAATCAGTTGGTATCACTACATCAAGTATTGAGGTTGGATCGGGTTGAGTGGGAGTGCACTGAGGATTTGAGATGGAATTGCTCGAGAGTCGAGATGGAGGCGTACGAAGGTGACTGCTGCTTGTATAAGTGTAGATGCAAGAGTCAGGATACGGAGGGATGTCAAGTAGGGTTTGCGGGATTGGCGGTGTAACAGACCAGCAATCATTCTGACAGCACATTTCTGGAAGATGAAGATTTCAATTTTTATCGTAAAATATAGCACATTAAATATCGTTTTCTGTCAGAGCACTATTTCTAAAACTATGCAATGTCATAGCACTAATTATGAAGTAGGCTAAGTTCTGGCCAAGTTTAATGATCCTTGCTCACTCTATGGGGGGAGGGGGGGGGGCAACGCCAATAACTCGGGAACTTACAGAGCTCTAATTCTAATACTTTGCAAAAGTTTAGCACTAATTGAGCAGTGGCACTAAATCCAATCCTGGCCAAGTTTCAGAATTAGTGCTCGAGGGGGGGGGGGGTGAACTTGACCCCCCCCCCCCCCCCCCAACTTTCAAACGACAATATCTCGGGAACTTACAGAGCACTTTGCAAAAGTGTAATACTAATTGAGCACTAAATCACAGGTGGCCAAGTTTCAGAATTACTGCTCGAGTGGAGGGGATGGGGGGGGCGGCGTGAACTTGACCCCTCCCCCCACTAACAAACGCCATTATCTCGGGAACTATCAGAGCACTAGTGCTAATACTTGTCAGAACGATAGCACTAATTGAGCCTAAATCCTGGCCAAGTTTCATCATTTATGCTCAAGTGGGGGGGGGGGGGGGACAGGTTCACTGACCTGCAGGGTATGGTATGGTAAAGTGATAGTAGGCCTATGTTGTACGTACCTATTTGTATTTGTTGCTTTTTTGAATACAGTATTGTTTACCGTTTAATCCATCATCTTTTTTTCCAGCAGTATAATGGTACATCTAGGAATGAAATCTGATGGTATTCTACGACTTCCATGGTGAACTGAAAAACACCCGAAAAGATAGTAATATTAGGCCTATCCTATAATAATATATCAAATATAAATCGTGAAAGTTGGAAAACAAAACTAATATGTACTATGTAAATGTTCACTTCAAATGATGTATAAAACCACAAAGCAATAAAGCATTAACGACCATGATGTAAATAATGTAAATCGTTGTAATATTTTCAATTGCTACCGCTCTTGCTCGAGCTCGAGTTGTATCGATTCGATATTTTATTTCGATCAAAGAAAACCATTCGATCTAATATTCCACGCGTGTTCATTGCTATCCTATTTTTTAGGTGTGAAGGCATGGAATAAGTACTAAAAAGAAGGCTTGATTACAGTAGACAGAAACTCAGTGCATATACACCACTACCATTAAGTATACAGGCTAACCTGTATACTTAATGCCACTACCTTTGTTGCAGTAGGCCCTAATCTAGGCGGCAGCCTCTTGAAATTCTGATTGTAGGCCTACTCCTATTCAAATTGTTTCTAGGCCTAGAATACAAAAATGCCTAAACCCAAGGGTGATTATACGCAGCCTGAGCCAAGCAGCTCTAGGCCTTCCAGTAGGCATATGCCTACTCCAACCAATGCTCCAACAGAGGAAAGGAGGGCGAAAAAACCCTTCGATAAAGCAAGGTGGAGGGAAAAAAAATACAGCAAGAAGTTCAAACGTGAGTAGTGGTAGTAGTAGTAGTAGTAGCCTAGTAGGCCTAGTAGTAGCTATGACTACCAATAACGTAGTATATATCTTTATTTTAGCATTAGCTATAATTCATACATTACAGGCATACAGGATTGCGATTCCCGTTCTCAATCCTTAACTTAACAATCTTTAACTATTAACAATTCATATCGTTACCGGTAGCGTTAAAGACTAGATCCCTACAGGTCGAGTCCCGTTGTCCAGTCTTTAACGTTATAGATCTTTACAATATTATACCTATGACTACCAATAACGTAACGGGATAAGCAACTTGATCATTTCCTTTCGCACCATGCGGGAATCAAAGGGATGCCGTCATACTCAATTTACTGGTAGTATTATATATTGATTCATAAAAGTAATACGTGTAATGCACTATGTGAATCCAGCTCTTCCCAATTGTATTAAGCAACGTTGGAATACATTTCATTTGAATTAGCCAATCTAAATTTTAAATACGTGTGTAAAAGCATTGGACCCCTAGTCAAGAGCCATACTGCCACATTTACCAATTGATAACTGCATCAATTACTTGACATCTGCGAGAAAGAACAGAAACAATGCAAGTACTCAACTATGTACTTTATATTGAAATACGAGCTGAATGCGTACGTTTTGATTTGAAATTGCGAATCTCAAAAATGTACACTTCAGCGCGTCACATTTTTTGCTTCCATCATGGTGAGAAGACGTCCAATGTTGAAAGTATATAACTTACGCCATGTTGCTTATCCCGTTACGTTATTGGTAGTCATAGATTATACAATCTTTAACATTATGAGCCAATAGAAAAATTGTATTTTTTATTCGAATCCAGAGTGCTTAGACAAAATCAATAGATGCTCTCTATCTAGAAGGCACTGGAGCTCTAGGCAGTGTCAACTTCTTTTATTTCATTGTTGCAAGTTACATTTTCTTTGTAGGCCCTAACATTCAAAATGGAAATCATTCATAGTTATTTACTCATTCATTTGAAGAGCGTAGACTAGCCCAAACGTAGTCCAAGGAGGGTAAATGAAAATGGACACAATCAACTGACAGAAGGACGGAGATAAGGTTTCGTCCCCATCCCACTTTTAGCATTAAAGAATCAGGTTAAAAACTACATTGTTTTGTAAGTAATTACTTCTTTCCATTCCTTTATCTATGCACTCTAATCCAAAGTCATTTACCAAGTTGTGGAATGTTCGTGTTACCATATTTAATATTAATTGATAATTTTTTCGAAATATTACGTGAACGCCATTTTATGCAGTCTTTAAAGACTTAACGATAGGGGTCCTGTGGATCTATAAGGAAATATCAATTAACGATCACCCTAAAGACCATAATGCTTAAAATAGGAAAGGGAATCACACTTTAGATACCATATTACCAATCCATAAAGACTTATAGATCTTTAAATCAGTAGTTAAAGATTGTTAAGTTAAAGATTGAAGAACGGGAATCGCACTGCAGTCATTACTAAAATTATACATAATTATCTACGGACTATATTTAATACACCTCTGGAATATCCCAGTAATTCAATCTTTGTTCTCGTCATGCAAAGACCTAAACCATTAAGTATATAGGTTAATGCCTAAACCTAACCATTGATTATTGTGGCAGGCCTAGGAGGGCGTAGGCCGAGATACAAACTCAATGGCCTCTATGATGGCGTAGAGCAGTGGCATAGGTACTTAATGGCATATGCCTTTAGGTAATGAAACATTCGTGTGCAGGCTGCATACAGCGTAGGCCTACATACAATAAGCCCAGGGCCTACATTTAGCGTTCACCAGTGCCATCTCAATAAGAGAACCATATGTTTTACCTTTGGAACCTTCCATGTAGGCGTATGGAGCTGAGTTTTTACTTCGTGAGTCATCAAGTTTATAATATAGGCCTATAAACTATATGGTCGAGTTAAGCAGTGAAAATGTAGGCCTATTAACAATTGCACACATTTTATAACTTACTTTAGGCAGTGACTGCCAACTCAATGCTTTACTTTGCAAGAAGCTTCAAGTTTCCTGCTATGAACTGACATTTCACTCTTTATATGTTCATTCATAGTTGAGCAATGGGAAGAGAGACGGCGGAAAGCTGTGATACACAAATATCACAAAGACCTTCGCAAAGAAGATCCGACAGCTCGAAGGCCCGCAGCGTGGAAGGAAGAGGGAAACGAGTTTAAGAAATCATGGTAAGGTAGGCCTATGTCTTATCTTGCTCTGTGTATGCAACAAGAAGTTACATTTTATTTGCAAAAGGTAGCACCAATTGTGTGATGGTTCAAGTAGGCCCTTGAATACCTAGAGGAACTAAGTGCCAATTTTATCAACGTTTCAATCCGAAAAATATCGGTCAACCTAGGATTAATTGTAAACAGTAACACCGGTTGATCAGATCAGTAGGCCTACGGTAACTTCAAAATCAGGTTTGAGATACCTAGGGTTAAAAGTTTGGTACAACTGTGTCTAACAATCAATTTATACTGTTGTAGATAGTCAGCCTACCAGTAGTATACCACTAGTGATCCCTTAATAATTCAAGATTTAATGGAACCACCAATTGACACTCATTTTGAATTAAGATGGGTTGAATTAAATTTAAGGGGTTGAATTTAAGATGAGCCAGAACAATTATTTTAATAACGGTAAAATTTGAGGTAGGCCTATTTATGTATTATAGGGAACTCGCCTATTTGAAGGGACACATTTATGATGTTGATATTTCCTAATAATACCGTCACTACATTATTCAGAAATGGTGGCACATTCCGATTTTAATGTCGTTTTCATGGTTTTCCCCGTAAGATGAAAGTAGGCCTACAATAATTGTATTAACATTTCTTCGTTTTGACAGCCATTTCACGTCAGACACTAGGCCTAACGGCATGACCAGCTGCTTGTGAACGTTGTTGCCATGTGTTCATTTCGCCATCCCAACCCCGTTTTTATTGCTTGTACGGAATCGAACCGTGTTAGATTAGTTGGTCAGGTAATCACCTAATTGAGATCTCAAAGCAAAAATCGGTAAGAGAAATAACAGTAATAACAGAAATAACAATAATAACAGTAATAGACGAGTGGATGGCAAGTGGGTGTTTGGGCAATATTGCAATCCAACATCAAATATGCCCTTGTTTAAATACCGTAATTAGGGCCTAATAGGCCTACATCAAAATGAAACACATTCCGGCATTTTCGTCAAAAAAAGTTCCAAAATAGGCGAGTTCTCTATAATACATATTTACCAAATTTGAATTGGGTCTATCATAGTATGACTACGTCACACGGTCGTGAAATGGTTAAGGCAAACCGGTTCACGCTGACACAGTTCAACAAAATGACTGTATATCACAATAATTCAGAAACACTTTGGCAAAACGTTTCGGCGCCAGCCATTTTGAATGTTGGCGTTTCAAGTCAATATGTCGGTATATATATTGGTATATATTGAATTTTGTTTGACGTAAGTCGATATATAATCAACAACGAAGCTGGAATTCAACAAGAATCGATTTATCACTCGCGTTCAAGGTTACCTTGAATCGGTTTGACGTGTAGGCCTATATCAACCTATCGAGTTCTCCAATTCACTTGCCAAACTGGATTGGAACTCAAGTGTTTTACGTCAAAACCGATGGGTATCACCTAATGGAAAGCGTTTCAGCCTGACCCGTTTTGACTAAACCGTTTCCCGACCGTGTGATATACGTAGTCATTGAGAAATGAGAATGGGAGTTTACTGAAGGCCTATTGTTAAATCTAGGGCTGGGTGGTGGGGTATCTATCAGATTTGAAGTTTTGCTCAAACAATCAATCGTCCAACGACATTGCATTTCAAACCAGGTGTGTCGATACGTAGACTAAACTGTGCAGTCATGGATGGGCCTACTCATTTTAAACCGTAAGGCCTATTGAAAATTTCACAAGTAATTGAAATATATTTTTTACCCAGCAAGAAAATATTGAATTGATTTGTGAATATTCTATGTTTTTTCCGTACTCAGTTGGTCTAGAATACGTTACTGCTTATCTGTAACTTTCATATGGAAGTATGTGTAACACAATTGACACTTATTTGTCTCATAGCCCTAGAAAACCAAATGCAATAACTAAAGCCCTAGATGAATTCAAGAAGAAGAAAGCAGAAAAAGAAGCCAAGCACCAAATGATCGAGAAACAAAAAGCAGAAAGACTATCAGCTCTCGAACAATACCGAACTAAGAAACTCGAACGATTCAAGAAATTATCGAAAAAAACACGATACGGGCAACCTGTTATGAAAGATAGAATGGAACTTCTGCTCGAAAAAATACAGAAAGAGACCAGCTGTCAATCAAATTAATTAAAATTCTACGGGGTTTTCATTATTATAGTCTTCTGGTCAAGTGAGAAGTGATAAAGTGGTATGAATTTTATGTACTTTTTACTATTTCATGTGAAAATCATACTTTTTATGTGAGTCACTTGTGCCGGTATTCCTTGATCTGGCTTGACAGCTACGTACATATTGCTGCAAATATTGTACCCCCTCCTGTATGACTTGGTAAATATTCCCCTTATTTTTTTAATTTTTGTCCTTTGGTGATCACAAGTGTCATGGGCTGTCAGGCTCATCTCTATTATCTTCATAAAAAGCTATGATAGTAGAACTGCTTCTGTACGTCATCAATTACTTATTGTGTCAATTTATTAAATTAAATTCATAAATACTTCTATATATTTACAGTGTTGAACCATCTTTCCAGCCCTTTCCTTTCATATCGTTTTCATTAGGCCTACTACATCCTACGTGACAGTAAGCTACTAGACCATGTTGGTAACTGCTATTGTATTTACACCAATACGAATTCATTTCTGGTTTGGCAAGAGCATTAGTTGTACATACCGGTATATTTACCCACGATCAGTGATGTGGATTTCTCGAGAATTTATTTAGTAGAAATTTTTGCCAGTTGAAGAAATGTGAGAATATTCAATTTTTCTACTAATTTCCACATAGACTTCGGCCTATTGCTTTAATACTCAATTTTAATGGATGCTTTCATCAATACTATGTGGTAAATGAACAGTAGAATTTATTTTAACATAATTTAAGCAAAAGGCCTATATATTTAATTGTTGTCCCGTGCCAGTCTGTTTGTTAAAACATTGTAGACCTACGCTCCAGTAGTAGAATCGTCCAAGTTCCCAAAGAGTTGTACGGTACTTTGATTAGAAGAGCTAAGGTATACTGTACTATGACAAACACAATAATACAAAAGTCACGTAAGACTTCAAAAACAATGGGCATATTTTATAGCCCACCTCATGAGCAGTGCTAATAACAATGGATATACAGTGAAACCTCTATCCATTGTTTCCAAGGGACCAAGAAGATAAAACCATCCGTGCAGGAAAATGTACTAATGGGAGTGGGGTGAGAAAAAATGAATGATATACCCGGTAACCAGGGAAATGATGGATCCAGGAACAATGCATAGAGGTTTCACTGGACATGTTGCCATAGTACTAAACTCTTCTAATAAATATTCACCAATCTAAGTCCTTGCCCTTTGAAACAAGCTAGGCCTAGGACGTTATTCCACGTGGAAGTCGTAGTAGGCCCTTTGCAGTGCAACACTTATTGTAGTTCGATTAGGACCTAGGACATTTTCTATAGAAGGTTACAACGTAGCAATACATAATATGTAGTAGAGTAATTTATTTTAATAATAATCTGATTTGAAAATATACTCCAATAAGAAAATACAGATATTCAAGAATTAATCGTAGAATAATAATTGATGCTTCAGTTGAACAGTGCCTCCAGACTAGCTGCTGTATTCATCCCCCAAGTTGCCCATTGAACATACGGTAATACCATAGTGTTAATTATTAGATATATAGTGATCTTCAATACTGTTTGAACCCAGTATACATGCCTGGGTATAGAAAGTGGCTTAAATGGTACGCATGCATGTACGTTTTGTCATATTTACGTAAGTGTGGTGTCCTTGCTTTCTTACAGTTTGGTTAAAATCAGTCCAAGAAGTTGCCACCGATCAGGCCATCAGTTACTATTATGACTTACTTAAAAACTTCATGCACAGTACTGTACTGTTGTTTGTGAAATACTTATTGCCATGATTGGACAATTTCTCAAACATGGTGTCTAGAGAAAAATGTCATCTGAATAGTAGTAAAACTCTAAACAAAATGTTGATGAATGAACAATCTGGAGTCAGATTTCCCATCAATTGCATTTGATTAAGTTCAGAATGGTTACGTGATGGGCAGTTTGTTAATTCAAGTGAATTATGGGATTTATATGCTTAACTTGAACCTAATCAACAAGTGAGAAGGTTTAGGCAATCAAGGCCAAATCTGAGGGACAAATTAATTTTAGTCGGACTGAGACCGAAACCGTTAAAAACCCGTATTTTTCCGGCAACCGTAACCACAACCTTTATTATTAGTGTGATACAACCATAACCACAACCGTTATTATTTTCGGGGCACTACCGCAACCGATAACCTTTATGTTGAGGTGATGACAACCACAATCAGCAACCTTTATTATATCGGTTATTCGGGTCTCAAAAAGGGCTTGAAACGGTTGTCTCATCACATACACTTAGTCTGAAGAAAAGGAAATACAACTTGTTTTTCAACTTTTAGCCCCTCAAACACAAACTCTTTTATTTCAAGGTTGTTGAGGCCAAACCTTCGATCAGTGGTGTGAAAGGGGAGGGGGGGGGGGGGGTGGGGGTAGTCGAGAGACAGTATAAGAAAGTGCCTCTCAAGATTTTAGTGTCGGATTAGTGCGAGTCAAAGTCATGCCGACGACAATTTTGTGGCAATTACCAAGTCCAAAATCACTTCCCTGAGAAAAGAAGAATATAATAATTGTATTGACACGAGAGATGTATCCATGAACCCTCCGTTCGCTAGTGATGCGGAATAGGAAAGACGGTTGATCGGGACCTTCATCTCTCGTGTGTATATGTTTCAACAAAAATGAAAAATGTGAGAAAAACATCTACTTGGCATCTTTTTGTCACTCACGCCCGACACGCATTCGGTGTACGCGCGTCTCTGGTGAATGACTTGTGCTTAAAGTTAAAACGTGTGTGAAGGTGATAGGGGTTAGGGCTGAAGCTAACATTTTTTATTTTATACTTTCACTTTTATACTTTTATGTTATACTATTATATCTATTCGTATTTAATTAAATTTTGTGTGATATCGCCAAGTATTATTATAATTAATTATTATCATTAATATTAAATATCAAGTAGCTTCAGAGTTTAGAATGGGTAAAAAAAAGAGTAACCCGATTCGGAAATACCGTAAATAATTTCACTTCGAGACCTTAGGACCTTTATAAAATTTGCTTCGTAACCGGGACCTTTATGAAATTCAGTTCATAACCGTAACCGTAACCGAGACCTTTATAAAATATGCATCATAACCATAACCGGTACCGAGACCGTTATTAATTTCACTTCGAGACCTTAACCGAAACCAGGACCATTATAAAATTTGCTTTGTAACCGGACCTTTATAAAATTCAGTTCACAACTGGGACCTTTATACATAAAGGTCTCAGTCCCTGATTTTAGTATCACTCGAGTTGAAATGTTTTTTCATTTACACAAAATATTTCACGTTCCCAATATGAACGACAAATGAAATTGACATCATTTTCTCTTCAGCCAAAACCACCCACTATCACAGACACGTTCAATTTCAAATAACCCACAGCTCAAAGGGTCAAGGGGAAGAAACTTTCACTTTCACGTAAGATCACTAAACCTTTGGCTCCTGATCAGCTGACTTGTCGGTCAGTACGCACACAGGAGACATCAGAGTACGTAATGAGTACATTTGATTTTAACTTAGTTTAACACAGGTAGTGTATGGCAATTATATGACCAGAAAGTATTCAGAATGAAGTAAACTTCGGGAGTTTACTTCATTTTACCATAAACGATTTACTCTGGTATTTAGAACGTTATTTACAGTAAACCCTCATTAATTCATACACTGATAGTTCAAATTTGGCTGTACTTCAAAAAGTAGTATTTCTGGGGCCTTATTTCTGTACGTTGTTATCTTCAAATTACTATTCATGAATTTTTCAGGAGAGTAAAATTATTTATGCTAGTAGGCCTATATAGTAGAGTGATTTTATTGAATACACAATACAATCACATCCATTTTACTCTTCTATATATTCGTAAATAGAAAAATTACAGATACCGGTATGAAAGATGGGTTAAGTGATCACTTACGACAGTTACAGTGTACAGGAATGAGGCCCCTGAGGCCTACAGAGTTTTGACCCATAAGCGTCCTGTTGAACATTTCGTTGATTCACAACGGGTATTTTCAGGTTCGTTGATTTAGAATAATGAATTAAACAGGGTTTACTGTATTATGCCCTCTTCCACTTTGAGAAGCTTAGCTGTTCTTCTCTGGGATCTTGACGATGACGGACTTCACCTCCGTGTAATTGTGGAGACCGTATTCTCCTAACTCTCGGCCGTTGCCGGACATCTTGAACCCTCCGAAGGGTGTCTGGGCTCCGAGCACGTTGTAGCAGTTTACCCTGCAACGATCCAAAGAGTCAGTTGAGTGGGACCCATTAGGGTTGGGTGCATAATACCGGTACATGCAACTGTATAAAATGTATAATATTGGGGGATATTATACGTACGTCTATGTATTGTACAAGGCAGTGACATACCAGGAACTAGGACTTATGGGCCCCTGGGCAGAAGAACTCACATGCACCCCCCAAAATTATTAGATTACGTTTGTTTTCATTAAATGTGTCTTAGGATACGGTGTTACTGTACTCATTGTGATTTCTTCACAAATAGCGTGAAAGTTTGAAAAAGCTCATTTTCCAACATGTACTATTCATTCTGAACTGGCAACAACAGTTTGAGTTTGTTTTCAAACTGTTCGTACAACCCTATTGTCATTGATTATTATTCACAACCATTCTAGTTGTACGTGTCTCTATATAATCCGACAAGTAGCTAGATGTGTAACTCACCAGACAGTCCCGGCGCGAAGACCTTGAACGAGGTGCATTGCCTTGTCGATGTCTTTGGTGAAGACCGCGGCGGCTAGACCGTAGTCGGTCTTGTTCGCTCGCTCCAGCAGCTCATCCGTCTTCTTGAAGCGCAGAATCTGCTGCACTGGACCAAAGATCTGCAAAAGACGTGGTCAACGGTTACATGCCAACAAGACCACCACGCGCAGAACCTGTCCGAACTAATCAACAAGGGCGGAAAGGGTGGAACGACAAGTGGGTTGGTAGCTAGTTGCCTGGATGATGTTTCCACAATTTGGTCTACGTAAAATAAGCTCATTAGCAAAAATAAGCAAAAATAACATATCCAAAAACCTTCACCACATGGCATTCTTATTTTTTATACACTCAATTCAATTGAAAAAATAGTACTCCGCAACAGGATTTGATCCACAGATGTACAACCAATTGGCATACAAATGTACCGATCCAAACCACTGAGCTAACAACATACGTTACACCCACCTTTATAAAACTTATCAATTACAAACCCATCCAAGCAATTGTTGCAGCCCGACCCGTTAGTGTGAAAAGAGTCCGGATGGTGATTGAAAATAGGGGCACAGAGAGAAAAGAGTAAAGCAACAATGAAAGCCTGCACAAATTGCACGACTGAGAAATAGAACATTTTGAAATTGAATCAACAGGGCTAGATCTGTGAAACAATATATAGAATTGAT
Organism: Brachyptera putata; assembly: GCA_907164805.1. NCBI lineage: Eukaryota > Metazoa > Arthropoda > Insecta > Plecoptera > Taeniopterygidae > Brachyptera > Brachyptera putata. The sequence goes on along the minus strand of OU015471.1, from coordinate 11,187,578 downwards.
TCATCTGAAGTTGGGTGATTTCATTGCCGTCATGTGAGATGAAGTTCTGAAACTTCATCCTGGATTTCATCTCACCTGACGCGACAAATCACTCAATATCAAATATTAATAACGTCAACGTAAATAAGGGGGGAACATTTAAAAACCAAAAGTTCTATTCACCTCGTCCGTAGCAATCGTCATATTGTCTTTGACATCGGCGAACACCGTGGGTTGGATGAAGAAACCCTCGTTCCCTTGTCGCTGCCCGCCCGCAACCAGCTTGGCACCTTGCTTCTTGCCCGTCTCGATCATGCCCAGGATCTTCGTGAACTGTTCCTTGTCCACCTGAAAAACACGGTTCAAACCACGACTCAAGCTGAAACTACTCGCGGATAACGGGGAAAAAGATAAGAACAAAGTCAATCTAGTATGAATAATGAATTTAAAATTCAACTGTAATGAATTAATACAAACTGACTAAATCACTGAAGGTCATTACTAGGTTATTCAGTAGTAGCCGTGGGTGAAAGAAGAGCTGCTGTAGATGTGTTACTTAGAGGTGCTAAGTATATAATGAAGAAGACAACATTTTTGATGAATTAGCCAGTTTGTTTCAATTCATTTTACAACATCCCACACGGAATGATCTAATATGCTCTGTGTATGTATCCATCATACAAGGCATGGTAAGAGAATGATTGAAAGGGAGACCCTCGTCGAGGCCTATCGTGTGTACTGCAAGGGCGATGAAGGACACACATCGATTTATCACCTTCCTGTCGTAGTTCGAACTGATAAATTCATAATATCGTATCTACAGATAAATAGTGATATTGTAAATTAGGGACGTCAAAAACCTTTAGTTTAGAGCTCACCATTTACACGCCTTTTAAAAAACGTTTCATCGTTCAAATAAGTCTGGTGATACAATGCTCACTACGATGATTTGTTAGAGAAGTCGACACTTGGCTATTTATTTACTCAATAACAAATTTATATTGAAATAATCGAAATCGAATTGGGTTCGGAAATATCGAAATCGAACGGCAATCTTGATTAAGAGTGAGAGCATATTGTGGCCTACCTGCGGTCCCGACTCAGTCTTGAAGTCGAACGGGTCTCCGACTGTACGTTTCTTTGCTCTGGCTGCGCTCTTCTCCACAAACTCGTCGTAAATGCCTTCCTCAACGAACGTGCGAGACCCGGCGCAACAACACTGACCCTGAAACATCAGTCAACACAAGTCAACACCAGTCAATGATGTGTACACATCGTTTGTTCCAGGAAACAAACGAGCTTACAGGGAAGTCATGTGTTAAGACCGCGTTCCACGAAAAATGAATGTGTTAATTGACCTAAAATGATCCGATTTTAATTTCCATTGGGTTTAATGACGCAGTCTAATGATAACAAAGATCTATTGTCTGCAGTCTAACCTGACTGGCTAATATTCCAATATGGCTGACCAGCACAATCCATGTCATGTAAAGCCCGCTATAACTAAGTAAACACAACTATTATAATAACTACAATCTGCAAACTGTTTCCATCTTCGTCATCATTTATTCCACTTGTTGGACTTCAAAATAGCACAAACTACTTTTGAAACCCCTTTTTTGGAGCGCACTTTTGATCAGAGTAAGGAAACAAGATCAAAATGAGCAAGACACGATATAAGAAACGGATAGTCTAGGTATGGAAAATTATCGATATTCGATATGCAAATTAATTGCGAATTTACGTTGAGCGATAATTTAATTATTGATATTATCGATATTTTTTTGATATAATTATCGATGTTATCGATTTTTAAATTAATCATTAGGGAACTTCACTCCCTAGTGTCCACTGTAGGTCTACAGTGATGCCAGATGGAAAATTTTGTGGCGGGACACGGAAATTCAAATGTACCGTAAAACGATACTTTTGATATTATCGATAAGATAATGGGAATTATAAAAAAATTATTGATAGAAAACTCAAATTCTCTTTTCCCACTCTTGATATACTCCTACCATATTAAAGAACAGTCCGAAGTGGGCTTGCTCCACCGCGTAGTCTATATCCGCATCCTTGAGCACAATATTTGGTGACTTTCCTCCCAATTCCAAGGTCACGCGCTTCAAGTTGCTCATGCCAGCTCCTTGCTGCACAAGACGACCAACCTGATAGCACAAAACACGACATTACCACGCGTACAATATTTAAACATGTGGCCAGGATGGTAGGCTGTAATAAACAAGAACTATAGAAGTAACCTAGGCCTATTCCTGCGATCAAGCAACGATGAAAGGCGGTTGAAACAATGGTAAATATACTCTATATGTAACCTGGTGCTTACAAGGGAAAATTGTTGAAAAATACTGTTTTCAAAAGAGGATCTTGTACAGTTTAAAATTAGTACATTTATGAAGTATAATGTAATATTATCTGTCTCCGCCCTGTCAATCGTTGATGATCACCACATTTCCTTCCACTGTGCATCTAGCATCTGTAAGAGTGTTGATAAAATACAAGAATACAAACACACAGAACAAAGTTAGCGTTACAAACTGAAATGAAAAGATAGTGCTGTATAGACTCGTCCTTTTGGCACAATCCTTACACACCATCCATACCTAACCAACAAAATCATAATTTATTAATTTATATTTTAATTTTATACTGTATTGGGTTTAGGGACGCACCATAGTGATGAGTAAGAAGTAATAACTACTAGTGGCAGTGAACGATGAATAGCATGGGGTGAAATTAGGTCATTTTATTCAGGTGTTTCTGAATAGTGGGAAGGAGTCGATCGTAGTCTGTTGATAAGAAACCATTCCAGTATCAAGCGCAACGACAGAGGGCAACCACGATACATCTCTGTCAGGATGGTTCACCATGGCAGGAATCACACCCTGATCTCCTGAATGACAGTTCAGTGTGCTAACTACTGGTTTTGAATTGTTTACATATTTTCAATGCCTTTTGAGTGCATCATTGATTGATAAAAAATACTTTTTACTGACACATAAATACCATGTTGAGAGTGAAATTTGCTCCATGTGAACTTGAATTTAATCTGAAACGCATCGATGTTGCCTAAATATCGAATTGCTGGCAAATATTGGAATTGAACCGCAATCCGATTTCATTAGAAATGCAAGTAAATGACCGATTACGTTGATTCAAGCCACTGTCTCTCATGTTTTCCTCTCTTGAATTGAACCCTTACAACAGCGCGATCCACCGCACTGCCAGGCTGGGAACCGTGACGCATTAGGGGTGTACAGACAAACGGACCAACTGACCTCGGTAGAGCCCGTGAAGGCTACTTTATCCACCCCTTTGTGCTGAACCAGAGCAGCGCCAGCGTTGCCAAACCCGGGCACAATGTTGACCACCCCTGGAAAACACATCAAATGAGTATTGTTTGCTCAATGATCCCACCAACAACTAGGTTATTTGGGGGTATGAATGAGCAAACAATATTTCAATGTTCAATGACCTCACCAACAGCTAGGTTATTTGGGGGTACCAAGCGGGTGTAAGACTCAATGATACTTGTGCAAAACCCACTACTTATTTGTGACTCGAACCCATGCCTACTTCCCTTCAGTTTGAAGTAGTTGCCTTACTAAATGGGCCACAGGATGCAGCAAACAGTGATTTGTGTACGAGGTAAAAGGGTAAGAAAAGAGTTGATGTAGGTAGTTCTGTTTTCAGTTTTCACTATTGTTTGGACAGTTTCAATTTCAAACAGCTAGTACCAGTAGTAGCCACTAGTAGAGCTACCACCGCCACGTCTCACCTGGTGGGAAACCAGCCTCGGCTATCAGCTGAGCCACGTACAGCGCAGTCAGCGGCGTCTGCTCGGCCGGCTTCATGATCACGGTGTTGCCTGCGGGAGAAAACATAATCTCGGATTATAGCTATATACGGCATGCTGACAGCGTTGTTCAGTAGTGATGGCCGATGGGTGATGATGATTATTGTTTGCTTAACGATCCCACCAACAGCTAGATTATAGGCCTACGGGGTACGAATGAGCAGGTGATTATCAAACTATGAAGTAATGATAAATGAAAGGGCGTTTACAAAATTCGTGCCTTATGTGGGACTCAAACTCACTTCCTACGTAGACTTCAGTTTTTGATGCGGTGCCTCAGCTGACTGAGCTACCGAGGGCAACAGTAGTGATGGAATGGTGAGGCCCAACTGTATGCATATCAATAAACATCTTACATATTTAAAAAAATAAACAACACAAGTAATAATGTCAGCTTTGGAATAAGAAGGCTCAAGTGGTACAAACGGGGCTGCAACAGGCCTCATAGCTCCTAAACTCTGTCTACCATGAAGCCTACCCTGTCTACTGTCTTGTGCCTACCTGTAGCGAGTGCTGGACCAAGCTTCCACGCGAGCATCAGTAGCGGGAAGTTCCACGGGATGATCTGGCCACAGACTCCCACAGGCTCGTGCCGCGTATACGCAAAGTAAGGCCCATCCAGAGGCATCTACGACAGGCAAAACGACATAACGACAATTCACAATTTATTACGATTTTTATTCATCTATGCATTACCGTTTTTATAGAGTAGGGGCCTAAACTGTATAACTCACTGTACATAAGTGTTGATAATAGACCAAAAACTCCGTAGCGACATGTGCATCACTACAAGCATAATAATGTAGACCCTATTAATAACAAATGAAATTATGAAAATAACGAAGTAGGCCTACAGAATATAAATATCTCACATATAATCGCTTCTCTACCACAACTTGTAAAGTCTTGTGAAGTTAAGTATAGGCCTATAGGCTAAGTTCAGTAATAATTGTCAAAGTTGTCTATAAAATGTGAAGAATTTTGTAAAGTAACAGACCTAAAATGAAATCATCTGAGATATTGAGTGGTCTTGGCAAATTGAGGTTTCAATGGATCCAATTGGTTAAATTGGTTAATCACGATTAATTGACAATCGATTCTGACGTCAAACGATTCTGAAAATAAAGAACCGATTCTTTTGTACTTTTTTTTGTGAATAACTGCACTTTACTGCCGTGTGCGCAAGGGATGACAGCGCGAGCATATGTCTCAAGATGGCAGCAATACTACTGTTGGCTACGTTCTATACCCCTCCATCCACCGTATATCACCTCCCTACTTTGCCAAGCTCGCTTCTCAAATTCTATCTCACTCTGTATCATTTCAATTGTTGTACCCCGACTTTTAAAAAATAAGGTTTGAATTGCTTAGTGTAGCCGGCTCACGTGTTGCGCAAGTGCACGTGTTCACGTTTCTCCCCACCTCTACCATCCTATACCATCCATGGCGCAAGCTGTGTGTTATCTGTCAATTGAAGTTCTCAATGACTCAATAACTCACTATACAAGTGGGAAGAATATCATATTATCTCGTCAGAAGAGAAAAACTATTGGAAGTGCTCATTAGAAGTTTGAAATTGCACAAAACAATTTATCAATAAATCATTATCATTCAATATATTTACCAGTATTCTGCAATCAACTAGAAGGTGACAGTGTATCATGAATGTTACTAACAAAAATAACTCACAATCTCTGTTACTGTTCTTATCTTTTCATACTCAAAAGTTTGTCAGTTAATCAGCAGTCACATTAATTTTATGAATTGCATCACTGTCTTCCATAGAGCAATGTGAAACTGAAACCTCAACAATCCAAAGATATGGAGATAAAGAGCATGCATACTCGTGATTGTTTGGTGGGAGGGGAGGAACAATAAAAAAAAGACCGAGCAACAGCAAATAGAAGGCCTACAGTACACTTCAAAAGGACTCGGAGCAAAAGCAAATTCTCACGTAAAAACATCACGGATAGTAGGAAACCAATTTAAAATGACACAAAATTATTTTTTAACAAAGAATCGATTCTTAATCGATTCTGATGGTTTGAGAATCGATTCCTAGTTTTCAGAGTGGATGTTATCCCTAGCGACAACGTACCGTTTGTCCGTGGTTTTTGTCTGCCCAGCCTGCGTAGTAACGGAGAACTTTAGACGAGACGGGTACGTCGCAAATTCTCACAAGCAAATTCTCACGTAAAAACATCACGGATAGTAGGAAACCAATTTAAAATGACACAAAATTATTTTTTAACAAAGAATCGATTCTTAATCCATTCTGATGGCTTGAGAATCGATTCCTAGTTTTAAGAGTGGATGTTATCCCTAGCGACAACGTACCGTTTGTCCGTGGTTTTTGTCTGCCCAGCCTGCGTAGTAACGGAGAACTTTAGACGAGGCGGGTACGTCGAAGCCATAAGATGTCGAGTACGGCTTGCCGTTGTCAAGCGTCTCCAAGCTCTACAAACAACAAGAAACAATCACTGGTCAACGACCCCACCAATCCATGACTTTTATTTTTTCAATTTGCAGTTATAGAATGAGGGCCCTATTGTGTGTGTGGGGGATACTTTTTGGTAACACATTAATTCACTTCAATTATGAATTCTGATTCAAGTCCAGTAAATTTTACTCATGTCCAAGTTATAAAATAGGCCACATAACTTCAAATATATACATATCATTTATAGCCTGTCTTATTCAGAATATTCTGTCTAGGCTGGATAGGGCCTACTTCGTAGGGAGATGCCATAGCATAACAATGTGTTGGCAAAAGCTACACTTTGGTTTTCCAAATTCCCTAACAAACACTTCACCCTTGTAAATCTCAAGTGATTAAATTATTTGAAAATTAATGTTCATAGCACTTTCATTATGAGTGGCACGTTTATGTAAACAATAGGCTAAAACATTGCAGAGTCAGACATTTATAGGCCTAGCTCTCTCTCTTGTTTTCTAATTGAAAAATGAAGAAATATTAGAAAAATATGGATTAAAGCACTTTTAAATTTCATCATTTTTAGAGCTATTGCAATTTTTACACTATGTCTCTAATAATAATGTGTGATTAATATGATTTATTTTACGGTTGCTCTGCAACAACGACGACTTACAGCAATATACTGCTGGTCACGGTCGATCAGGTCTGCCAACCTGTTGAGCAGCACACCACGATTGGAAGCATCCATCCGCCGCCAGGGACTTCCCAGACGGAACGCTTCTGTGGCGGCCTTGACGGCCAAGTCAACGTCAGCCTACACAAACAGGTAATCAAACAGTTATATACTTCATTACTAATCCTTTCTAGTCAGGAAGGTGCATTCCTCTATGTATGCCGGAGAAGATAGGGTGTAAGTAGAAATGGAGGAAAACAGTATTTTTAGAAAGTTACTGTGATGTACGATATTCACTTCTTAGTTTTACCCAAAGAGATTTTACCTAAATTTCTCAACTAAATTCAGTTTCAACGATTTTGTAACGGGTCTTTTTTTTACACTTTATATTTCATAATAAAAGTAGATAACTTCAATCATTAGTGCTCTAAACGAATCCAATGGAATCTCCTGAATATATTATTACAGTTACTCTACTGTACAAGACTATCCTTAATCCTAGCTGAAGGCGAGTATATGTTACAGTATGGTAACACCTTCTAAGCATAGTTTCTAAATCAGCTTCTATAATAATTGGTGATATTTGAAATATACCAACCCTACAACTTTTCATGTTAATACTAGTGTAGTATCAATGACATGAACATAATTTACAACAATAGGAAAAGTTTCATGTTGATTAGTCAAACCGTGCGACCTATGCAGTGGTTAAAACAACACGGACAAATTTCCATAAGTCTTTACTATTGCTCATCCAATAACTGCTAAGGCTATTGCTAGCTCCAAGAGACTGGAACTTTGATTTGTTAGTGTTCACTAAAAAAGCTTCCTACTAAGACAACATGTCTAGTCTCAATGTACTTTTAACATTGTCTTAGCACCAAATCCTAGCACCTCTAATGATGTGGGATATGAAATATGAAGAATTTTTGCAGTCTCAAGTTTTGTCTAAAGAGTTAAAGACTGTTGTTTTTCTTCTCTCATAGACATTATCCAATCAACGTCCTAGCATCGCTTGGAGTGTGGAGCTAGCTAGACCGTGGGATATTATTTCAGATGGTGGTTGCGGTGAGAGCTCAGATTGTTCTGAGATTTTCACAAACAATCGCCATCTATAAAGTTCAAAGAAATGTTCCTGGTTTGAAAATGCATGTCATGAACAAATGTTATAGGTACGGTATAAGTTTTGATATTTCGATTAGCCTGTAGGCCTATGCGGGCATGAGGCAAAATTGTTCTTCCATTAAAACACTATCATCGCATATTGAAACATTTATTTCAGTCAATTTATTTGAGTCCGCAGTTAAATTTGCACCGGTAAGTTGAGTTATCGAACCCAACTTGACCTAGACTTGGCTTGACCTTATGTGACTTGGCTTGACCTTATGTGGCTTGACCTTTTGCTTATGACTTGATAACCAAAATGTCAACATAGGCCTAGATAACCTACGGTACATCAGGTAACCAAAATATCAACATAGCCTACAACTTTATTATTTGAATAGTACATTTTCAAATAAATTTCGACCAGTTCATGCACTTCTGTTGTATGAATGCGGGAGACTACGATAGTCTAGTTTTGAAGGGTAAACGCCACTTACCGCATCTCCCTCTTGGACCTGAGTGATGACAGTTCCGTTACTCGGGTTGACGGTTTCAAACGTCTTGCCGGACACTGACTTACGCCACTCGTTGTTTATAAAAATCTGAAAACCGAATTCAACATTTATTAGTACCATAGTAACTCAGAGGCAAATGCAGCATATGCGCTATACAATGAGCGAGATATTTACGTGAAATGTAGGCCTATTCATAGTTAATCTAAGCAGATCATGACTTGGAAACTCTCAAGTTTAGAAAGCCGTGCAAACTAATAAGCCGTGATCATTGAGTTTATAGATGAACTCAATGCCTTGATTCTGGATATTGTCACACAACGTCTTTGTAGCTAACTTATCTAGAAAAAATATTAGATAGTTGATTCATTTTCTCCAACAGATGGTCTGATCTAGGTGAAAATTTGCAATAATGTGAGTCCTTTTTGTAGGCCTATTATTATTCAGTAAAAATTTTGAATTTTTCAAAGTGAATTTTTTCACTGTGCAAAAAATGTTTCTTGTGTTGATCAGTCAAACCGTGTGACCTGTGCCGTGATAACAAAATAAAAAATAGACAACGTTCCACAATAGTAGGAAGGAGTTACATTTAATATTGTTCGTCTAATTAAGAAAACGCTATACCGTTACGTGAAAAGCATTGACGTATTCATGAGCATGGATGGAAAAATTGATAGTAGAATGCGTGGAAATGCAATGAAAAATACAAGTTTTCATCAGGTCCGTACCCCTAGCACCCCCTTTATTTATTCACAAATTTTTGGTGACGTCAATCGTTTGTGCTGGTTTGTGCCGTTGAAATTTCCGTTTGTGCTGCCCTCCTTCTGCCCCGAAATCGCATTTCAAAAAAGGGTGGCTAGTGGTACAAACGTAGTACAAACGATTGGCATAGTTGAATTTACAAATTTGTTAAAAGGGGGTGCTGGCGTACCCCTAGCCACCCCTTTTTTGAAATGCGATTTCGGGGCAGAAGGAGGGCAGCACAAACGAAAATTTCAACGGCACAAACCAGCACAAACGATTGGTGTCACCAAAGATTCGTGAATAAAGAAAGGGGGTGCTAGGGGTACGGACTTGTTTTCATCTTTTGCTCCAATATGACCAACCTGATTTTCTTTACTTTTTTTGGCAAGATCTTGCCCATAAATCTTGATCGTGTAAAGCGGCTAGATGTTCGAAACATGTGAAATATGTATGGAGACCTGAATAGAGCTTGACAAAATATCAATATTTTTATAAATTTATTATTAGGCCTAAAAAAAAATGTAATTGTGTTATTATTTTACAGATGTTTTCATAATTTCAAATTTCTTTGAACAAAAAACTACGTTTGTCAAAAATTTAACAAAAACTATAACCCCCAACTAGGCCTAGTTCTCAAGCAAGGTTTGCATTGACAGTTTTTCACGTGTCGTTCCGTCAAAATATCGGATGGCATCATTGGTGTGTGTTCCCATGCCATTTTTTTTCATACACTTGAGGTAATGTAATCTACCATCAGAAACTAGAACTAAAATGATAACAAATTATTCTATCATTTTATAATAATTCAACTTTATTGCAATAATATAATCAGTAAACATATAAAATAATACTAGGCAATTGTAATCTAGGCAAACATCACTGTGGATGCGCCCTTACATTGACTCACTCGAAATACTGGTGTAAAATAGGCCTATAACCACGATAATGTACTATTCCAAACTCAAATGACTATAGGCCTACTCACCCCTGTGTAAGTTATCTCTGGGTGAATATTGGGAGCTGGAAGGGCAGCAGAAGAGAATGATGCCCGCTGCAGCCTTTTAGCAGCAGATTTTACAATTACTCGAAGCATGGTGATATTGATAAGAACGATTTGTCCTTCTAGCTACGTGCGACAACTTGGGCCTCCTTCAGGTCCCAATTCGCGAACTGAGAATAACGATCAACGAATACAGATTTGTGAATGACCTTCGAAGGAAGAAAAATGTTTATTTCCTACTAAACAAAATAATTTTATGCATAATATGCTTCTGACCGGTTTTTACTTCTTATCTAGCCAAACCCTCAGGCCTCAAGGTCGGGTACGAGCCAAGAGCAATGTCGATTATCTAATAACAAGTTCTGAACCAGTTTGTAATTTATTATGAATTGAAGTTTGCACTTTGTACCTTTGCGGTATAAATAGTGCAATTATCAGCTGTTTACAGTGTGCTTGTCGGCTTGTTGCTGTCAATTGTTAAATGTATCGCGCATGCGTAGCCCATCTACTTGCCGAGAAAGCTAGTGGGAAAAGTTACAAAAGCGCGCGCAAATCTTAAACTGTATGTAATATGTATTCATGTTTTTTATAGGAAAACATATACAATTTGTATGAACCAAGTAAAGTATATAAACGGATAAGTAAACCAACTGTCAAAGCTATCAAAATATAATATATAATTTATATAATGAATAATGAATTTATAAATGCACATTGTTGACAGGTTTTTTAGTTTGGTCACACCCACACCTGTATATTGGTGGAACCAAAATACACTATTCCCTATTACATTTTTTGGCCAGATATCATGGGTGGGCATATCATCTTTTTTGTTAACGCCTCATAGACTCATTGAATTGTATAGGCCATGACATAGAATACATTTTATTCTATGGCCATGATATAGGCTTAGCATTATAGTGACTTGAGTGGGCCACAATAGCTGCTTTTTTCAATTGTAGGTTCACCAATAGTTCTGCAGAAGATCTGTTGTCTGCCGACCTAAATAATTATTTTGCCTTGAAAAGTTCGTGTTTCAGTGACAGCTGTCAGAACAACATCAATTTTACTCACAGCAAAAAACAGCTTCTCACATCATCTGGATTGTCAATTATTTCAAACCCGAAATAATCCATCTTATTACGGTGGAATTCTGGATTGTGGTTGGACAAGAGGGAATTTTCAGTACACTTCCTTGCAGTAAAAACATTTTTAGGTGCACAATAAAATAAATAAGAATTGTATGTAAATGGTATTATATCATTTATTTTCCATTCAATAATGATAATTTCAAAACAAGTATAGGCCAACAATTGAAAACCTACAACAATTTCATGAACGGTAAATTAACATAAAATATATTATAACTATGTAGTCACACATTGAACAACTTTGATCTGATTCTCTATCCCATACTCATGCCAGTGCTTGCTAAACCTTTTCCTTGCTCGAGACCTGGTGCGTCGGGAACGTTTCCCATCCCTTGTTCAGCCGCGTCCTTGGCCATGTCCGGTCCTGGAGCGCCGTCGCCGCCCGGGATGCTGTCCATGCCTGGTGCCTGCCGGACAACCTGTAAGATCACATACGTCACTCTAGGGTAATTCAGTTCCTATTACATTTTGCTAAATAATGGTATCACGGTGACATGGGAAACCTGAGTTGAATATTGAATATAAATACAAATTTTGAAGCATTTCGATGAAAACGAAATTCCCAAACCATAACCTAACGTCAAGAGCCTTTGTATAATATTTTTAACGAAACAAAACAGTAGCACTGGGTGGAAATCGAATCCGTAGTCTCTTGCATTGTAAGTTGCACAAGAAATGGAATAGATGTCTACATGAATGTCTTTAAACAACTAAAGAATACAGAATATACAGAATGATTTCATTGATCGTAAATTATTGTGCTACTATCCATTTAAATATCTTACTATCATTAGTTTCAATATTTTTGAATAATTGTATTTCATTCTGTGTATCATGCTACCGTATATCATAGATGTCAGACGGAATCTTCATTAAAATATTTATAGATTCAAGCAATGTTCTACTTCTATCAGCGGAGAGTGAATCACAATATTATTTGAAAAGTTCACATCATGGTTGTCGTTGGATATAAAAAAAGTCACATCGATTAATTGATTATTTTTGTTAGTCGATCGATTTACAATTGATTTGTTTACGATTGAAAATAGTTGATCGATAATTGACTGTTTGAACAATCGAAGAAATAGTTGCCTGAAATGACAATAACAATACAATGTATGAACATCACTCACAATAGATGGCAGAACAATCTCGTAAAGTAGAAATAAAAATGTGATATGTGACTTATATGTACACTTGTAGCTATGCTACTTTAGTCTTTGCATCTTTCCACAGTGTAATGCTTTGAACAAAGTTTCAAAATATCGAGAAATAATCGAATAAATAGTAATCATTTTAAATCAATCGGTTTTAGTCGATTACTGGCTGATTAGATTGATTAGTGATTTGATGTCTGATAATCACCATTTGACAGCATCCCAATGTACATATCACCATACTTGTATCCACGTAGAGGTTTTTATAATTTCTCAGTTTGGAGACGACTTTCTTCTTTCATGGATCTCAAATTTTATCCATGTTACAGAACCATGGTAGTTTTTTGCTAAACAGTCCGTACAAGTAGTCGGAGTGACCCGAGCCTAGGCTCTATTATGAAAGAGAGTGGTCACACAGTGACTTTTTTATACAATACATGATCGCTGCTTTTTTACTGTCTCTTTCATACTGTGGCATGTATGGGCAAGTTTATGTTATTTAAATGCAAATGATAATGGATTATCAATTCATTTAATTTTGAACTAAGATTGCGTGATAAATTAGTAAGATATGAGGCTTGATTGTCAGAATGACTGTGGTGAGTAGTTGTGAACTAACCCTGGCGGCAGCCGGCATAGAAGGCGTTGGGACGTCCGGAATCGGAGCTTGTCGTACAACCTGTTGAGCAAGAAACAGTCTTCAAGACTTGAAGGCACCAACAGAAGGCTGGTTTTGAGTTGGTACTACTATATTTTAAGTGTAAAACAATCATTATACCAACTAGGGAAACACAGCATAAGCACTACAAGATGAGCATTATAGGTATATTTATGTGAAATGTAGGTATGGAAAGCTATACACAAACACCTTGATTATATGAAACTAATAAGTAACAGCCTTCATGTTCTACTTGTTGCTTATTTTTATTTGTTCAATGATCTAATCGGCTTCGTTTTGATCTTCTTGATAGCTTTCTAATTTATCCAAAAATAACTACATTGTAAATGGCTGATCTGATTTGTGTGAAACTTTGGAATAATAGTTTTGTTCGTTGTTTTGGCTGGAGCTGCAAGGGAGGGTTAGTGCCGTTTACTTGTCGCCTGGCATAGAGCCGGTCAGAGGTCACTGGGAAATAACAGGCTGCGTTCACTTACCCTCAGGCTAGCCGCGACAGACACAGGAGCATCCTTGGGCGCTCCAAACACCTGCATGAGTAGTAGAACCTCTTAAGTACGTTTCCCTTTCAAGTACATTTACTACACTGGTGAATTTTATTTTTGACCCCAAATATGTACACTCTCAATTAATTAAAAATTCGAAATTCAATGTCACCAAAAATACCTATTTTAATTAATAAAAGTTGGAATAATCAAGTTTTTTAACATTGAGCTTGAGTCAAACTCTTTAGGGGCCATATCATACTGTTTGCAGTGAAGCAAAATTTTAGTTAACAATTTCTTAGTTTTCAGTCTGGTCACCTAAAATAAGTACTAAAAAGTTTCGACTTCAATATTAGTTTGTCAAATGATCCATGATAATAATGTGAGTGAATGTGAAATAGAAATTGAAGCAAGCCAACAGTATGTATACCAAGATACTGGTGAAGCATTACATTTTTGTGAAGTGGATGAAGTACCGGTAAATGAAAAATCATCCATATAAATCGATGCATTAAGCGGGATTCGAACCAACGCTTGACTTGATTTCATTATCTAAAGCTCTGTCTCAGCTGAATGTGCCATGGGGGCCTTAGGTGAATGAGCCACATGGGGAAACGAGTTTAATAATAATTATTGAACAACTGCACATTATCCGTACCATATTTCTATGGTTAACTCCTAATAAATGTTCTATGTATATTGAGACTAAGTTGATTGAGGACCGTTTAACACACTAAAATTATCAAATTGAATAAACAATAAACAATTAAAACACAGAACAGTTCAAATGATCAAATATTCAAATTAACTACTCAAAGCTGGAATGAACTGTCCGTTATACTTACAGCTGCCACGGCAATGCTAAGAACCAAACATCCAACGAAGAACTTCATATTTCTCTGCTTTTGGTAACTCTGTATGGAACAACTGTGGAGAGTGATATGACTTCAATCCATTGGCACAGCCCTTATATAGCAGACCGATTGCATGTGGCAGTAGCTGGAAAAAAGTGTTTTTTAGCTCCAGGAAGTGACTGCTGGAACATCACAGGAACCAAGTCAATAGAGTTGTTGATATCAACATCGGATCTACTTCCCCTGTCATCTATCTCTGTACACTGTAAACAACAATTATAGGCTCACACAATAACCTGTCATCGCCAAGTCCAGGAAAATCATTTAATATGAATAAAAAAAGATACGAGAACTTATTCTGGTTAAAAAGAATTGTATAGAAATAATTGGAAGTATGGAAATACCATACGGATAGTGTTCCAGATGGGGGGGGGGGGGTTGCAGGCACATATGGCATATTAGAATAGGTGCCAATATGTGTTTTCACTCATCCGATAATTATTTTACTAAAAAACAATTAATGAATTAACCAAGCACTCTGCCAGTGCTTCAATCACTAGACAATCACTAGACAAGTATGGAAATACCATACGGATAGTGTTCCAGATGGGGGGGGGGGGGGGGGGGGGGGGGGTTGCAGGCACATATGGCATATTAGAATAGGTGCCAATATGTGTTTTCACTCATCCGATAATTATTTTACTAAAAAACAATTAATGAATTAACCAAGCACTCTGCCAGTGCTTCAATCACTAGACAATGTCGGTCGTAAGAGAATGTGAACAGTGGGATAACTAAATTAGTTGTTGACATATATTAACAGGGGTGATCTGGACTGGGTGGCAAAGCGGCTCCACCCTGTTTAGCATAGTTTGGGGTCCCCTAAATAGTTCTGTAGTTGGTGAGAGATGGGAAAGGTTGGGCGCTAAATTATTATTTTACATTATTTCAAAAATCTCATAGAATTTATTTTGTGTTGGTCTTGCAACATTTCATTCATCAAGATTGGTCTTGCAACATTTCTTCAATCAATTAATAGTATTTAATACTATGCACCTTCACAGATCACATCTTGAAGATTTAGTTTTGAAATGTATTTCTATTGCTCAACCGTACGATTTTTCCATAAATTCATTGTTGTTGTTTCATTTTTCTTTGCAGATCCCTATTTTTAATTTCTGCCAGGTCCTTTTCTCGCAGTCCATTACTGTATATTGAAGTATATACATATAAGGGAAATGGATCTTCTCCCCTCCCCTCCCCTCTCCCAAGACCACCTCTTCAGTCACCATCTCACAACTAAAAACGTATGAATTATCTCTTCGTGTACACTTGCTGTTGAATAAATTAGTTGGTCCTGCAATATATTAAAATTAACCCTGAAGAAATTAAACTGACACGCACTTGTACGCATTATGACTACAATCTAAACGCGCTCCACATACAGTCAGTGAAAAAATCGACAGTAAAACATTACTACAATTATACAACCTCTGCATTTGCTCTGCTGTCGCTACCAAGATTAGTAAGTGGCCGGGAAGTCTACGAAGAAGTCGCATTGCATGGACAGCCATCGGTGACAGTTCTCATCATATCGATGTAATCACCATTAAGGCTGCGTATCACTCTATAAATGAGAGATACTACTTCTGACAAATAACCATTTTGAATCAACTATTGCAGCATCATGAAAATGTATTCATATTGAAGTAAAAACATAAAGTTGAACCAAAATATTTTTCCCATACCGGCAATAAAATTAGAATCGCTCAAGGCGAGGAAATTTACAGGATACATTTATATTTCAATTCCATAATTTATATTACACAAATTTCCAATTGGATTAATGACTGAGATATTAAAATTTCATATCTTCACTCGTATCTAGTGTACCTAATCCCCATTACATGTAGTTGTTATTCTGTGTCTTCTAGGCAATCTTTTTGTTTCAGAGTATGTGTTGAATTAATAAAAAGATGTAAAATAGGGTAATATGAATTTTTGGTATCGTCCATTTACTTGCCGTATATTTGGTACACCAATGAATATATTGATATATTTTGTATATTGATTTTGTATGTACAAAAAGTAGATCTGCTTTTTACAGGAGGTTATGAATATGCTGGTACTGTAGTCTACTTCCCATGAGCAGGCGATAATTGAGCTAACAGGATGTGCATTGTACTTGTCAGTCCATGCAACTAACAGCTCGTATCAGTAGCATGCAACATGCACTTTATTGCATCACGCCCAACAGAAACACAAGAAATAATGTATCAAGGGAGTAGCAATAAAAATAAAATATCATTTGATAGAAGAATATTTTATAGATTTTGTTTCATCATTTTATTTTAATTGAGGAGAGAAGAAAAAAGATTTTCATTCAATAGGGATCGATTCAACTTTGAATTTCAACATTGACTTTATGCTTTGTTGCTCTCAGTTCTTGTATTAATAGAATAATTTTATTTCATGTTGTCCCTCGAATGTCCTGAAAGCATGGGCCTCTTCTTTCAACCGAGGCATGGCTGTGAATTAGATTACGGATATCTCAAGAACGAAAAGACCATAAAACCAATGTTGAAATGCTGATGTTATTTACATAGAATGAAAGACGAAACATGAAACATCTTTAATACTATATGATATCATTTTATTTTTTCACCAAAGTACGAAAATAGATGTGCTCAACTGCGTTGAACATTCCTATTATTCATTAATAACTAAAGCATTATGAAATATATCAGCCGTTATTTGTGAGTAGGATTACAAGTGACTGATACTGTACAACGAGAATGATTGTTTACACATACTTATTATTAAATATAATTTTTGTTACCATTTTTATGGTACTTGCTCTGCTCAGTTACAATTCTGTTTTTAATTCGAGTTCAATCAAGTGAATGTATCTATTTTCATCACTTACAAGACAAGTTCACAGTTTTATGCAATGTTTACAGTCTGACAGGTACTCCTGGCAATCCTTTAACTCCCAAACCGGTGATTTTAAATATTCCCCCGGCCTTGGGATATTTTGCTTTCTGTTCGGCCGTCAGTTTCAGGTTAGCAGACGTGACATAGAGCTCATCAAGGTTGGCGCCTCCAAACGCCACCGACGTCACTTGCAGGGCAGGGATTGGTACTTGTGATAGCAGCTTGCCAGAAACAGGGTTGATGTGCAACACCTAACAAACAAAATAAAACTAGGAATTACTTAGCTCAGAACATAAACTGCATTAAACTCAACTAATGGTAACACCTTTTTAAGCCAGCATCACAATTAAGAAAACAAATGTATATTTTGAAAAGTAGGGATTGATTTAGATTAGGCTATATGAATTTGTGATGAATCTTATGACAGGTGAATTATTGATCATGATATAGAGTAAGAGAAACAAATAATATGAGATATAAAAATGTATAAAACACATGTATACGTTAAATAACTTGATGGGTACAGAAAAATAGCTTGAGGCTGGAAATATGAATTGGTTGAAAGGAAGAGAATCAAACCAGTTTAAAGTTTACCGATGTTCATGAGACGAGAAAATAATTGTGGAGAGCACGTTGACAGGCTAAATATATTTAGAAGAACAACAAGATATTCAAGTTGACGTTTTGGCTACTGCCTTGGTCTCTGTAGAGATAACAGTCTTGGTCTACAGTGACCGAGCCAGTAGCTGAAACACCTTAATACCTTATGTGGGTTTGTAAATATGTGTTTTGTCAATGGACTATCCACGATTATCTCTCAACATAAGCTGCTGTTCATTCTCCCCTTGTCCCTTGGATTATAGCTGTCACACTGATAGATAGGCAACAGCATTCCAGAGCTGTGCAACCAGTTATATAATGAAAAACACAAATTTGCTGTGACCATGGTACCAAGTAGAAAGTACCATACAAAGTATCTTCTGTATTGCAACACACATCTAACATTTACTTTATAATCTTTTCATGCATGAAAACCATCAGCAAAATTACGAGCTCACATTATTTTTTCGCTGAGCGTTTCTACTGTTTACATTGACGTCTTCTTTGGAAAATATATATCGCACAATTCGGGCAAGTAGTACATTACGCAAACAAGAAAATGTCGAAAATACAATAATCTAATTTACAACATAGGTAGTATGAACTTGAAAAACTATTTATAACTTGTAAAACGAAAACAAAAATTCACTCTCATATTTCTAAGAGAGTGTGCATTAGGAAAAAATATGAGTTGCATATCCATTTAGCTATAATTCAAGCTTTTACCCAATTCATAAATGTACAATTCAATGAATCTAGTCCCACAAGGTCAATAAAGTACCTCCCAATTAACCTAGCTATTGGTGGGATTGCTAAGCAAACAACAAATTCTTTCAATCATTTACCTGGGCTCCGGAGAAACAGGCCACCCATAAATTTCCGTCGGTGTCGATGGTCATCCCGTCTGGTAAACCCTCGATGTCATTCTTCTTGAAGTCAAAGATCGGTCGTCGGTTAGCTGCAATCAAATGAAAAGTGACATGATATCTGAGATATAATCTCATAATGGAATCGTTGTTCATTATTCATGTACGTCTGTCCTTTTCTAGCATGTACGCTGTCGTCATTACGGGGGTATAAACATGACGTATATTAAAGAACATTGGCATATAAACGTGCATATGGCAACATTGCGATACTCAGGGTAGGATTAATACATGAATCATCTAGTTGTCATTTACGTGGACAATAGGATGAAATCCGTCAATACCTGTACAAAATGTCTCTTTGAGAGTCAAATCAGAGCCGGCGCTGCATTTACTAAAATAACGCGACTCTACAACTTCCACTATAGACCTACTTGTATCAATCCAAGGAGGTTGAATAATGGTTATTACAACTAATTGATTGATAATATAAATATGTATTTTTAGGATATATGATTCTTCAGGACAAAGTTCATGATAAGAAACGCAACTGCATGCTTCAAAAGCCAAAAACCTTGAAGGAGCGGCGAGATGATATAACCTTATTAATTAGTGATACCAAAGTTTTTATAATTAACTTGGTGCACAACCTTCTTTTGTGAACACAAATACAACACTAAACTTTGCCTGCTTTCAAACCTTTGTGTGCACCTTAATTATCAAGTGACCTGTTTTCATAAAATCATACAATCAATGATAAGCCGACGCACATTTATTCCCACGTACATTCTTTAAGATGAGAATAAATAAGATTTTCATTTAGCCCAATTAGGAACTTACACAATTTCCCGAGCTTGGAGTCGAAGTCGAAGGCTTCCACCTTGTAAGCCAACGAGTCGATGAAGTACATCGTCTTCATGTCTCCGCTCCACGCAAGTCCGTTGCTGATGCTGACCTTGGAGGCGTGTACGGCTAAGGTCTTGGTCTCCGGAGACACGCTAAACAGGCAGCCACACTCCGGAGTGAACTTACCTCCGGCCTCCTCCGGTCCCATTGTTCCTGGTGCAGACAAACTGCGTTACTCACAGCACAACCAAGACGATTTAACTTACAACACATAACTTCACAAGAATACAGCAGAACACATTCAGGTAGGCCTATACATTTTTCAGCAGTATACCTGTGAATTTTGTGTCAGTGCTTATTTCACACCATTTTGAAAGTATTAAAGAAATCGGTGTTTCTCCAGTGTTATAATTTTGATAACTTATAATGTTCAAAAGTCATCACCAAAAAGCTGATATTTCGCTGAACTGACTCCCATGCGCTCGTCTCTTACCTGCCCACAGTCGACCTGTCGGGTCGGACTTGCCATCGTTGATCCTGTTTTGACATGACCCAGCATCTTGATCCACAGTCAGGAATTTCTCAACCTTTTCCGGTGTTTTGCTCTTCCCATCCCACGTCATTAAGGATAGGTCGTTTCCTTGGCTGATGACAAACTGATTCTTCTTGCCCGCAATCGGAACAATCAGCGATACCGACTCACCAGCTAGGCGAAGGAAATAAAAATACAATAGTTATTCAAGCCCAAGGTTATTAGAATGGTGTATAAGGTTTCCTCGATCACGTCCGTTTTGTTGGGTACTCCCGTGCTATACTTGTATCTACGAAAGGAGGAAGTTCCAACAACTTGACAAACATGAATATCACAGTGTTATTTGTATAGTTTTGGTATTAAGGGGAAATTATGCCACTTCAGGACGATGTTTACGATAAGAAACATAACTATTTCTTTCAATAGCTTTAAATCCCTAAAAGTCTTGGGATCAAATCCCAGCTCCTTCAGAATATTTATAGCTCCCCATCACTGCTCAATCAACTAAGACACTGCTTTAAAAACTAGTCACATTTGGGTGTGAATTCGGATCCCGCATGCAGTATGTGTTTTTGTTAACGTCCTTTCACTTACAATCACTTCATAGATTTATTATCACCTGCTAATTCATATCCCCTTGTAACCTAGGTGTTGGTGGGAACGTTAAGCAAACGATGAAATGACGGTAGGTTTATGGGACTGACTCACCGACTTTGGCGGTGGTCTGTAGCTTGGTGGTCGGGTTGAAGCAGTGGACGGTGCAGGAATTGATGTCGACGTAGTACAACAGCTGAGCCTCGTGGTCCCAGTGGGGACCCTCGCCCAACACTATCGGGTCACATACATGTTCAATAACCGGCGCCATTATTCATGCAGCTGAAACAAACAATAAAATATTGGGACCTCACTCCTGAATGCTGTGACTGTCCTAAGTGATCACTTGACCTTAATGATGTATCTTCAATTTCCCATTTATAAATATACAGTGAAACCTCATTAGTACATTTTTTCAGGGGATCAGACTAAAAAAATGTATCAATGGGAAAAACTTATTAATCAAAAATTTAAATTTATAAACGTGATGACTGATGAATGTATAAACCGGAAACTTTTAAATACGGTTCTACTGCATGAAGAGTAAAAGTTCAGACGAGAACTGAAACAGAAGTAGGCCTTCACAATCTTACATATTTACAAAATAGTTTCAACCACACAAATAATTACTAGAAAAGTTGCTTTTTTTATTGTTGACAGTTTTACAGAATTATTGTTCATTCAGAAGCAAATAGAAAGTAGAAGTTCAAATTTAGTTTGAAACTGTGAATTAAAATTCTTTTGCCATTTGATAAATGATAATAGCACTTCACTTTATTACTGCACTTGAAACTGAATGATTTATACGTTTGTTATTTTATCAGCCCACAATTTTTAATATTGATTTACTACTTTTCAAGGCCTACTAAATTGACAAATGTAATTAGGGTTATTACCAGTCTAGGTATGTAGTTTGACACTGAATAAATACTTTGGTACGGTATATTTCAAATCCGATATATATATAGGATCCATGCACATCTTGGCAAAGCTCATTCAACTTGCCTCATATCATGTCGTAGATAAGCAATACTCATTGCCCCCCTGGAACCGACCAAGAATACTTGTGTAAATAAGTGGTCTATCACTATCAGTCAATAGGCACTCACAGAACAACCTTGGCTGGTGCCGGCAGGCACCAATCACAGTGCAGGCCCATCATGTTTTCTCCCGAGCTATCTCAGGCATAGGTCAAAGTTTGATTGGAATTATTTCTAGTGGCAAGTTCAAGACCTTACACTATTTACATGTATAATAGGCCTGAATAAATCAATTACGATATTGATATAGATAAGAATCCGCAATAATGCATACCTACAAAAAAAACATTTGATTTAAAACATCTGGTATTAATGGAAAAAAGGTTCAACAAACACGTACATACGATTTAAGCCTTCTTGGTATTGTTATTTGTAGACGTAATGAACTCATAACACATAGATTTTATAGGTCCAAAAGTATTTAATAAGATTCTAATTTTTATACGTTCTACGAAATAACTACATTTGAAAGAGAATTAATTGGATATTATTAATTGGAGCAGGTTTCATGCAAGAAGAAACCTTAAAAAAAAAAGAGAGAGAGAGAGAGAGAGAGAGAGAGAGAAGAGTAGAGAGAGAGAGAGAGAGAGAGAGAGAGAGAGAGAGAGAGAGAGCAATTGGTTTATAAGGGAATGAAATTATCAATTATCAACTGTGGTTATACTTAGAAAATAAGTACACAAATTATAACTGACCATTTTTATGACCAAAGACTAATTTATTCAACATTGTACTCTATCACAGGAGCCCTACTCAAGGTGTAATATATTGATATATATATTGATTCCAAAAAATTGGAAGATTGTAAAATAAGAACAAATCAAAACTTTTTATTCATATTGGGTGTAAGACCTATAACCTACTGAGATAACTAAGACCTATAACAGGCATTGGTAAATGATAAAAGAGGAGATGGGAAGATGAGATGACAGGGTTATTTTACTAGAGAAACGCAGCATATATGCGTTGTAAGATGAGTAAGATATTTGTATCAAGTCGAGGACTGGCGCGCGTCAATGCACAAGGGTGGGCAGACGTCAACTCACGAGGACTAACATGCGTCACTGGAGAAAACAACCTATTGTGTGACTTGTCACATGTATGGCATTGATTAATCTACACTTCGAGAGGACGCGATTAATAAGACTACGAGCCTAGCAACAACTGGAAGATCTAGGAAGGTGTGACCGATCAATGTTCATAGCCAACAGTGGTTATTTGAGAGAAGAAATTGCAAGATTGAATACATTTGTTACCAGGGTTGTGAGAAAACATTATTTTTTCAAATGTCCAAATAATTGAATTGTATTTTTAGATTTATCTTTTAAATATATTCACATTGGGCATACTGTGATAATGATGACCAAGTTCTATCAGCGTTGGCGAATGATAAATGAGACGGAAGATTAAATTGAGTTAAACTGTTGAGGAACCATCTCTGTATCAACCCACACAACAGAGGGAAACCATGAAAAACCTGTCACGAAGGTCGACCATGGCAGGAATCGAACACGGATCTCATGAATGGTTCAGTGTGCTCGCCACTCGACCACATGTCTCAGTAGATCTATTTTTAGATGGATATTGATTGTAAAATATAATGTAAAATATAAATGTTACCTCCTCAAGAAACTAACAAGCCCTGAAGAAACATGTTTGTTACCGTACTATTATTAAATAAAGCTGCCTTTTATAATCTATTTGTCTTGATTTACATTTTCATGTTGTTAGTCCATACGCAAAAGTTTTCAAAGTTTTAATTTAAGACAAGAAGAACTCCGCAAATACGTTGTACGAGCAAGATCTTTATATGAAATGTACCGGTACTCAAAATCACCTGGATTTTGAAACAATCAAGTTAGTTACTCACTTCCTTCATTACACAGCCCACCTGTTGATCATCCCTACAAACAACAATACTACCCATTCACCCAATTTAATAAATCCATTTCTAAAACAGGACCAAATCATTTTTTTTAGTCCTGGTGAGATTATATAGAGACCTATTAGAACAAAAATTAAATTCTGTGAAAATTTGCTTTCAATCGAATAAAATTTAAGACTGAAAATTTCACCCATTTTATTCTTTTGAGATCTTTTTATGAATTTTCAATATTATCTTCCCAGTAAAGTGCTAAACTGACTTTGCTCAAAAACACCAATCTATGACCACAATGCCCAAATGTACCGCTACCTACTAAAAAGTCCAATTTTACACGCAGCATCTTCTTCAGGCTGTCGTAACGTGAAAAAAATCATCAGAAAAATTTCAATGCTTGGACTTGAAATCCTTATACATTACGAATGAAAGTTGAGCCTAATCAACGGCAGGTCAACGAAGCGGTTATATTGCGCCGGTGAAACATTTATATATTTATGTATGAACATGAAAAATTTAAAAATCTAAAATCATGACGCAACAAATTTCAGGCCTACCTGTTGAATCAAAATGGAATAACCCATTGACCTTTTTCCCCGCCACTAACACAAATGATTGATTTTAAAAGTCAATAAAGTTTTGGTATTTCCGTATAGGTACAGGAAGATAAATAAGATAATAAGATAGTAATAATAACCTTCACATATTGGCTGTTAAGTGAAGGAAATGAACATTGCCTAAAAGATAGGGAAGATAGCAGCGTTCAATTGTTTAGTCTACTCTTAGAACCAGTATTGGTAATGTCCAGATATATCACAAATACGATTTATAGTAACAGAGAGCGCAGTTCTGATGTCGCACATTGTTCATTGTTCTTCTTCAAAATAAACTACATACATAATTATTTCTAATTCATGACAAGACCGCCTCGAAGTCTTAAACCAACCAAGACATGCCGCTTCCAAATTCTCTAATAATTATTTATATCAAGATTTTGATGTTGATAAAAAATAATATATAACGGAAGTAGTTTGATTTAGAAACCAAATTTAAAACATTAATAAGGTCACAGGGACAAGTACAGTATATACTCGCACTCTCATTTACCTTAGAAAGTTGTAAAAACCTTCATGTTGTTGTCTTGCCTTTCTTGTCAATCGAGGTAAATAAATATAATCATGGTCAAATTGTTATGTAATCCAAATCACTTTTTCAATCCACTACAATTAAAAGCTATTGATGATAAAGAATAAATCACAGTAGATAACAATGGAGTAATTGTAGTATTGTGTGAAGTGGGTCATTATCTGATTGAACCTAAAGGCTGGAGTAGGCAGCAAGAGATAGAAAATTTACAGCTAGGTAATCATCGTTTGCTGATCGGACGCTTCAAGTGGTCCAAACAATTGTCTGAAGAATATAAAAAAAAGTAAGCACAAAAATTATTTATATTTTTAACACTGGACTGCGTATATATTTAGCCCCTTATATTATGTAAACATGAGTATAAGGGTTCGCAATGAGTGAATATTCGTAAATTTTAGCGAAGATATGAAAATGTTGATGACTGATCAACAACGGTCTTCATAATGTGAATAAAGAATGAACATAATGTTAGGGTTAACGTCGTAAAAAAGTGACATTTCGTAATTCAATTTAAAAAAAATATATTTCATTGATTTCATTACATTTATGATGATCAATTGAACAACAATGATTGGTTATTTTATCACTGAAACATAATCAATTGATGATTGATCATTGGAATAATTGAAGAATAAAATACAACAGAAATATACTAAAATAAATAACATTAATTACAAATGTCGAAATGAGTACATGAAAATGATAAAATACGTAGTAGTTGCTGTGGTACATTGATACAACCCCAAACAATATACGCCTGAGAGCAGACACGGATTTTCAATGAAATTTCCAATGTTTAACAAATAATCAAATTAATTGAAGTTATTCAATCGATTACTTGCTGATACAGATTAACTAGAGATCCAATGTCTCATAGGCGATGATGAGCAGCATCAACACAAAATTTAAAATGTGGTTCAATTTTTCTAATGTAAATATTTACCAATATTCCCATCAATTAAATAGTTGTGTTCAATATCAAATATTAATAACAATTCTACTTGTTGAGAATTTTAATTGAGAAATTCAATATTAACTAAATATTAATATCCATTCTACTAGTTCCGATTTTTGGTCGAACTGTTTCTCTATATGAGACAATGTTTAAATTTTAATAGCTATTGAACCAGAATGGAAGAAGGCCTTGGTATGACCGAGCCCGAAGTGCCGATGATTGAGAGGCCGGGATCAACCCATCCCAGCAGCAAGGTTCCTCAGTACATCGCAGCTCTGGCAGCCACCATTGGGGCACTAATTGCTGGTGAGTTATACTTATTATCATATTACCACGTTACTATAAGCATAGGCGATGGCAGAACACTTCACTCGTAAGAGCACATGTGAGTCAATCTAGTGAAATATCATTTTTTTGATGATAGCTCCAGAGCGGGGTGTGGGGGGCTGGCCATTCACCCTGACCTGCAGGAAAGTTTTTGAAATTTTTTTTGTAAAATTTCATTAGTTTGAGAAGACATTAAAAACATGTTGGATAATTGTTCTAGATGAGCATAAATGGTCAGGGCCAATTCGTGTCATTTTAGCTCCCAGCCCGAGTACTCAATTGTGCGCCCTAAAAACTAAATGCTCACAATGCCATGCACCGCAGAAAAAGTTATCAAAATTCCCATTTTTAAATAGATTCTTGATGAGTTTTGGGAAATACATTGAAATTCTGAAATGTGGATTCTTCAGTAAATGGTAAAGAGGCTAATTTGGCTAAATGGCTGTTTATCATCCAATAACAATGGTATTTGAATAAGAACATTTACTTCAACCAATAAAATAAATAAAATAAATGGGATTTTAATGAATATATTAATGTTAATCGAATCTTTCGAAAGGCGTCTCTTGGGTCAAAATACATAGTTGTTAGTTGTAATCTACCAGAACTTTTCAGAAACAATGTCACGCAGGTGCAGCTTCTCCTTTCTGTACAATGAAACGAATGCCGATAGTCTTTTCAGAAATAAATACAAAAGTCTCAGTACAACATGATTTGCCAATTTGACTATTTCGAAGAACGGAATAATTATCCCACCTATCGCAAAAGATGTAGTGTTTCACACACATTGTCGTAATATTGTCAGGCAAATTATTTGAAATCATTTTGACAAGATGTTTCCCTTAAAAATGATGTAAATGTGTCCAATACCAATAGGTAATAGCTACTAGGCCGTACCTTATACTTCACTGCCAGGTCTGAATTAGGTAAGGTCTACGCTTCCTCACCACTACCGAAAGAAACCTTCATCTCATTATCCCATCATCTCATTAATCATTCATCTGACGCCAATAGATCTTAGTTGTCATTACAGTGTGCCGGTAAGCCCAATACAAATTGATTAAAAAATGATAAAGTATGGAACGATTTCCAGGCACGATCCTCGCTTGGACCTCGCCGGTGTTGCCACAGTTACAGTCACCAAACTCCACTCTTCCCGTCACCCCGGAGCAGGGATCGTGGATAGGCTCGTTGGTCGCCATAGGAGCCCTGGCAGGCGCGTTTCCCGCGGGATACTGCGCAGACCTGATTGGCCGCAAGCTGACCATCGCTTCCCTCTCCGCTCCGTTCCTCCTCAGCTGGCTTCTCATCGTATTCGCATCCAACGTGGGCATGCTCTACGCCGCCCGTGTCATTGCCGGCATGGCGACCGGGGCCATCTCTGTCACCGCCCCCATGTATAGGAGAGATCGCTGAATCGTCCATCAGAGGCGCGTTAGGATCGTTCTTCCAGCTCATGCTCACAGTCGGCATCCTACTAGTCTACGTCGTCGGGTCTCTCGTCAACTACACAATCCTCAGCATTGTCTGCGGAGTGCTCCCTATTATATTCCTCATCGTCTTTCTATTCATGCCAGAAACGCCAATGTATCTATTAAAAAAAAATCGAGAAGAAGACGCAAGAAAATCATTAAAATTCCTTCGAGGTCCCAAGTTTGATTCTACGTCCGAGATGAGAATTCTACAAGACGAAGTCGATGATATGGCAAACAATAAAGCCTCATTCAAAGATTTATTATCTTCGAAGGGCACTGTGAGAGCGCTGATAGTATCGCTGGGTCTGATGACATTCCAACAGCTTTCCGGGATCAACGCCGTCATTTTCTACACCGTGATAATCTTCGAGGCAGCTGGCAGTACGCTGGATCCAAGCATAGCAGCTATAATCGTGGGCGTGGTGCAAGTGATCATGACTTATGCGGCAACGCTATTGGTGGACCGGGCGGGGCGGAAGCCGCTGCTACTCGTCTCGTCGAGCGTAATGAGTCTCTGCCTGGCCATACTCGGCCTCTACTTCTTCCTCCAGCACAATGGCAATGACGTCTCCAACATCGGCTGGCTGCCACTCCTCAGCGTCACTGTCTTCATCGTCGTGTTTTCCCTCGGCTTCGGCCCAATCCCGTGGATGATGATGGGAGAACTGTTTCCGTCAAATGTCAAGGGTTTGGCTAGCGGATTAGCGGTTACACTCAACTGGATCTTGACATTTGTCGTGACAAAATCGTTTCAAGGACTGTTGGAAAATTTGGGATCACATTACACTTTCTGGATGTTTGCTGCTATTTGTATTATAGCAACGGTATTCGTTGCATTACTAGTGCCGGAAACTAAAGGGAAATCTTTGCAGGAAATTCAAGATATTTTAGGAAGGAAAAACCATTGAAAACAATTCATTTGATTGGTAGACCTATAAATCATTAATTTATTTTGCTAAATATAAGACTAGTAACTATCTCAGATTGCATGCAGGTAGAATTGAGGGTATCATCAAAATCAACCAGTTTCAATTTGTAATTGGTTTTTACTTGTTAGTTGTTTCGTAATTTAATCTGATTGAATAAATAGGAGGCATACTGTAGGCCAGATTGAAAAAAGACCAGAATAAAATTTGCGGTCAGTAGCAGGTCAGTAGTCAGTGCTACATGCGGTCGCATGTAGCACTGACTGAGTGCATGGAAATCGAACCAAGGCCCCACAGCACTACATGTGCAGGCTCTGCCCAATACACCAAGAGTCGGCTGTCAAGAAAACTTGTAATACAAATATTTGATAGGTATTGCGTTACGATAACAACAGGTTTCCTTTCTACGTTACTATGACGTAGCAGGACAGTGAGCTATACCTGCACTCGAAACCTATGCACCTTGACTCGGAAACTACCAAGTCTGGAAAACCGTAAATTACTGTGCCATCTGAATATTGTCACGCACTGCCCGTTTTTATGAAATAACTTCCAAGTATTTCAGGAAAATTATTTATTACCGGTAAATTACTTTATACACAACAACATAGAGTAGAAGCTCCGTAAGAGTTGTTTGGAGGTCTACGCTAATGCTCATCTAATTGTTGATTAAAAAATTATTAAATAAAATTAAAAAACAACTAATCATAATAAAATCTTCTATACATGTTACGGATGCATGTTACGAATCTCCTGCCGAGCAGCTTGGGCACTCTTCGTGGAATAAAGTGCCGGTGCTGGAGGTGAGCCACTAAACCGGGGAACATCGCCCAAAAAACGAAATTCATGCCTACCACGAGAGTAAACACATTACGCAATGAGCCTATCGAAAGCCGGTTAAGAACGAAAACAACCTTAAACCTGGCAACATCTCAATCCAAGAGTGATTTATGCCACTCTGGTGTATGCCCTGCATGAAAGTGCTGGTATCGAAGCTACCCGTATATTGTTTACGTCCCGAGGTACCCGTATATTGTTTACGTACCGAGGTACCCGTATTATTAGAAATAAGTGACAACTAACCCGATAGAATCCAGGCAACAGCACTTATAAATCATTTTGTTTGTATTTCATCTGTATACAAATGGCATTTATAATAAAAGCATCGATTGTTAAAAAAATACTGAATTGAATGTAGGCCTACACTGTTTAAGATTAAGGCTAAAATTAGGACTACCGATACTAACATTTGCAGTGTTCCCCAATGGTGATTAAATACTGCTAGTTATTTGGATGCTAGTTATCTGTCTAGTTGCGATTTGATTTACTTAACAAAGAGCCAACAGCTAAGCTATGATTAAGGTTGAAAGTAATTAACATTGCAAGACAATTACATCGAAAGTAGCATTGGTTAACCGATCATTCCTAGCCTTAGCCTTAGCCTTAATCTTAGCTCGAAGTGTTAGCTGTCATTGTGTCAGCCCAACTAACCCAATTTATCCAACTTAACCAACCTAACCCACAATGAATTCATCGTAAACTGTGCCGATCTGTTTTCGGGAATAAATTTAGACGGCACTACAATCAATTTTTCCATATAATCTAGAACTACTTAAAAGTACTTGAGTAAAAGTAGGCCCAGCACTTCATCTCTTGGAAGTGAAAATTGACACATCGTGCAATATTATCGTATTGGACTGATCTTTTCATTGAATGGGGCAAGTATCATTTTCTGTTCGAATTAATACATTACCATTGATATGTAAGTGTAACCACAACTTATCCTCTTCGAGTGTAACTGTAAGACTGCAATGGCCTAGATCAAACTCAATGCCTAGATCAAGTGCTGATAATACTGATAGTGCTTGGCTTTGAGGTTATGTTTATTTTGATTCTCCTTGATTTAATAACCTTTTTCGTAATTGACTTCTTGACAATACGTAAAATATACCTCTGAACGTGAAGTAAACATTATGGGATATTACAAAAGATATTGTAAACAGT
This sequence comes from Brachyptera putata, assembly GCA_907164805.1. Classification (NCBI taxonomy): domain Eukaryota; kingdom Metazoa; phylum Arthropoda; class Insecta; order Plecoptera; family Taeniopterygidae; genus Brachyptera; species Brachyptera putata. Next base: position 11,156,808 of record OU015471.1, on the reverse strand, counting down.
TTCTATACATTTTAATTATAAAATTACGGCTAAAAGGCTAGCTAACTCACGCTTAATTGTTCTTGTTTATTGTTGACAGACAGTGTGCCACGCCCACACCTGTTGCCTAGAACCTGCTTACCTTGATAAAATCACACAACTGAACAATAAAATGAAATTCATGAACTTGTCAAATTTTGGGGGTATGCTGAAGCTTTACCTACTCTTTACCTCCTTCAAATAGAAAGAGCCCCGCAGGATTTTGTTTGGGAATATAGAATTCAAGGTGATGTTTCGGCATATTTTGGAAAATGAATTTGTTTAACATTTTTGGGGTAATACTGAAGCTTTGTCTACATCTTGTCTGCTCTTCTGCTTCCTCCTCTTTGAGCCCTGAGATTATATAATTACTGAATTTGTTGAAATTATTTGTTCGTAACAAGTCAATTATATCTGACTGGTTACTAATTTACAATTACTATGGCATTGTTGCTATCAGCTCACATACATTAAACTAACACATTGTTGTAAACAGTCCATCTGTACAGAAGATTTATTCATTGGTTATTAGTTACAAAATCTTTCCAAGTTCAACATTTTACAATGTAACAAATACACAGGAAACTGTATCACCGAAATCACTCGACTCTGGTGAAATAAGGTAAAACATCAAGCGGTGCAGAATAGCCCATGATCCACTTCGGTCCAGAAATACTTTCCAGGGTATTTGCGTCCAGCCACTCTCCCACAGGCAGGTAGATGTCGCGTTCTACAGCGTCCTTCTCAAGGATCGGAGCAACCAACACATTCTCACCAAGAAGAAACTCTAGGAGACAAAGACAAACGTGAAATACATTATATACAATCATAATTAGTTGGTCACTCACCGTTCAAATTTTGAAAATTTAAAGTGAATATTCTTGAGTCTATTGTATTTTGATTCAAAGAGTTTTTTTTCACTGGACTGAGAAAGCTTGGAGACCATTGTTAAACTTTTCTTTCAGCTAATTCTTGTTACAAAGTATTGTTATGTATGATCTTGATATGGTCAGTAAGCACAGGAAGAACTGGAACAGCACTCCAGTTCACTGATATTTGTGGCTCAAGTCCCCCCCCCCCCTCCACCCGTGGCACAGAGAGCCGTAACATCATATATCCAGAGCAAAAGCAGGAATTGAAAGGGATGATGTATATAGTACCAAAAAATCATATTTTTGGGGGGAAAATACCCAGGTAATACCCGATTTCCAATTTGTAGCACGAAGTCATCACTTTTGCATATGAATGCTGTCCCACTTACCGTCATCTATAGCTTGTGCCGTTGTATCTTCCGGGTCCAACCACCAGATGGGAGCGTTGATGGGCGTGCCATCTTCCACCGCCTTCTGCGCTAGTGCCATAATGATGTTCGTGTACTGGTCATGCAACGCTGCAAACTTGAGCGATATCTCGACAGTCTCGGTATCAAAGTCCCATGGGACATAGGAGAATTGAAGCGAGGGCATGAACGTGTTTGCTTGGAGCCAGCGAATGTATAACTCCTTGGTCGGTTTCTCTAGGTAACCGTTACCACCGATCATGTCCGGGAGAGCAAACGGATAGCCGACCATGTTCATCTGAAACGAGACAAGTCGTGTTGATCCTAACGATTCCAGCTCCTGATCTCACAACGTAATCTTAAATTAATCTTACATTCAAACTGTTCATCAAGAGACGTTTTACGTTTCAGTTCACTTGGAATGAAACTTATTAATAATGTCAAGATTCTATGTTGCTACAGTACTCATATAATATAAATGATTAAATATTAGGCTTGAGTGTTGTTTTCTTAGTCATAGGTCTTAGACTAGGTAAACGCCTTATATGGGCTGTGAGATGAGCTTAGAACTATGGAAATGTAGAATTAAGAACATTTGGTCAGCTCAATATACATAGGGTATACAGGCCATGGATCACTTCAAAGGTTTAAAAACCGCGGCTGTCCGTTGGTATATGGACCTTGGTTTCCCAACAATCGTACCAGTGCCTTCTTCACATTCATCACAGATTTTAATCGTTTTAATTTATTGGTGACACTTGTTGCTCACATTCAGTAGTTCCTTTAATTGCTTTCTTAATTGCTTTTATTGATGTGGAAAAAAGTACTTTGAAATTACGTTTTCTTCGTTTTGTTAATTCGATTATTCCATAAATCGCTGAAAATGTGTGCGATGGTATGTTACTACATTCAGTAGAAATTATAGAGCTTTTGAAAAATTTTGGTTTTTCAAGTTTTTCGCCTCCGGCCTATTCTTATGGGGATTTTCCATACTTTTAAAAAAAAATCCGGAGAAACCATTCAAACGATTTTTCTGAAAAATAATCCCAACCTATTCTGGTATAGCACCAATTTGAAAAAAAAAGTTTCGAGCTGATTGATCCCTTTTCCTGACCTGTATGCCGCGTACAAAATTAGTAATTACACACAAACAAAAAAATAAAAAAAAATAAAATAAAATCCCAAATTTTTTCGGTATATGAAATGAAAATCTTCGCTATGCTCATTGAGCTGAGAGAAGTCCAATATTTAAAACACCCTATGGTCCCTACCTCAATGCAGCCTATAACTTGAATATTACTAGTCTGTATAAGGATATATTCATGTTATACATATAATTCAATCATATACGAACTGGGAAAGAGGAAGCGAGAGAACAACATCTGACTGAAGGCAAAGAGCAGAGAAACTAACCGTGGAGGGAATCATCATCGTCATCGTTGACAGAATATGTATACCCCTGTATTTACAAACACACAGGTGGTTTATGTTGAAAAACGGCTCATTGTTGCCTCCCTGTATAAATGAGGGACATCTACTTAAATATCTCTTATGGTTTTGTGAATATATGTATTATGTCAACAAGTTATCCACGTTTAGTTTCTCCAAGGTAAGCTGCTTGTCTGTGTTTCCCGTTTACCCGATTCATGTCTGGCCCCAGGCTTATCCTGTGCACATAATTTAATGTTAAATTAATAAATTATTAAATAGAAAGATTGGAATTATTATTCAAACTTCTCGATCATAGTTTTGCAATAAATAAATAAACATTAACCACAACAGGAAAATAATAACAATTGAACAGAAGTGATAACACTCCTTAACAATGATAACTGTAAAGTAATTATTAGAGACATGTTAATGTAGCTTCTTTTTTCTTTTCATTGCATTCAGAATTTGAAAAGTATCACTTTGGTGCTTCTATCATCTTGAAGCATCATGTTTTGTAGCGCAACAACGGTCTGCAGAGTACATATGAACAATACGTGTGTTGCTGGCAAAATCATTACATAACGAATAATAGGCATAGTTACATGAGAAACACCCCAAAGACATTTTTAGAAAAATGATGTTCACCATGGGTTAAGCCCATGGGCCATGGCTCATCTGCCACTTGCATTTGCAGCTGCACTTTGGTTTTTCAAATTAGCCAACTAACTTCATCCTTTTATTCTCCACTTGATATAAGTTTGGGAAGATAGCACATATAACGGTTTTATTTCGAATATAGCATTTATACGCTCTGTCGCCTTTTCAAAACCATGAGCAAACAATAACAAATGTACCGAAACATGAAGGAATGTTTTTTTATAAAAACATGTATGAGAACATGAGAACACTTTTAGATATCGCACTTTCACACCAATCAGCAATCGCTAGTATTTTTATACGTCTCTAGTTATAAGTATATAGCCTAGACCTATGTTTTCCCTTGTTATCGCAGAGAATTTAAAAAAGTATTTGGAAAAATAGGTAGAAATAGAAAACAAATGCTGCACATAAAAAGAAAGATAATATGAATTATTTGATTGGTGCAACAGGCTTACCTGTAAAAGTGTGGTAACGAGAGTTTTCAGCCCGTTGTTGTATCCCCACCTCGAGTCCTTGTCCAGCATCCTGACGAATATCGGCAAGTGCTGTGTCTTGTGGCCAACCCGAACCTCGACGAAGCTCCCGAATTGCGCGCAAGTCTCCGCGTAGTTCACAGATAGCACTTCGGGCTGGTCCTCGGCAGAACCGGCGATGGACGGGATCTGTGGCGCCCAACTTGACTCGCCTGCGTCGAACTTGAACGAATCGATCAGTTCGTTTTCCACCAGAAGATTCAGGTTACTGACCCACCAATCAACAGCCTCTGGGTTTGTGAAGTCGACTAAAGCACCCTTTCCTCTCCACCAACTGGTTTCCAAGCTCCCCTCGAGGTTCTTCACCAAGTAGTTGTTAGTCGAGGCAAAAGAATGATACGGTTCACAATTCGTATTGATGAACGGATGAATCCAAAGAGTCACTCTGAATCCCATGCTCTTAAGAGTAAGGCTGAGTTGACGCATATCCGGGAACTTTGACGCGCCCGTGTCAACGGTTAAAGAACCGTAGCACGTTTCCCAATTATCGTCGATTTCCAATTGGCTGTTGTTAAATCCATTGTCTACTATCTCATTTGCAAACTCTAGGACCTTTTGTTCTGAAATTTGACCTTTGTAGCGAGCCCAAGTGGACCAAATAGGATGTCGAACCATTCGTTCGTCAGGAACTCCCATTGGTTTGTGTAAGAACCGCTCGATGGCATCGTAATGAGCCTCCTTGGCATTTCCTTGCGTAAGTCCACACACTGAATACTTGAGCGTCAAACTCTCTCTGCTTTCCAGATACGGGTCTTTGTTCCTAGCAATGAAACACAGAGAATTGTTTCGGTAATTGTGCTGGTCGACGAAGAGAGGAACCTCAGAATCAACGTAGATATATATTCCGTTTGAATTAAGCCAATATCTTTCGACAACAGCCATGTTGTTATCTTCTTTCGTTACGTAAGAATAATCGCTGAACGAAAGTTTTTCAACTGGCCAGTATTGGTTGTATTGCTCAGGACCTCCGAACCAATGGGCATCCTCTAAATCAATGCAGTCTCGTAATTCGCCAGTCGAATCCTGGGACTCGGTAGAAATGTGAACACATGAATCTACGAGTTTCATTTCAACTTTTTTACTCGAATCTTGACGGCAAAATGCAGCTTCCGATGCAATACAGTCATTGAGTGGGATTGTGTTTCCCGCAGACAGGACACCCCTCATGCCAACCCTACCATCTAAAATACACAATGAACAAGAGGTGAGAGTAGGTGAGAGTAGTATGACGAATCCTATATTGGTACACTGTATTGATCAAATGGAGAATAAATAAATAAATGAATAAATAAATAAATAAATAGGAAGAATATCTGGGCTGAGATCATGCTCACCAAACCTTGAGCAAGTCTGACTCTTGGGTTTAACTTATGCAGTGTTTCGAGATCTTATTTCTTCACAGCAGTTGAGATTTTGGAAAGAAAACATGGATAAAATAGAAGGGAAAAGTGGAAGAGAAATTCTATGAAAAAAAATGAATTTGAAAAGAATGATACTGTACCATATATTATTACCAAATTCATTTTCACATTACAGTGAAACCTCTATCCATCGTTTTTCAAGGGACCAGGAAAATGAAACCATTCATGCAGGAAAACGATCCATCCAGGAAAATTTAACATTGATTATATTTATATGGGAGTGGGGTGAGAAAAAATGAATGATACAAGCAGGAAAACGATGGATCTGGGAATGATGCATAGAGGTTCCACTGTATGTCACATCAGATATTTTGGAGAAAGAATTAGAAATGTATTTTTCTTTGGTTAGTTTCCACTAAACTGATCAAAAGATGCAATAGCACAACATAAACAATCCAATACCAACAAAAACGAAACAACATGAAACTTTTTCATGTATAAAATAAGTAGTTGTCCAACTTAAAATCAACAGTTTAGCTTTTGGCTTTAATTTGTTGGACCACTTGAAAGAAAAACCATAAAAAAATATCGAAAGCCCGGGCAGAAAACCCTACGTTGCTCAGTAAGCGACTAGTAAGTAGTACATATTAACTAGTAACTTACTTTTGTTTGCTACGCTCCAACCAGTGGTCTCTCCACTTTTAAATACGTTGAGATATTCATTCTTGAAAATGCTGTTTTCTCCATTTGCAGCAATTGCCACTCCAAGTAGCAACAGGACAGTTCTCACAGCAGCCATCCTAGGATTGCTTTTGTGATTCGACGATTGAAAGCAAGCTATTTCAACTCCTAGAATATTGTATCTAAACAATAAGCGAGCGCATTGATAACAATAGATAATGATAACAGCAAAATAAGAATTCTAAACCACTGCCGTCCCTTTCATTGTTGTGCCAATCTTTTAACATTGACGACTGGGAGTTTTACTGTGAACTTCTTGAAAAGATTGAGTGTTTAATCTTATTATTTGGTTATTGATAAGGTAATCATTACATCATCTTACATCGTGCTGGTAACAAACACACTCAAAATGATTAATTAATTTTCTATCATTAAAAAAAATGAGAGGTCGCAAGCATATCCACGGAGTGTTAAATTTCATCATGTAGATGCTCATGACCAGTTTTTAGATGAGGGTAGCGAAGATTTTCATTCCATATACCGAAAAATTTTGGGCTTGGTTTTTATTTATTTATTTATTAATTTTTTTTTGTGTAATTTTGTACGCGGCATACAGGTCAGGAAAAAGTTTCAATCAACTGAAACTTTTTTTACAAATTGGTGTTATACCAGAATAGGTTGGGATTGTTTTTCAGAAAAATCGGTCGGACGGTTTTTCCGGAAAAAAATTGGAAAGTATGGAAATTCCCCATAAGAATAGGCCAGGGGAGAAATACTTGGATTTTTTTTTTTCAAAAGCTCTCAAATTTATACTGAATGTGGGAAGAACTATCATACACATTTTAAGCGACTTATGGAACAATCGGATGTGAAATAAGGAAGAAAACGCATTTTTAATGTACTTTTTTACACATCAATAAAAGCAATTAAGAAAGCAATTAAGAAACTATTAAATGTGAGCAACAAGTGTCACCAATAAATTAAAACGTTTAAAATCTGTGATGGATATGAAGAAGGTACTGGTATAATTGTTTGGAAACCAAGGTTTATATACCAACAGACAGCCGCGGTTCTTAAACCTTTGAAGTGATCCATGGCCTGTATATGTACATTGAGTTGACAAAATGTTCTCAAATTTACATTAAATATCAGTTATTATCTGTTAAGTTACGTGAATGCAAAAAATACATTATTAGAAAAGTCTCATTTGTTGAAAAATAATAGATAGGCCTATAATCAAAGCTTGAGTGTGTTGTATCTAGTTGTATCTGTTGTATCTAGCAAAACAAAGACCATTTCTAGAAGGCCATCATGCATATTTTGGTGATGAATCATTTTTGTACTTGAAGGGCAGCTAGGAGCGTAGAGTGTGGGTGAAGCGGACTGGAGGAGACGTGAAATGTTCATGTATAGTAACGTACTTGATTATTGGGACCCCACCAGCAGCTAGGTTATGTGAGGTTTAAAAGCAACGTGTAATATCTTAATATCTAGAAAAACTATATGCGGGACCCAAACACACGCCCAACTAAAGGCTGGCAATCTCTCTCTTTCTCTCCTGCTCTCTAACCAACCTTGCATCTGTCCTTACAAATTATGTAATTATATTAGCCAATAGTACCATATATATTCATATTCAATTGTCTTCATTTTTCCCAAAAAATGGAGTTAGCATTTACTGTACACAATGCTTGTGAATCTATGTAGAACTAGAATTACGTATGTTAAATGCATGTATATATTTCATATGTAGAGATGTTTTAACAATGTATATTGTAATGAACAAGTAAATAAATATAAGATAGAGCCTATCACACGGCCAGTATTACATGACACAAGAATGCACAATAACCCACGTAATCTGAACAAGATTAGATACCATAGTACTTCAGCTGTACTTCAAGTTGGGTGTTGAGGCAGTTTGTCTTACATAACCTGTAAGTAACTATGGCATCATTGATAATGACAAATTCATGTAAACAATTAAATAGCCTGTTATTCACGATCTACTATGTACAATGAGAATCCTCAGAAAAACTACCGTAGTCATTCCATTACGATGAGTACAGTCTGTTTGTTATTTCAGTAATTCAATTTGATATTGAATGGAATATTTGATTTTCGATGAATTTAATATTGAATGAATAAATCGTAAATGACCAGAATGAGAAATAACGAGGTAGCAACAACCCTGACATAAATATAATAGTACGAGCACGGTTTCTCGTTGCTGTCAGTGTACTGAGTGTAAAGGCTTGTACTATTGCACACAACCAAGCGTTCTCACGATATAGCGTAGTACACAGCTGAGCAATATCACACCAATACCAACACTGAGTAATAGGCTAGCAACAAGTATTGAGAATTATTTATTATTTAATAGTACGCCTAACTATAAGGAAATCTTGTGCTTGCTTTTTCCTTCAACTGTGTAACACTGAACGAACAGAATAGGTATTAAGGAAGATTTCTAAACAAATAATTGTTCTGTTGATAGTTGTTGAAGCAAGTTACAAACCCAACTGTTACTAACCCCCCTCCCCACACTGTCCCTAGTTCAACATGGTCACGACTTCTAACTGCGCATTTTTTGTGAGTTCAATATTTTTTATATTGATTGAAATGTGCAAATTCCGATATTCAATAATGGTTATGAAGTTTTTATACTGTACGCCACTTTTATATCAAACGGCAACCCTGATTACAACATAGCCTACTTGGAGTTCTTGTTGGCTACACGAAAGAAATCACACAGAATACCGGTAAGTGAATAATTCTACCTGAGATGTTTTTGGCAGCTTCCACAAGCCATTGGGCAGAATTATGTACACACAGTATAAAGTATAAACAAATTGAATGAAAGCCAAAGTCCTATTTATAAATAGTAATTGTTTTTATTCAAGTGCTAGAGATAGTTGTACATGTATACTGGACATGTATTTCAACTGCACAGATTACTGGTACACCACATTATGGGTCAAAGACCAAATAAAATTATATTAAAAATTTACATTTCTTTCCGGCATTCAGGACTAATTTATAATAACCACTGCATACCGTACTTGAACTTTCCACTTTTGAAACAACTTTACAAAACAGAAATGAAAGTTTCAAAAAATGGACTCGATTTATATTTTATACCAATAGAGACTATCTTTATTGATTACAACTGTCACAGCCTCTAAGATCAAGCAGAGAGACAATCCTGCCTTAAGACGTATCATGACTTGATATAGGATTTTATTTAAAACTGAGTCATGTCCATGTTAAAATGGGGGATATCTTTAATTATCTTTTGAGCAATCAGTCTCCCAAAGAAAAGGAATGGATCTACTGATTTTTAGTTGTTGTCTTCATATAAAATAATAAAAACATTCATTAATGTTGTCTATTGTCGGGCACCTTTCTGCTCACTAATCACGATTTTGATTGTATTCCATTCACGTAATGCGGTTTTCAGTCAGGATACACAATCGGGTGCCTGGTTTGAAACCCGCCGTCATCACTAACAGAGACCCTATCGCGAGAGTCCGAAGCTATGACGTGCCAGTTTTCCGCTTGTAACATAGACACAAGTCACGGTTCACAACATTTCCAGCTGCCACGACGTCAAGTTGCCGATCACGGGCGCCAACCTCAGGTGAGGTTCTGAAAAAAAGGACAACTCGGGTAAATGGTCATGTCTGGAAAACGCTCCATCGAGCGCGCTGCTGAACGCTGATCGAAAGCTGTCAAGCAAGGATCGACATGTTTTCTATAACAGACAATAATTGACTTCATATTGATTATCAAATAAGAGACTTTAGATGGGATTTAACAATCAACTTAATCTAATAATTGAATATATCGATGATTTCTGGCCACATTTCATTTCAGGTTGGAGTAAATCCAACTTGAACTTGTATGTTACAAAACTAGGTAGATACTGAAGAATAATAAGACGTAACTTGTACACCTAGCAGTTTCAATTTTCCCAACGATCCTACCTTTCAGTCTTTGCCTTTACTGAGAAATAATTATTTTGCATCAAGTTTCGATGTTAATCAAATAAATAGGTTATATTTTGTACTGGCAGGAGTGTTTACTAACCACGTGCAACATATGTCCCTGCCATACTCTTTTAATATATATACCGTAGTAGCTGTTCAAATGGTTAATATATATCGATGTGTCAGTTTACTGATAATAAAACCTTCAAAACAATCGACTATCACATAAAATAGATGAATATCTATCTATATCGATGCAACAACCATCGCCTGGCGACACAGGGATCTATAGGGACCAAATAATGGAGCGGAAGCTGCGGAGATGAGCTCACCGATTAGAGCGGGCCCAGGTGTTGGCTGATCGCCGGACTGCAAGCTCGACAGGATGCTGTTAGTCGTCGCATCTGGACCGAAATGCTGCAAGTAAATAACACGAGATGTAAACTCTCCTTCATCCCACTTTCCTTTACAGAATGATGTTTATGACTTTATGGAGAAAAACACCGTCATATCAGGCTACTCATTCGAATTTCTATTTTTTTTTCTATTTTTGTAAACCATCGTGTTATAAAATGCCATCATATTTCCATGATTACAGTTCAAAAATGAGTTTGATGAGACTGCCAGTGTTTTACACTCTGTTTTCTGTGTTTCTCCAAACTGCACTAGTGATGACATTGTCCTGAGTTCTGAGGACCGATTACTTGTTTGTAAAGACCGTAGAGGACAGTTCTTTAATTCAAATACATCTTACTACATTAACCTCTCTGTTTTGGTCAAGACTCGGACTCGACTCGTCAAACTATTCAGACTCGCCTCGGACTTGAAACTGAAAAAATCGACTCGAACACCCCCAGAAATCTCGGTTTGAAATCTTTGAAAACACACACACACTCTCTCTCTCTCTCTCTCTCTCTCTCTCTATTCTAGCTACATTATTGCTAGCTGACAAGCTCACCAATAGCAAGGTTATCTAGGACCATGACCTACTGGGCTTGGAGCGTCAGCTGACTGAGCTCGAGGCCTGACTTACCACAGCTGGTTGGCTATTAGTCAGTTCTGGCAGCCATATCTCGCCCTTGTCTCTGTCCATCTCGTGGAGGATATCCGCTAACGACGTCTGCAAGGTCCGCGCGTCATCGTCGCGATCAAACCGCAGCAACAGGTAGCACAGCCGGCTCACCTCCCCTGCAACACGACACAGGACTGTCAGCTCGACGCAAGAAACACGAAAAACAAAAGTTCGAATAGTTTGGCTACGAATCGGTAGTACAATACTACCAAACTTTTCAACTTTTTAAAAATTTGACTTTTCATGCAAATTGAGAGAATTTGCCTGGTGGTAAATTTTAGGTGATATTACATTTACATATGTTACGAAGAGATGGGACTGTCCTTCACACCGTACACGGTGAAATGATTTCATTAAGCACGGAATGGGCAATACTGGAGGGCAGCATGGCCACTTATTTGAGGTTATGTTTGCCATTTTTCTCTACATGGATTTTCCCCCATGGATACAAGTATGCAGGCCTACATGTATATTATATGAATTTGTCTACTGACCTTTAGAATCACTAGCAGGGGAATGATGATTAGAAAAATATGGACATGCGTCGGGACATGAACACAATGCAAACCCGTTGTCTGCATTGACAATGTGAGTTATGATTTGCCAAATTATATCAATTGGGAAGTAAAAGGATAAAGTCAGTTAGGGAATTTCGAATACCAGAGAAAGTGTAATCTGCAAATGCAGGTGGCAGATGGAGCATAGGTTTAACGTGGTGGTGGAAACCGTTTTTCTGAAAATATAAATTGTCGTCATTCTCATGGATGCCTATTGTACGTTATAATGATTTTACCGGTACCGTACTGTTATGTTAGGCCTACAGAACGTTGTTGCACTACAGAACACAATGTTTAAAATACTAGATTCACCAAAGTGATACTTTTCAAATTCTAAATACTATGAAAAAAATAGAAGCCATGTTTACACAGAAATACCATCTAGATCTACAAATATGAAGGTGTTATTTGTTTTTTTCTATTGGTAGACCTCCTTTTCTCGTGGATACTTTAATGTACTTGACTGCGAGGTTTGATCGTATGGCTCACCATGCATTGCGCTCGTGTTGGTAACAAGTTCGTGCAGGGCTCGGATCAACGCGAGGTCCTCGAACGCACCGCCTTCCTTCAGGCTCAGCAGCTTGCGTTCGTGTTTGCGTCTGTTCTTGCTCGAGCGAGAACTGCGCCTGAAAATACAAACACACTCACTTAGCTAATATGGAACATTGAAAGAAATTCACTATTTGAACAGAAGGTTATTTGAAATGAAAATCAAGTGGACATGGGTTGTTTTGGCTGAAAGGAAAATAAGTAATAAGTAATAACTTATACTTTATCAATTGTTTATGTTGGGAACCTAATATTTTTTTGTGAGTGTAACCAAGCATCAAGCAACAACCCAGCTTGAAAGAAGTGTCACAGATTGTTGTGATGCTACCAACAGAAACCAAGTCGGGAAAAGTGATTCTCACCCCGAGCTGGTGACCCTTGACCTCGTGGAGACGCTGCTCCGGTCCGAGAAGAGGTCGCAGTCATCCTGGACCACTTCGTCTGCCAGGTCGTCTTGAGGGGCGCTTCGGGTCGCGCGCACGATGGCCAAACGAGCCTTGTAGCTGCGGAACAGCTGGGCCGAGGAGGACATTTGCTCCGTCAGTTGGCGCAACTGGCTCTCCATGCCAGGCTTCACGTGAGTCTCTGAAGAAACAGAAATTACTGCCACTTGGAGATGCAAACATACTGGTCATGTTGGAAAGGGTAATTGGATGAGCAGAGCAAAGACTCAATTTGAATGGAACTTAGAATTAACCAACTATCCAACATTGAGCTTATGAGTCAAAACTCATGATCTCTTCAAGGACCAGAACTATTGTTTGAATTACAGCAGGGTTAGAGTTATCCTCGAGTTAGAATTAGCATGGATTACTGTGTACTACGTAGCCGACTCTACTGTAGCAAGATACGCACTTGACTTTTTTTTTTTCAACGACACACTTCAGTGATAGCGAAGAATTGGAGGCGGATGGATGATTAATAAGATGATGGGATGAAGGTTTCTTGGGTGATGGTAAGGATAGTGTGTAGGAAGCAGTCGTGGCGTATATTATGGGAACCATCCCGGCATTAGCCAAGACTACAGGGGGAAACCACGTAAACCCCTGTAAGGAAGAACGGCGATGGGGATCGAACCAGGTCAGAAAACCCCTCGTCTCCCGGATCACTAAAGTGAGCGCCTTAATCACGCACTACATGTGCACGTGACTATGAACTCATGTCTAGTCTGCTCACCGATCATATCCAGCCTGTTGGCTCGTTGCGCGGTCCACACAGCCTCCTCCCACTTCCTGCCGTCGGCCAGGACCGCGATGCTCTCCTCCACGTCCCCTAACACCTCCCCGTAGACCTGGGCGGCTTCCAAATGGCGCTGCGCGGCGAGCAAGTGCGGTACCAGCCTATCACGGCACAGTTCCTGCACGCTCGGCTCACCTGGAATCACAGCTCGTGCGTTGACTAGTACGCTCGACACTAGGGTACACTAGTCACTAGTTAATACTTGAAATTGTAATGATTGATTTCTTTTGTTTTCTTGAATTGAAAACTTTTTTAAAAATCATTTCATTGTACTTTACATTGGTTGTAGCCTGCATCGGTACCGATTTGAGGTGTGCTGGCCTTTGTAGGCTTTGTAGGGTAATTTGCTCAACTATTGGAGCATATGGTAAATGGGGGTAATATTTGCCAAGACGATCATTAGAGTCTAGATAAGTCCTGCCACTATCCACTATCCAAACGCTGTAGACTATCGCTACTCACTACACTACCACAACTTTATCTATAATATGAGTGGATGTACAAACAATATGATTACACTTGAGTTACTCAGATTTAGTAAAATTACTGAAAGATTTCAAGCAATGTCTGACATTTCATCTCCTGTCATTTGTTTAGAAATGGAATAAAGTCTATATTAGCATCCAAGTGGTGTCTATATTGAATGTCAGTAAAGAATTACCAGTATACAGATGACCGTAGACCAACACCACACAACGGGAAGGTCACAGGGCTAGATTCCTATCCCTCAAAGTACCGATAGTGATGGTCAGAGGTTTCTCGAACAGTTTTGAGAGTCAGTACCGCATACCTGGGCCTAGCATGAATCGTACCAAGTTACGGGTTTTTACCTAGTTTAGAAGCAGTAGTTACAGACTCTCTCCAATCGCCGGCAAGAATAAATGATTCCAACGCTTGACTCTCGTTTCCCGCACGCCTGAACAAGATGGCTGCCTCCGAATGACGTTTCTTCGACGAGAGATGATCGGCGTACGCTAGTGCCATTTGACGATAACCTTCGCCAGAACGCGGGTATAACGTCAACGCCTGTCAACATGTCAATATCTGCTGTCAACACTTGATGGTATTCTCCACCAAAACGGGTACAACCACAACGCCTACCAACACGTCAACATCCGCAATGAACACTTGAAGATAACCCTTTGCCAGGATGCGGGTACGGCCTACTTCTTTCGTGGATACGAGTACAATAACTGGTGAACTTACCTGAGAATAAAGGCAGTGGTTCCTGACCAGGCTGAGGGCCTCGGCCAGATGCTCGTCTCCTGAGCACAGCGCGATGTGGCCTAAAGCCAGCTCGTAACGCTTGAGGTGCTCGTCAATAACGTAGCGTTGGTAGTTCGGCTCCAATCTGCGACAATAATACGTTTGTTATAACATGAGTAGTAACACAACACACTAGTCGAGATGTACGAATTTAGAATTATTCAAATAGGCCTAGGTAATCAGATATCAAAATTCCGAAATGATATTTATTTTGGTTTTCTCTGCGTTTCACGGTATTTCGATTCGGTTAACACCATATTAAATTTCATTATATTCCACTACGGGTGGGAAAAGATGGAAAGGGAAAAGTTAAATGGCAGGATTCGGTATGCTTTCAACATGATGATGTGTGATTGCTATTTACTGGACGTATTGTTGCTAGAATTGAAAGACGTACTTGCGAATCTTGTTGAGGAACGGCAGATACTCTTTGGGATCCTTCTGTGAATGAGCCGCAACGAACGCCGTCAGTTCAAGGTCGTACAAACCTGCAATATGTACCATATTGATATTATCAAAGGTTAGGTTAGGTTTGATAAATCAACATACAAATTCAACAGCCAGTTAAATGAATTGACATTGTCTATGTTGAATGTGATTATTAGTATTATAAGGAAGAAAGATTCTCCCCTTTAACAGTCCAACTTGAATATCAAAATATAAGATTATTATCAAACAGTTCTATTTTTGAAGAAGAATCAAAGAAAAGGAAGATCTAGATTACAAGAAGATCTAGGTTCACTATTCCGGGAAATTATTACCTCGTGATTTATTGTTTGTTGAATGAGTTACCTACAATAAAATTGGTTATTTCTCTGGGGTCTGGTAAGATCACCCTTGTGGAGCACAGTCCGAACGATCCTACCTTTCACTATAAGCCTTAATTGGGGAACAATGATTTTGTTCCCAGATGAAGTTTCAATGCTGATAAGATTTTTTAAAAAAATGAACAATGTTTTATTCAAACAGTATTCCAAACAGTTTCTTTTCAAATTGTTTTTTGACCAAACTTTTTTCGAACACTTTTCTTTGAACAGTTAACGCATCCCGTATATATTTCAAATCTATTTCATTATCATAGATTTTTTTAGATTAGCAGTCAGTAAGTATGAAACTGTACTAGCACATTGTTTCTACTTACTTATCAAGCCAGGCATGCTAGCTACACACAGTCCTTGTTCTTGTGACTTACCGAGCGCCGTGTTGAACAGCTGATCCACGTCGACGAGACACGAAAGGAACTTCAAGGCCTTCAAGTCCGCGGCAGCCAGACGCAGCGCCTTGCCAACCTCGCCTGAAAACCACAGTAATGATTAATGACCAACGCAATCTCCATCGACGTCTTGTACATTACTCTTTTTCATAAAACACTCTTTTCTCTTCCCCCCTTTTCCAACTCAACATGTGTTCTAGTTTACACCTTGCACACATCTAGCTTCCCTCCCTCCTCCTGCCACATCAAACCTATTTAGTTTCCCTGCACAAGCATCACCATCATCTTTTAGCATCACTATTATCTACGATGACAAAGCAGTAGTCGAAACATAAAAAATACTGTGTGTTTTCTCCACAATGAGTTTCTCGACTCATAAAATCAGTAAAATGTGGTTCATTACCTCCATTTTACCCGATTCACATATCTCTAGATATAAGTAATACAGGGTGATAACATGCAAAGTGGCTATTCACCAAACTGGAAGTAGGTTTTAAATTAGTTTTAGCAAAGGTTTTAGTTTTGATTGGATAATTTTAGGATGTTTGTTTGGTCAGGTTAGTTGGTTTAGGTTAGTATGGATGGGTTAGGATCAATAAATTGGTTAGATTGGGGTGATTACGATTAGTTTAGGATGCACGTAACAACAACAATAATAAAGTCCGCATGTCGTGACATACACGGATGGTTCGGTGAATAGAGGCTGCCGGTAACATCTTACTCTGCTTATCACCACCTAATCCACTAAACATCAGCTGGAAAAACTGGACCGACATGTAACTAATAAGTGATGTCTCTGTGTTGGAGTCTTACCTTGTCTGACGTGGCTGGCCAGGACCGGCTGGAGGAACTGCTTCGAGTCTTGCGTTGCCAACATGGCCGCCCTCACCTCGCGACAGACCCGGTCCACCTTGTCACTGCGACAAACAGAGGTCCGCGCGACGTCGCGGCAGTAGTGGTCCGCATACGTCGTGGTCGTCGCGTCCTCGTCGCGAAGGTCCGACAAGAACAGAGACAGCCATGACGCGTCGCGGATCTGAAACACGCCAGTCTCATTCAGTCCGTATTTGGAGCCTACAAATGTTACATACGCCCGTCTCGTTCAGTCCTTAGTTTATTCATTCAATTTGATTTTGATCTATAAAATTCATCTTACAAATTGGATATGACCCTTGATGGTGAGGAAACAAAAGATAATCTCTCCATTTTGGTACGCCTACTGGTAACTCCGTGGTTTAACCGAGTTGTTAACACTAAAAACGTTGGCTTCAAATTCTGAACTAGGGACAACATAAAAAACAAAAAGAGAGGCAAGGGTGCAAAAATATAGATACAGTGTCTAGAGTAGAACCTCTTTAGTAAGTTTTCTCTAGTAGGCCTACTTTTACCTTGTAGAATTTTATTTTTTGATCCCATCCATACACTCCCTCAGGCTTTAATAGACTACTCATCAAGTGTTTTAGTCTGGTACCCTGAGAAACATACTAAAGACGTTACACTATAACATCAACTTCAGTAGGACTGATATGAATATTCAACTCACCTCATCTACAAAGAGTTTTGCATCCTTCAAAAAGTCCTCAAAATTATGATCACATAGTAGATTCAGATTTATCCTCTGCTTCCGGAACAGCTCGAACGCCTTCCGGTATTCCTTCCGGTCCAGATACTGTGCGGCCACATCCAGGCACAGCGTCCTCGGTTGCACGGTCTCCAGGTTCCCCCGCGGCATCTGCAGGACCACTCGCGTGTCCACGGCCACCGCGGTGATCAGCCGAGTCCCTCGCTCAACACGCCTCCCGCCGGAGCCCTCCGATTGGCTGGCGCTCTCTGTCCGCGTGCCAGTCACGGTCATCTTGTTCAAACGCTTGTCGATCGAGTCAATGCCGTTCAGCTCTATTCCCTGGTCAGTTTTCAAGCTGGCCAGCTTCAAGCAGAGGAGTCTGTGTTGAAGCGTTGTCAGGAGTATGAACGGCGGCCTCATCACGAATGACGTCACGTTGTTGGCTATCTCGTTCTCGTCGAAGTAAAGACGATTGCGTTTGCTCAGGCTCAATATCTCATTGTCGGCGGTGAGCTCCAGATAGGAACAGGGCTCTGGTAACGTGAATGAGGGAGTCAAGTTGTTGGTCTCGAGCGAATATTGGAATAACTTGCCGTCAGAAAGCTGAAGGACTACGTTGTCATTGCCGGAGACTAGCGAGATTACGGAGCCTTCGACCAAGCATGTATTCCTGGAAAATATTCAGAACAGTCAGTTTGAGAGTTTGAAAAACTTATTATAATTACCTTCCTAATGTGCATGAATAAATAAATCAATAACGGAATAGTTCAGGGTATGAACAAACTCGCATAAAATTCTACCCACTTCAGTACACAGAGCTTTGTCAAAGTAATTGAAACCAGAATGAAACTGATCTGGAATCACCGATTTAACAAAAAATTTAATAGAAGCCTAAAAGAGAGGTTAGATATATAAATTATACTAAATTTATTGTTGACAACCCTGGTACATATATATAGGCCTATATAAACTGTGCTATGTTCCATCTCGTGTTGACGTTTACCTAACGGTCACAGCATCAGTATCTCCCGGACCGATCTCCAACGTCAGGATCTCTGTCTGCGTCCCTTGCGTGGAACAGCACAGCAGCCGGCTGGAAGTGACCCACAGCCAGTGATGCAAGAAACCATACCTATCCGCTGAATCACTGGTACCAACACGTACAAGCTAAAACACATGACAAAATAACGCTCAACGGGTGTTGACTTTCACGCCATCAACTTTACAAGTTTACAAATACTTCTGTCTTAAGCAGGACTCGAACCCGTGCCCAACGGTGACTTCTCTTTATAAAATGGTGACTTGGTCAACTGAGCAATGAAGGGGAGCAACAAAGGGTGTTAAGCATGTTAACAACCCCATCCTTCTCCCCAGATGATAGACGAACCAAGGTTGAAGATGTCCGACAACAGCTACTGAATGTCGGGAAGAGAAACATAACATCTATCGTACCTGGCTTATATGTCGTGCGGTGGGATCTATGAACGCCAGTCGGCCATCGCTGAACACCGCACAGAGGCGATTGGTCGAGTCGGGAGCGAACATCAACGCGTTGACCGGACAACCGAGGGAAGCTTCCCACGAGCACATGGGGGGAGGCGGGACCGACGAGCGGAATGCGGTGAGAAGAACTCGCGCTAAAACAAATTCAACAAGTTTATACGCATACACGAGTTTACATACTCACATTCACAACGTATCTGAAATACTGGTGATGAATAGGCCTACGTGAAACAATTAGGAAACAAGTTGGGAATCATCAGTATTGCAACAAACATAAGAAATTCATATGTGAATACTTTGGTGTACGAAAATTGTTGCAGTCGGGTCGCAAATCTCAGCCAACAATCGATCGAAAACATGTTCTAATAAGCTCACACGATGAAAATGTAAAATTCAATCAAATGTCCGGTTGACAAATGTAGGCCTAACATTTTTCTAGTGTTTCTTGTAGACCCTGGTTTTCTCTATATTTATAGGAGGCAGCACACATACGTATTTGTTGTAATGCTCACTGTTCAATGTTCCCCAAAACACTTAAGAATATAAGGGTACGAATGAGAGGTGATGAAATGATGAGAAGTGAAAGGAAAATTACAAAAACTCACACCTTAAACCCACTCAAACCCACGTCTTGAGCCTGAGAGAGCCTGAGATAGGAGACCTATACCTATCTTCAATCTCAATCTTAATCTCGATAAAGATAGTATCTGGATGGTCGACCATGACGAGAATCGAACCCTGGTCTCCTGAATATGGTTCAGCATGCTAGCCATTGATCCACCTGTCTCAGTACTGCTACTTTACGCCCACTCTCACGTTTTATATTTTTTTTGGTTGCCATATTATTGAATCTACTGAAATATCAAAAGTTTTACGTTGATCAAAACTAAATCTTGCATCTAACCGATACGTATTTTCATTTGTCTTACCTCCGTCGATGACAGCAACATAGGCACCGTCATCGCTAGTGTGACCTCGACTCCTCTGAGTTAGCCACGCCCACTCGAGCCTGGCGTAACGGCCGCTAGATGACAGGACGTCGAGTCGGCTGCCGAACCAACACACGGCCAAGGCTCGTTCGCTCGGCCGTGTAGAATCACAGACAAACTCCAGACTCTGTTTCAAGTACCTGTGATCAGTGGTACATTGGATTATGGCTACATGGATACACAACTCTTGTTAATATCTCATTCAGACTCTCTCAGAGTCTAGTTGGCTGGACAGATTACTTTTACAGGTACGATATAATTTAGAAGATTTGATTGATACCTTGAAAGTAGACCCAAGTTTTTAAAGAATACCGACACCCTTTAACCTACCAGTAATAATTGCTTGTCGTCCAGAGCTGCACGAAAGACTTGCGAGTAGTTCGGTGTTCCAACCAAATTGCTAGAATAGTCGAGTCTCCATTCCAAGCCAACTGGCAAACCTTTAAACAGTAACACTTAATTGAAACTAGTTGTGTGATTAAGCTAAACAAGTTGGCCTACAGGTAGATAGGTAAAATGCAGTTTCAGAATGATAGATTGAGAATGAGAGGCCTGCCGTTACCTAGCCTAGGCCCTGTAAGATAGCTAAGCTACCAGTAACCACTACAATATGTAGGCCTATAAATATATACAATTTGCTATATATGTATTAGGGTAGACCAACTTCTGGTATCAGGGTATTTTTCAAGTACAAAAGCAGTGAGATGGTAGGTCTATCAGTAACGATAAAAATTAGGTAGGCCTAGGCAAGCAGACCGTTGACTATCAGTGGGCCCAACCATTAACTATGAAGCTTAAATAGAATTTTAGGATTTCTAATATGAACATATAATTATTGTTTAGGCCCTACTAGTAGATCTACGGTAGGCCTACAGTCAGCAGCATATTGGACTTACCTCTACTTCATCTTGGGAAAACGGAAGTGTAAACTCTCCATGGCGTAAGCCGTTCTTTTCGAAGAATGTAATTTGATGTTTGTTTGGAAGCCTTTGCGTGGATGCTATAAGATTTCCTGATGGTTTCCAAGCCAAGGATTCTTCCAAACCAGGAACTTCCTCACTTGTATATTGTAATACACCATCGCGTGAGAAGATACGCACACATCGTTCATTGTTGGATTCCAATACACTGACGGCAAATAGTGTTCCATCACCTCTCCAACTTATTCTAGGTTTACCATCATCTGTTCTTAGGTTTCTAGGAATATTCACTGATTTAGCAAGGGCTGCGGCTTTGCCTTCAGATCCATGAAACTGCGTTTCTTTTTTACCCCAACCAACTGTAACAAACTGCTTCTCCCCGAATCCATTCTCATGAAGATGAACTTCAACCACTGGATCGAACGTAGCACTCATTACAATAATCGTGTTTTCGCCGGTGGTCAGCACAATTACCTCTTGATCGAAGCTCCATTCCATTGCTGTCAGGCCACTTGCTACGCATCCAACACATTGCACACTTTGATGATTATCTACTGTCAGTACATCTCCGTTACTCAAAGCCAGGCAAAGGTTTTCGGCAAATGAATTAAAGCACATGCCTACAATATTCGGCAGTGATGAATGATCCAAAGTAGAATCATAATAAGATTTCAAATCATAAAATATTTTGAGGTTAGGGCTGTCATTTGAATAGTGGAAGTAGATGACACCCTGTTTGCACAAGTATATAGCACCAGATTGAGCGTCTACACATATTAGATCTATTCCATCTAGCCCAATTTCAGAAAAATTAAAATCTTCGTATTTCTGTAATGTAAGGTTCTTCATGTTTCTTGGCAAATCAAATCGACACGCACCCCAAAGAGGTATTTAACCCTATCAATCTCACAGCACCTGCTTTACATCAAATTCTCTATGGTGCGCATGCGCCTACATGTGGCACAAAACCTGCACAGATTCAAAGTAGAAGTTTTTTATATGTTGGGTTTAATTAACGATGGACTGCAATAATTAAAGGTATTAGATTCCAAATGTACTCGCTCAGTTTTTTTATGAACATCAAAGTTATTCAAGTTATTGTTGTTTTACTCTCTCTGGTTTAATCACATTTAAATCTTCTTCAATATTTAGTTAATTATCTAGTTTTAACAAGGTTTCATCATGTCAAAATCATGACAGATCAGTCCCTAGGACATTCAACCAATATTGTCGCCTTTTTGCGATTATAATATATCATATATTACTATTATTATTTTTATTCATTTTCGTTGTATCATTGATACTGTATGCAAAAATATTATTACTATTACTTAGTAATAGTATATAATAGTATAGTAATATTAGCCTACTATTATCATTATTATTTTATTCCAAATTTGTATTTTTTATATAGGGTGGATTGCAAGAACGAAGTTTAACCGTGGTCTACTTCAGACGCCGTCTAAGTACAAAATAGCATTGCCTCTACAATGCTATTGTGTACTTAGAAGGCGTCTAAAGTAGACCGGGGTTTAAACTTTGTTCTTGCAATCCACCCAGAGAACGCCTGTACAACCTATCATGAAAATCAATTATGTAATATGGATTGAAGTGACTTAATAGAGCGATTACCGGTATTATAGATTTGAGTTGACAGAAAATAGATAATACAATTCATCGAATCAGAATGATGAACAGATGAACGTGACTTACCACTCTAGATCGAAGCATTACAATACCGGTTATATGTACAGATAATTAATAATAACAACCTTATTTGAAAACCAGGTTTATTTGTTTTTAAAGATCCGCTCTTTGACTGTTGAGGCCGGACGGCTAAATAATAATAATAATATCATTTATTGTCATTTAAATAATCCGTTTTCCATTCATAGAGTATGATGGGATATCATTTTAATAGCCACACTTGACCAGTAGCTGATAGCCCAGACACCAGCTGACGTCATGCAGGTTCGGAAATGCTCGGACTTACGGAATATTCCGAACAGAAAAGTGTCTAATCGAGACTACCTATACTCACCAGTAAAATACACTTACTTCGAAACTAGACCACAGATTGCCTGTGCTCTGTCATTCGACTCTTTCCTGATCCCATTGAAAACCAACCATCATACCCGTAGGTGTCCTCAGGCCCGGAATATTCATTTTTAGAGTTGCGCAACCAGAAAGTGAAATTTGTTTTCTAGTTTAAGCCTCTATCTGCATTTTATTGTGGCTTTTAATTGGACTATAAATTTCAAATCAAATACGCCAAGTTTGATAAAGCAGGGTCCAAGCCAATAAAGTGTACTGCATTGTTATTTTCAGAGCTTAAATGAGGAAAATATTACTCTAGAGGTTGGACACAACATTTCAGTTCACTTTAATCTTCAGATAATTAGACGAAACAAAAATTGGGATTCCTTATTAGCCTCATAAACTAACTTGATAAAAATAGGGATGTAAAACATTTACAATAATACAACATCGTTACTTTTTAGTTGGAAATACTAGAGCAAAGCTATTGTAGACTGCAAAAAATATCTGGATGGAATCAAAAAGTTTGGGGAATTATAACTTCATAAGCTATGGTGATCATCAATAAAGGGCCAATAGCCTACATACAGTATCACTTGGACTCATTGTTTTAATTAGCTACCATTCCAGAATGCGTATTTGAGGCTACAGCTTCCAATGAAGAATTAAATAAAATAGAATAGAAATGAAATCGTGAAGCCTATCTTATAGACCTAATAATGATAAAAATGACAACTTTTTAAAAAATGGTTCATTTATTGTTTTTTGCTTTTTGTTTTGTTGGTAATAGTAACTGCTCTAGCCGAACGGAAGTGCATATTGTAAAATACAATCGCAGCAGTAAAACAAATAGTGCCAATTATCGCAATGTATTCGGCCCTGTTTTCGAACGGAGTTCCGCAAGCCGTGTACCACGTGGATCCGTTGACCGGCAGCCTGGCGCCGGGCAAACAGCTGAAGTCGAAGTAATCCTCGTTGTAATCAGTCACGCACAAGTACCGCCTCTTTTCCAAAACCTGAAACAGATACAGCTCTAACAAACAGTTCTTTTCAACTAAGATGATAAATGCTTTGTAGTTGTAATTTTAAGCTATATTTCTAGATGCATTGGGCATGTTATGTGTAATGTAATAAACTATATTTAGTGTATACATGTATCCACCAAAGAAAAAGTACTCAATCCTCAAAACTTTGGTACATTACGTCATCTTGCATTATCATCTTCCTCATTCATCAATTTTCCCAAAACTACTTTACCAGGAAATGAACATCTCAACATCAATATATTTCACATTAGTGATCTTACCGTTCCAAATGCCGTCTGTATGGGAACCACTTCATTGCAAGGTCCCGTCTTCTCGTGCATCCCGATCGACACTTCGTTCTCCGGATCCCAGAACAAAACCAAAGACAGGAACAAGAGGTAGTGACCGATCAGCTGTAAACACAGCAGACACGTTCCCTTGGTGGTCTTCTGCCCCGGTTGAGGTCTGGACCCGGCCGTGGGGTTCCTGTCCGCGGACCACATGATAACCAGGAAGATGGTGAAGAGCATGAAGAGGGTGACCTCCGAGTGTATCCCGCACAGGTCGTGGAGAGGGTGGTAAAGAGGGAGAAAGAGGAGAACGCCACCTGGCATGCCGAACAAGGACGGAAGGAGTGTGAACAGTGATTCACGTATAGAGTTGCTCGCTTGCCACTTGTTGGTCTGAGGGCGGCAGAACCACCGACGTAGGCCGTGGAAGAAGAAAGTGAAGCTCGCGGCAAACGTGGCGTGGAAATAGTACGAGTTCCACGGAACCTAGCGACAAAAGAGCACACGGAAAAGGATTTAGAGAAATACTAGTTATTTTGTGAATTATTGTTTGAGAAGTCAAAATGGATTATTTATCTATAATATGTTATTTGCTTGTTTGTTTGCGTGCGTTCCACAGGTTGCAAGGAGAAGTCGATCCACATGGAACTTCTTATAGGCATTACTCATCGTCTAAATTGAAGTTGAAACGTTTCCGTTAACAATAGATCAAGTAAATATTATAAAATTGACGTTTGAAATTTAAGAAATAGGGCTATTAATGAGAACATGGCAAACAAAACATACTATTTTATCCAAAAAAATTAAAATTTTGAGATGTAAGGAAACCAAATGATCAAATGTTTGACATGTTTTCTGGAAACTGGGTACGTTTCAAAATCAACATGTGTCGATTTCGGCCCTACAAATATCTCGCTTTTCGTACAACGCACGCCCCATTTGCCTAGTGATACAGTATTTGACTGCTGAGATATGAAGGATGTGATCAACCCACCCAGTAGTGTCTGTCAGCGATGTTGGGGTCAGTATCGTGCCAGGTCCAGTGGAGGAACTTCACCGAGACAATGTCGTACGGAATGTCGATCAATACGACCGTGAGGCCAACGGCAAACGGCTCTGCCCAGTTCGGAAGACGCAGCTTGGAGACGGCTACCGAAGCGTTGTATAAGAAGACAGGGTCTAGTCACAGATAGGAGAAATAAGATAAATTAATTGGCGGAAAATGTTTAGAACTGACACTAATAATCAATTACATTGAAACCTCTATCCATCGTTTTTCAAGGGACCATAAAAATAAAACCATCCAAGCAGGAAAACGATGTATCCAGGAAAATTTAACATGAGTTATATGGGAGTAGGGTGGCACAAAATAAATGATGGAAGCAGGAAAACTATGGATCCGGGAACGATGTATAGAGGTTTCACTGTATAATACATTCGAATATTGGGGATCTTCATCAGCCAGTAATCGATCGACAAACGATTAATATTCATCCAATAAAATCAATCATTTTAATTTATGTTCAAACGTTTAGGATGTATAGTTGAGGGTTGGTATCAATGTACAGTAGGCCTATTGTGGTGGTAAAACAAGAATTTCAAATGATTGCTATCTCTTTTACTTTTGTGTCTATCCTTTAATGATTAAAGCTTGGAGTTTTACTTTGGATTTTACAGATTCAAGTGGCAAATGAAGTGATGGGCTTGCATCTTACATAGAGTGATGATGTGGAGCGGTAACCGACGACCCAAGAACACGATCGGAGTCTGCGAGTGCCAGAAGTTGTCGATGTCATCCAGGTTGTAGGTGACGATCTCTACAAATATCCCGTGGAGTATCGTTCCGATCCAGAGGTACGGGTATCGTCCGCCATTCCTCACCGCTGCCAGGAAAACAACCAACATGATTAAATCTCATCATTCTATCATCTGCTATCAAATATAATTAATATTACATAATCCAATGGAACCTCTATGCAGCTTCTATCGCTTCTATCATTCATTTTGTTCCACCCCACTCCCATTTGACCAACGTTAAATTTTCCTGGATGGATTTATTTTTCCTGGTCCCTTGGAGAATGATAGATATAGGTTTCACTGTACTCATGTAACATTATGTGAAATAGAAGATACATTTCAAAAGCTGATACGAGCATGATTATAAAAACGACTTGTGATACATTTGCACTTAATTTCTAAAAAGTGATCAATACATTAATTTATTTATTAGAGATTTTTTATATATTTCGTTTTACGTCGAACTCTAATGATGACTAATAATGGCTTTTGCCGTAAGTGAATATTAAACGAGAAAAAGTTTATTAACTTATTGTATCATATGTTGTAGGCAGTGGGAAGGAAACAGTACGAGTGTAATATAAAGGAGCTATTTAGATATTTGAATATTGCATTTATGTATAGAGGAGATATTATTCATCTATAATAGGCCTAATAGATGATATTGATATGCTAATGAAGACAATGTTATATAAAACATTAAATATCATATAATTCTGATTATATGGAGGGAGTAAAGTAGGGCATAGTCAGCCGAGGAGAAAAATGGGGTGAATTGGTAGAAGAGAGATGGTGGGAGGATAGAAAACGATGGAGGGAACTTCTAGGAAAAGAAGTAGAGGATAGTAGTAGTGAAAAAGAGAAGGAAAAAGTCACAGAACACAGAACTGGCAGGAACGTAGATATAAGAAGTCTGCCCCAAAAGAATTGGTACAAACACCCCCTGACCCAATTAAGTTGGTTATCTGAGTTTAATATATATATATATATATATATATATATATATATATATATATATATATATATATATGCTGTATATATAAATTCCAATCAACACTATACACTATTCTTTTTTCATTATAACCCTCGTACACAATTAATTGATATTATAATGCATTATATTGCCAAATGATAATTACTAATAATTTTCATGGCTAATGTGTGAAATTTCAATCTACGAGTAAGAAAGTCTCCGACATGGCAGATAAATGGCTGTAGAATTCGCTTACCGTGTATGAATGTGGTGAGGAATCCCAGGAGAAACGAGGCTTGAACCAACAAGTACGTCGGTTGTGCCGCCCAAAGCTCCTGAACATCGTTGACTTTCACGAACCAGTCCCAGAACTGCCATCACATAGTACACATTAAAAACTGCCCCCCTTAGCTGAGCCCTTTACTCACTGCTAAATCACATTAGCAACCTCATTTTGCTATTTTTGTAGTAATTTAAAATTGCCACTGATTGATGATGATAAAGATTGTTAGAGTAATTAATGGCCTTGAATCCTACCAGTCTAATAAAGTATACTAATATAATAATACATTTCAAAAGTACCCGTGTGGATACATCACACTGATATTTGTATTCTAGAAAAGTGAAAACCAAAAACATGTAGAATGTTGACATTAGAGTGGATACTGGATATAGCACAATGAAATTGTACCAATCTACTGTATTCTAAAAAGTCTCCCGTCAAACAAAACAATTACAGGCTGCATACAAGTATGAATTTATTACCGTAAGGTACTTCAATTTCATAAAAACTAAAAACGTAACTGATCATTTACGCTCTTCCAAATATATACATTTTCTCATTTTTTGGACTTGTTTTTTTAAATAATTATTCAATCATTCTATCACAAATTAGGATAATGTTATCTTGAAAAGAATATTGGCACTAAAATAAATAAATTTTCCCACACACAAATATAGCTGATGTGTGATTAAGATGGTCAGGTGATTATTAGCAGTGTTCAGTTTATTGAAGGTTACAATCAATATAGGCCTATCATTGAATGAGGTCATTGAGAAAAACATCAGTCTAGTCAGCTAATCTATTAATAGCCTACTAACCACTATCTGCTCACACAGGATACAGTCAGTTCAAAGCCAATGAAAGCAAAATGAAAATATAATAAAACAAAAAGAAATCAACAATTTATAAAAAATGTCTAGTAATATCTTCAATCAGTTTTGTTGAACATCAAATCCGAGCATGAGATATGGTATCACAATCTTTATTATCAGTCAGTGACCTTGACCTTTCAGAAGATAAGATTGGTGTTGCTATAAGAAAGAAAGTGTAGTGACCTAGACCCAGCTTACAACTTGGTGATACCAACTTCTAGGCATATTAAGTATTAACACATATTGTTTGAGGTGGAGCGACTCCAATGCTGATAACACGGCCAATATTTGTATTTTTTCGCAACCGATTTGAAGGTGGCGTTCAAGTCCCTGCGTTGTTTTAGCAAATACAGCGCAATTCGGACGTACACGCGGTATGTCTTTATCAACGCTATTTGGGAGTGCCGCATAATTATATCTAGGTGTCAGTGAATCATAAGGTTTGTGTTATCCTATAAGGTTGGTCACCATGATGACCATCAGAAAACAACCAATAGTCAACTTTCAGGATCACCTAAACTAAACTTTTTAATTAGCTACTAGAACTTGGACAAAGAAAGAAGACAGAAATATCGGTGAAGGAACTAAACCCCATTTATTATATTACGATGTTGATACCACTACATGATTGTTGTCTAACGCGTATTAAACCCGATGTGGATATTTACCCCGTCGAAGTGCACTTGTGCTATATCCTGGTTGAAACCTGCCAAGTGAGACATTGTTCCCTGTGTGGAAGTGCTGACCAGACTGATGGGCAATGGCCAGTCTGTAAAACCAGCTGACAACCAGTCCCAGGTGCTGATTATCATAGGCCAAAGTCCGCCATGCACAAAAACTTGCAAGATAGCAGAGTCAACATTATTCTGTGTGAACTTCAGCTAGGTAGTCAGCCTATTATCAGTCGACTGGCCCACATGTGCTAGGCATGCCTACCTATAAATATGAATCTAGGACATACTGATAACTGATAAGATAGTGTTAATTGATAATTTGTTACACTATAGCAAATAATGTAGGCTTATTTTAATAAAACAATTCATCACCCTACAATAAACTAGCCATAGACACGCGTAGGATATTCCAATTTGTGATGAGAATATATTTTCTAGCGAAGTTAATTAATAATTAATTATAGATGGTTGGGCCGAAGAACAGATGTGAAGCCTGAACCTCACCATTCCCCCCCCCCCCCCCCCCCCCCCCCCCGATCGGGTGTACCCTGCGCGCAAGTCTATGAAACTAGGGCCGATTCCTATTTTATTCACGATACCTCTCATTGACCTATTCTACGATGACCAGCACCAATCCCACAACACTAGAGTTCCACAAATTACGAGATCCAAAGTCGGATAAACTAGAATAACACATAATACCACGTGTGACAGCAATTCTCAAAACTATCCTATTCGTTACATATAACGAATCTACATTTTATAATAGAGGCGCATCAAGTTGGGCCTACTTATGTTTACTTGTATCCATTTGTCTACGAACCTAATAAGCAGAAATATCACAGTTATATTTGTGATTTTTCAGGAAGCAGTTTACGCTTGAAATTCAACTGCACCTTCCAAGAGAGAAATCCCCAAATTTACAGTCAGATTGTGTAATCAACCAAGTTTTTACAATTATTTAGTTGGTAGACAACTTTCATTCTTGGATACAAAATATAAATATACCGGTAGTTACATAGAAATTGAATAAGAATATAATTTGATACATTTCTGTGCTCTTGGTGTGAATTTGGCAAGAGTATGCTGTTTTAGGTCGTCACAATATAACAAATCACTAATTGAATATTAATACGTAAGCCGCTAGAAGAATGCCCGAAATGCTGACAAAATAAACCCAATAACGTTTCAAAAAAGATATGTCCTCTTCGACGACGTTCTGCCTTCGTTCTCGGTATTTCTTACGCCCCTGAAACTTCTTCTCGAACTTCTCCACTTCCGCCCTGTTCTTGTTTTCTTCCTCGACACGCTTCTGTTCGAGCTCTGCTTCCTTCGTCATGCGCTCCTGCTCCTTGAGCTGGTAGCAAACATCGTCGCAGGGCACCCTGGCTCGGTCGGCGCGCACTTCATCGCACGGGAACTCGCGGCGGAGACGACGACAGGAACAGAACACCTTGACTTTCTTGCGGCACGACGCGGGATCGGGGCAGTCACCCGTGTGACACGGGGTATGACATTGATGGCCGCATTCGTACTGGAAACAAACATTCACTCTATAATCTATATTACAACCAGTTCACTCTAAATTCTTCATTCTTTCTAATGATGAGGTTGATTAACAGCCAAAATTATTGTTTTATATACTGGTACATATACCTGTAACCGGTCACAGGAAATGCTAGTGGTTCATGCAGTTGTAGGCCTACCTTGTGATATACTTGTATCCACATAAGATAAGGTTGTCTACCTACTAAATAATTGTAAAACCTTTGCAGTAATTCTATAATTATATATATCAAATTTGGGGATTCAACGCTTTTGAAATATTTAGTTGCATTTTTTGTGAACCTCGTACTGAAAAATCATGGTAAAGTAGGCCTACACTAAAAATACCCTAGTTGCTATATGAATACAATGGTCATATTTGTGTTTGTTATGTTCGTAGGCAGCCTTCATCGAGATCGTGTCACAGATACAAGCATATAATCAGTGGTACGACAATTGAAATAAATAACAATAAAGCAGTTGAAAAGTAAAGCTGGCCCATAAAAAATGTTAATTTAGAAGAAATTATTTCAGCCTGAATATCTGAATAGGCCTACGAAAATATCCATCCATACGGTAGCTGACAAGTTTCAACAGATGGTGGAAAATTATACTACAGTGAAACCTCTATGCATCATTCCCGGATCCATCGTTTTCCTGCTTGTATCATTCATTTTGTCCCACTCCACTCACATACCGGTATATAATCGATGTTAAATTTTCCCGGATGGATCGTTTTCCTGCATGGATGGTTTAATTTTACTGGTCCCTTGAAAAACGATGGATAGAGGTTTCACTGTGAATATTGCTATTTCAGGGCCTGCTATTTATTATTTTATTATTAAAAATGCGTAAAATTCAAGTTTTTAGGTTATATAATAGTGAGTTTGAATAAATTAATAGATATGTAGTAGATAACTCACATTCTTCGGACACTGGTTTGTGCAACTCTTCATTGCGAGTTTCTTCTCTTGATCGGCCGCCGTCCACTCGTTACACCTCAAGTACACCTGGTTCAACGAACAGTGACAGCGCAACTTCAACATCTGTCCGCACGGGGCACACGGGTCCGGGTGACACGGCTTCCGGCACGCGTGGCTGCACCCGTCGGGCCTCTTCTTCAAGCACTCCCTCTCGCACTTTCCGCAATCGCCATTCACCAGATGGCAGGGCAGGTCGCACGAGTGGTTCCCGCACGGCAGCGGTTGACCGCACTTCCGCTGGCACGACGAGGGTCGCGCAATGTGACACGGCCAGTTGGCAGTCTCGTGCTGACCGAGACACGTGATGGGCATTGGTACCACGCAGGGCGGGCACGGGAGGGCCCGGAGCTCGATCAAAGGCGTAACTTTCTCCCAAGGACCCGCGGGCTTTTTACTTTCCAAGGTTACCCACACTGCCGAGTGACACGCTGCCGGACATTTATGAGCGCAGTTTTGAAACTGTTTGCCACACATGATTTTGCACGGAGGACAGTCCGAGAAGTGACAGCGATGTGGCTTTCTGCTGGGATGATGACACTCAGGCAGCAAGCCGCAGGGTTTAGTGCAGCGCGGAGGTTTGGTCTTCTTCTGTCGGCCGCACGGCACGGACAGCACGGTGTGTCGACACCGGCACGACACGTCGGCCGTGAGCGGGCACGGGTAGCACGGGCCTCGATGACATACTGACTGGCACTTGTGACGTCCACACGGCAACATACGTTCGCACGGCTTCTCGCATGGCGGGCAATTGCCGTCGCAACACTTGCGATTGCACGGGTGACGGCGACAGTCTCTGCTGTTCTTGCATTTAGTATCGCACAGGTAGACCTTGTGGCACGGCAGTTCTCTCGCGTGAAGGCCACAACGACAACGCTTCTTGATCACCTCCAAACAACTGCCGCACTTACCTCGGTGGCACGGCCGCGAACAGACGTGAGAACCACACTCCAGAGCCATACCACACGTGTCTCCGCACAAGGGAGTGTCTGCCGTGCACGGCAGGGTGTAGGAAGCCTTGCCGCACGGACACGAGCGAGAGAGAGAGAGCGGACAGGTGCCGCACGGGCCAGCGTGGCAGGTCAGCTCACAACGGTGGTTGCCACATGAGTAGGCCTTCAGGCACTTTTTGTCGCATTGCCACACCGGGTCCAGGCAAGGACGCAGTGCTTGCTTGGCGCCGCACAGACACCGCTGCTGGCTGGTCTTTGGGCACACCGGGCAGTCGTCCGGGTGGCAGGTGGCTGGGCACGTGTGGCGTCCGCACTTCAGAGTGGCGCCGCATGGAGCGCCGCACGACCACGCCTTGTTGCTGCAGCGCTGGGGACGCGGCGCTTGCTTGGCGCAGTAGCATGTGCTCTTCACTGTCTTGGGACACGGTGGGCATGGTCCTGCAACGGAGATATTCTCAAACATGAAATGGCGATGATCAACTAAAACTGTGATGATGAGAAATGAATGAGGATTTTATGACAGTTGTGTATTTCAATAGGTCTTTTTTATTCATTAATTTGTTAACAAAGTCATTGTATAAACCGTAGTGAGTGTACGGTAGTGTTAATGTGAAACGAAGAAGTAAACGGTTGAAACATGAACAATGATGATGAGAATGAAATGATAGTGTATAATCCTCAATATTATCGATACTGTAGTAAAATAGTTTTGATAGCTGTCTTAGATTTGAGCTCTGGAGGCTTACTGCCTGCAATAGCCTACTGCAATCTCGTGGCATCTCGGTCTTTCTTTCTTGCAATCTGGTTATTTCATCGTAGTACCCATATGAAAATGTACTCTGCTCATTCTTATAACGGCAAACACGAAGAAATTCAATATATCATATTCCATTTTATTCGCTCCGATAAAGTAAAACCAAAAACTGGGAAAACATATATGGCCTATACACTTTATAACCAACCAACACTGCAATGAGTTACCGGTAACCGTTTCCCATAATAATACAAATCACTCGTACCACATAGCACTGGTGGCACAGGACTTTCAAAGGCACATACTAAGATCCTGCTTTACTTCAAACGCTATCAATAGATAGCTCTATCTTTTTTAAAAGTGTGTACTTCAAACCAAGTCCTACTGATGAGTGATTTCAACGCAAAACGAGGTTTTTGCCTTCTTTTTAAAGTAGAAACCTACTAGATCGCATGAATATGTTGGGAGTACAGTATGCGTTCATGCCCTCAACTTTCATAACCACAGCTTTCAAAATATCCATTTTATTTTTCCATTTTGATAGTATGAAATGAAGCTAGGTCAACCCCAGAACAGAATTTTGAGAAAATACTGTACTTAGCACAAGATTGACTACGCTTTTTATGCACATGATTGAGTTTGTCTTGACTGCTTTTCAATCGAAACTGATATGTAATAGCTTCAAATAAAATCATTTACGATCAAGTAGAATCATTTACAAACACATCAACGAGAGGTGAACATGCCCACTGTGATGCCAGGTCGCCTTGAATGCCCTGGACGTTCTACCGACCTGGATGACAGAGCAGCAAGCAGTCGTGGCCGCACAGAGGCAGTAACGGCCGGCCGCACGTATCTCCGCACGAGTGAGGGACGTTCCACGGGTGGAAAACAGGATCTTCAGTGCGACCACAGAAGCAACGGTAGCGCTGTGGCGTGCTGCTTTCTACGTACTCGTGGCGGCACTTGGGGCTGGAGAAGAGCAACTTCGTTACAACGTTCTCACATTTCGAGACACATTTATAACCCTCACTGTCACATTACGATTGAGGATAAGCCCAGCCCTAAAATTATGCTACACTCCCCCTATCAGAGTTTGTAATGAGCCCAATTCAAATACGTGGGATACTGAAAATTATTAGAAGCTACAAGAAATTGAATAATATCCATTAACAAAGGTGTATAGGCCTATCTGGAAGAGATTCAGAAGGGATAAGGGATATTTTAATTTTTTTTGAGTGAATAGGCTCATTTTATTTATGATGAAAATATTTATTTTTCAATCTAAAACAAAATGCAGGGCTGGTAAAAACTGTGCTTTGGAGAAAAAAAAATATATAGATGTATTATGGTAATATTTTGTATCAGACAGTTTTATAAATATAATATATCATTAAGTTCACATGACTGTTTCAAGCCTATTTCGTGACGAGCCTATTGTAACATTATATCATTGCTGATTATATTGTTTACTGTACTATGTTGCGAGTATTGAGGTGAGAGTACGATTATTGTGCCATTTTGACTCGCTATGACGGTTTAGAATATGTGCTTAGTTATGCCACATCCTATGGAAAAATATAATTGTCTTTATCTAGGTCTACCTATATACTGGTACCATCTACCGGTATCTATCATGAATCTAGTAAAAGCTTACCAAGGCCAGTTGAATTCAAGAGTTGTTTTTGGGCGCGGCTGTTCTTCGGACGCTTGCTTCTGATGTATTACGCTGTCTTTCCCCCAACGTTGAATACATGTCAGGTGGAAAAAGCAATAGCAGTTGGAACAGTTCCATATCGCGTCGTTCCTCTTGACAGACGCGATACAGATGAGACATGTCGCCGCACCAGATTGAAACGCGTCTTCCAAGAACCGCTGGGTACGTCCAAGATCTTCACTCTTGCCTCCCAGCTGAGAGTAGGACTTGAGCACGGAGCCTGGAGATAATCTTATCATTAGCATGGTGGCAGCTAGCAGCAGGATTATAATTAGAAGGGTGGCAGTTATAAGTAGGGTCACCAACTCGAATCAGCCTGGTGTAATGGACGTTTGGATGTTTGCGGTATGACACTTCATCAAGAAATGACAGATCATAGAAAGAGGCTTTTCTGTATCAACCAAATACCATAGAGGTGAGGAAAAAATTTTACGTAGGCCTACGATGAGACTGATTAGGCCAGACTTGTCGTAAATAAATTGTGTTTTTAAATCTTTACCGTAATGACTTGTTAATGGACCTGTTCTGTCCAAGTTGGCCATCCTTTAGCAAAGTAAGTGTTATGACCAAAAATCTATATGTAGGCCCTACCGTTTTAAAAAAAAGCTTATGGCTTAGTAATTAGGGACTATAAAGGTTATATTATTATCATGTTGAGCATCGCACATTTTTAAATTGCAGCTCTAGGCCTATTCAAAGACTTTGTTCACAGGTAATGGGTGATAGCAGGATTACTAGTCATAACACTATCAAGATCTGTACACTGTTCAACGAGGGTTCTTTCTGTACTCAGTGGCATTGCTTACTACATATTCATCACATATTGCTTATGGTACCTTCAACCAATACGTTTTCTGAAGTTTTGGGGAAACAACACCGGTACTATAATTCCTAAAAATTCCCCTTAGCTCCTAATTGAAGGAGGCAAAGAGTAGGCCTAGGTAAAGATGACACATAGAAGAAGAAGACAAAGATACAGAAGATTCAAAGAAAAAGAAGATTCAAAGAAGATTCAAGATTTTTTCTCCCCACTGTAAATAAATGTTGATTTGTTTTCTAACCACTAACCCTGAACTTGTTCAAACAATTTCATCTTTCATCGATAGCCTTATTCTGGGAACAATAATTTTGTATCAAGTTTCGATGTTATTAAAAAATATATAAATATTGCTTACCAAGAATGTTTTCACTTTCCAGTTCCTCTTCCTCTGAACTTGACTCGTAGGCTTGTTTCGAGTGCTTTTGTGCAGCTTCATGCATCTGAGCTCGTGCTTTCTCAAATCTACTTTCTGCTTGTAAGGCAGTTTGAGGATTTTTTGGTCCATTATTGTGTTGCGTTCCGCGATTCCACGGGTTTCCACGGCCTTTACCATGACGTTCCATTATCAGTGAGACTTGCTAGGCCTCAAGTGAGAATGCTATGCATTAGAAATTTATCTATTACACTATGATGATCTAGTTGATTATATAAGCAGTACCATTGCTTTCAGTCTACATATGCTAGGGCTGCAGGCCATTTGAACCGCAATGGGTAGGCGGCTAGGCCTAGGCAGATTGGTTGCAGATATGTTACAATTAATTATTTTGAGGTTATGGTTGACCAGTCAACCACCTAGGCATAATAATATACAAGTTTGGAGTTGAACTCAACTTCAATTCGATGAACCCTACAAGCAAATAGTGATCGAAGAGATATTACAATCAAGACGGAGAGCCACAATAAATAAACCCAATCGTCAACTTCGCATTACCATTCAATGGTATTACCTTGTTCGGAACAGCTGCCACTTGCGTCAATAACTGCTGTGCTGTACCGAATGCAAAAGTCCAAATCTGATTGGTCTATTTTTTCGGAGGAAGTCGCTGTCTGCAGTACACCGGCAGTGACACAACAGTGAATGACACTGACAGCGAAAAATAATGGTATGTTACACCGTTCAATTCAATTTAGCAGAAAATACTCTCTAAAATTCATTATTGTTATATTCATGAATTGTAAACATATATTTGTTGTTCTTTTCGGTTCTTTTTGAAAGTATAACCTGCAGGTGCCATTTTCCACTTCCGCACAATTTCCCGCCTAATTCTGGAGGGATTTCAGAGGCCTTGAGTATATCAACAGTTTCAGTTAGTTATTTTTATTGGATTCAATTCTATCTAGCCAGGAACTCATTGTTTTTGTTGTCACATCAATAAAGTAATACTTCTATTCTACCGGATACTTCTTTTGAACGTAAGTAAGCATTAATAGACAAACTTTTCATAAGCTAAATCATTGGCTAAATGCATGTCCTTTGTCGAGCTCACTCATGCCATGGCTCTTGCGATGCCAATCAACCTGTTGATTACTAGGTTAGGTTTGACATATTGTTATTCGTTGCCCAAGCTTGTTCTAGGCCCATCTTGTTAGTAGAGCTCGAGTAGGCCCTATGTTAGTCATTTAAACACAATATCTCAGGACCTTGCACCTGAGTGGCCAGCTTTTCCCTAGCCTAGGCTAGACCATTGAATTTGTAGCGCTATGTTCACTACATGGTTATTTTACTGTGACACTGATCTTGGCCAATTGGTGTTTGATTTTCGAGTTTTTGGTGTTTTCTGAAAGATCTTGTTTATGTCTATCAGAAAAAGTCGCGGAAGGGTAAGAATTGTTTGTTTTCATAGTTTTTAAACTCACTTGAATCTGATGGTTTTTGGATCGACGTCTGTATTTTGACAGCTGTTTGTCAATGTTGTTTGGGAGGGGGGGGGGGGGGGGTGTTGGAGGGGGTGATATGTCGGTTAGGTTAGTGGGGGAGGTTAGGAAAAAACAACTTGTGTAGGCGTGATCACTGTCTCGGTAATTTTACCGTTAAGTGGGTGAATTATGTGTGACATTATGACAAGGACAGTAATATTTCTGGTTCATTTCTTAGGTATTCACGGAGCTAGCACAAGATGGACGTCGCTGACGCTCAAACAGGTCAGATACGAGTCAAGGACGAGATTGGTGTCCGCTGTCAAAAGTTATTTCAAGACTTCTTGGAAGAATTTCAGGACGAAGACAGCATAAAGTATATTCCTCTCGTGAAAGAACTCTGCAATCCGGAGAGAAGCACCCTTGAAGTAAGTTTCGAGGATGTTGAGAAATACAATCAATCTCTTGCGACTACAATCATTGAAGAATATTACAGAGTCTTTCCTTTTCTTTGCCAAGCGATTTGTAATTTTGCTAAAGACCGTGGAGACTTGAAAGTTGATAAAGACTGTTACGTCAGCTTTACAGATGTCCCAACACGTCACAAGGTCCGCGAATTGATTACTTCTAAAATAGGCACGCTGATTCGTATTTCTGGCCAAGTCGTTCGAACCCACCCTGTGCACCCCGAATTAGTTTCCGGTACTTTTGTCTGTCTCGACTGCCAGACCGTCATTAAAGATGTCGAGCAACAATTCAAATTCACAAGCCCAACAATATGTCGTAATCCCGTCTGCGCTAACAGGCGTAGATTCATGCTCGATATCAACAAATCTACGTTTGTCGACTTTCAAAAAGTTCGTATTCAAGAGACTCAATCGGAACTTCCTAGAGGCTGCATTCCTCGGAGCGTAGAGGTGATACTTCATGCCGAGTCGGTCGAGTGCGTTCAAGCTGGCGACCGTTACGACTTCACAGGAACGTTGATCGTGGTTCCGGACGTCAGCGTTTTGGCAACTCCCGGTCAGCGATCCGATTCCAAGTCTCGTCACAAAGGAGGGGAGAACAACGCAGAAGGCTTGCGAGGTCTGAAAGCTCTCGGTGTCCGAGAATTACACTACCGAATGGCTTTCCTCGCATGCAGCGTTCAGGCAACAAACACCAGATTTGGTGGCCATCTTGAAATGATGATGGAGGAAGTCACTGCCGAGATGATGAAAGAACAAATGACGGATGCCGAATGGAATAAGGTGTATGAAATGAGCCGCGATAGAAATCTATATCATAATCTGATCAACAGCTTGTTCCCCACAATTCATGGCTGCGACGAGGTAAAAAGGGGTTTGGTTCTAATGCTGTTTGGGGGCGTGGCTAAGACAACTACCGAGGGTACTACGCTCAGAGGTGACATCAATTGTTGCATCGTCGGAGATCCGAGTACGGCCAAATCTCAGCTGTTGAAGCAAGTTGCCGATTTCAGTCCTCGCGCAGTTTACACGTCTGGCAAAGCCTCGACGGCTGCCGGTCTTACCGCGGCTGTGGTCAAGGACGAAGAATCGTTTGATTTTGTCATTGAAGCAGGAGCGCTCATGTTGGCCGACAACGGCGTTTGTTGTATAGACGAGTTCGACAAGATGGATCCAAGAGATCAGGTGGCCATTCACGAAGCCATGGAACAGCAGACTATTTCCATTGCGAAAGCTGGAGTTCGTGCAACCTTGAATGCGAGAACATCCATTCTTGCGGCGGCCAATCCCATTGGCGGACGCTATGATCGAGCTAAATCGCTGCAACAGAACATCGCTCTAACGGCG
The DNA here is from genome assembly GCA_907164805.1 of Brachyptera putata. Taxonomy (NCBI): domain Eukaryota; kingdom Metazoa; phylum Arthropoda; class Insecta; order Plecoptera; family Taeniopterygidae; genus Brachyptera; species Brachyptera putata. The sequence goes on along the minus strand of OU015471.1, from coordinate 11,117,593 downwards.
CCAATCATGTCTCGATTTGATCTGTTCTTCATCCTCGTGGACGAGTGTAACGAGGTGGTGGACTACGCTATCGCCAGGAAAATCATCGACCTGCACAGCGACATTCAAGACTCGGTCGAACGCGTATACACTCTGGAGGAAATCTTGCGATACATGACATTCGCTCGGCAGTTCAAGCCGATCATCACGGAAGAAGCAGCCAACTTGTTGATTGAACAGTACACTCACCTGCGCCAGCGAGACGGTACGGGCAACGGCAAGGCGACGTGGCGCGTGACCGTTCGGCAGTTGGAGAGCATGATTCGCTTGTCAGAAGCTCAGGCGAAGATGGAGTGCTCAGACGAAGTAATGGTAAAGCACGTGAAGGAGGCTTATCGACTGTTGAACAAGTCCATCATACGAGTGGAACAACCGGACATTCACTTGGAAGATGAAATTGATGAACCGATGGAAACAGATAATGTGATCAATGGTGAAAACAATGTCGAAACAAATGGCCATCAAAATGGTCATCATGACGAAGAACACAATGGAAACGGTGTGGAAGAAAGTGAAGAAAGGCAAGAATCACAGGCGATGCACAAGAAGAAGTTGACGCTGACTTTTGATCAGTACAAGACGATGTCCAACATGCTCGTGTTCCACATGCGCAAGATGGAGGTTCAAGCGGCCGAGATGGAGGGAGACGAGGAGAAGGAGGAGGGGATGAGGCGCAGTGATGTTGTAGCGTGGTACCTTGATCAAGTCGGCGACGACATCGAAACCGAAGCAGAACTGATAGAGAGGAAAGGCCTGATTGAGAAAGTTCTCGATCGTCTAATCTACCACGATCAGGTCGTTATCCCCTTGACAAGTTCTGGACTGAAGGGGAAGGGAATTGCCGAAACCACTCCAGAAGAAGATCCCATGCTTGTCGTTCATCCCAACTATAACCCCGAATAGTAGCCATTAATTTCGGGAGAAAATCACACGTACCTCTTAAGTATAAATGTGGGGCCGCTGAAGGCTTAGACTAGGATTATTGAAGATCTGAAGAAAACTGATCCCGGTAGCATGCCCACGAAGTTTTAAGCAACTTTTTAGTTCATAAACAATCAGTTGAAGTTATTATTCACATGAATTAATAATAACGTACCGCCCGTGTAATCATTTGTCCATTGTATCCCGGATTCATGATAGCCTTCAATTTATTAATATCATACATTTATACATTCATACATTCATCATACATTCATTTTGCTGCTGTACAACTATCGTTCATGTTGAACTTATACTCGTGAGAATATACTTGCATACTAGCCTAAGGTATTATTTTATTATAGGCCTAGAACTTATAGCTTACTGTAAACAATCATTCTTCAATTTGTACCTCGTATATTTTTCATAAATAAATTGCCTTCATAATTTCAAGAAATGTTTGTGTAAAATCTTTTATATTATTATACATATAGGCCTATTATATATCCCATCCACTATTAAACTATCAACAATATACATATAATATCAATTATTATTCATCTAACTAGAACATAAAACAGTGCACATAAATGCTAACTATGTCACTCATTTTTCCCCACCCTTCTCTCATATAACCAATGTTAAATTATCTTCATGGATTGTTTTTTGCATGGATGGTTTATTTTTCCTGGTCCATTGAAAAAATACAAGAGGTTTCACTGAATCAATTCTCAAATATGCAATCATCAAAAGTATATTTGAAAGCTGCGAGTGATGTTCTGCGGTTACAAGTTTGATTTGACGAGCATGTCGTAATCGGCGTGTCCTGTGGCTCTGCTTGCCATGTACTTGGCGTGAATCTCTGGCTTCAGGTAGCTGACCTTCACCCCTTCGTCGTCCTTCATGGCCTTTGCCCAGCTCATCTGAAACAAAAAACATGGGTCACTGTAGGCTGACATAATTTATTAGCACTTTATACCTAGGAACTCAGCTGCATTCAATACAATCAATTGAATATAATACAATTTGAACAAAATTACTTCACATTGTTGTTTGGAGAATTTCGAGTGTTTGCATTCAGTAGAATTCAAGACACTTGATTGCAGTCTTATTATAATCTGGATTACCGGTATATTGTTATTTGTTGTGAAACTAAATTGTAGAATTTTCCTTTGTATCTAAAGAGTCAAGAGCCGGTTGTACCAACTGACGATTGAATAATCATTAATTATAACTCAAATTACGGAAATAATATATGTAATCAAGGGTGATAACAAATTAATTTGCTAATTTTTGTCCAATTCACCAATCATCAGTTCGTACAAGTGGCTTTATTATTATGAAGAGATAATGTACGGTACCAGTTGCCTGTACAAGTGCCATTTATGAGTATGCCCACAGTGATGGTACGTCTATCCTGCTTAATTTAGTGTAGGGTACCGCCCACCTTCCTTCAAAATTCCTATTTTCGTATGCAATAAACTTTGAAACATGTTTTACAGAAATCTGGTAACGTGTATAGCCAACCATTTTGATAAATAATGTGTCTATAATAAATGTGTCTGGAACAAGAATGTTTTCACCCTTCATGGCTTATCTATTTCAAGAAATGTGCAAAATAACATCATTAAGGCTTATCTAAAATGCGGAGGGAAAAGGTTCCGGTCAGGGGTATTTTACAGTTATAAATGATCATGAAACGTTAGCAGCTTACAAGATATAGAATTAATCAACATGTATCGAGTTGCTGAAAATGAAATTACTCAAATTTTATGAAAACACATTTGGAAAGATCAAATGTATATATGTATAGTATAGAACCAGATATTCTATTGATATTGATCTGCATTGTATTGATTTGACATTAAATAGATTTCTATTACTATTTTTTAAAACCTACGTTCAGCATATAACCTCTAGTGAATGTTTACTATGGATCGACATAATTTTATAAGATACTTCTCCGAATGTTATGACGCAATTTCACTACAACATGTTCAAACAGAAAGTCACTACAATAGTTTATGTGGTATGTAGATGCTGAAAATGTTACGCTGTGTCTACAATTCCCTCATCATAATTTTGATTTGCAAATATTTACTAGTTTGGTGAATCGCTCGACAGGAAGTTTGTAGTCTTCTCCGCCGATGATTCGGAGTAGATCAGCCCTCTCACACCACGGCCAGATCATTAGGTCGACCATGTTCGGACGATCACCACCAAAGAACTGGGTCTTCCGAGCAGTAAGTTCCGTCTCGAATACGTCTAACGCTGACAACGTTTTCTCCAAATATTCCAGGTTCATCTTGTCTGGGTTCATCAGCATGCCTAACATATACGAGATAACCTATGGAAAGATACAATAATAAATACTTGCATTGAACTTACCATCAGCATCATATATGAATTAGGGATGCTGTCAATTATTGATTACCAGACATTGAATTACTACTCCATCTGCATTAGACTGTAATCAATTAATGATAAACTTTCAATGAATTATTTTTCGATGTTTAAAACTGTTCAAAAGTTGCACGCTTGTTTCCGAGACATGCAAAGATTATTGAATTATAATCAAACAAAGATGAGTTATGTAACATTTTTAGTCTCTAAATCTTGTTTACGGTTCTTTAGGAAATCACGTGATATAAAATTGGTATTATTTAAGTATAAAATGTTATTTTCTAGCAACGCACTTGACTGAAGCGTTCGATAACGAGCTTATCCTTGGCTTTACGCATCGGGTCTTTCGGGTATAGTGGCACTTGCGGGTACTTCTCGTCGAGGTAGTCAGACACAACGAGGCTCTCGTACAGTATCTCTCCGTCCAGCTCGAGTGCTGGCACTTTACCTAACGGACTCTTCTCCACCAGCCACTCGGGCTTCACGGTTAGGTCCACGTTCACAACTTCGTACCTGAAAACAAGTTGGTCTAATGAAACATTCTGATGTGTTTGCAAGCTCAGCAAGTTAGCAAGTTAGAGAAGAAATTTACTGCACACATTCATGTTTTATACAATCTATGTTGAGTATTTACTTGAAGCTAATCTGTTTTAATGAAGAAATAAAATCAACTTGAATATGAATAATTTTATGTACATTCAAAAGAGTCACTTGAATTAAACACTAAATTGAAAACAACAATTCAGGAGGGTGAAATGGTCTAATAAGTTAACAGTTTTACTTATGATCAACGAATTATTCAGTTGATTTATTTTTAGCTATTGAATATTTTGAATATTCTGATGAACTTTTTTGTTTAAATGTGTGTGACCAGTCTGTATGTATACCTTATTATTGCTATCAACTGAAATTTTTATTCAACAAAATATTAACGTTGACTACAATAATTAGCCTAGGGTTGCCGTTTGATATGAAAATTGCAAATGATATTGAAACTATAATATCGAATATCGATCGAAATACATCGAAATTTTCACTTCTCAATCGATACAGGATATCGAATCGAAAATATTGAATAGAAAAAAATGTGAGATTGGAAATCATACTGTTCCAGTTTCAGTTCACTTTTCACGTACTTTACCATAATATAAAAAATTTATTCGACTCTTAAGGAATGACTTACGGGACTTTCTTTGTGTCTAGGACCAGCAGGACTCTCTGAGCGAATGGACAGAAGCGCATGTTGTAGATACGCAACGTGCCTTTGCTGAGAGGTGGCACCGTCGACCCTGGACAAAACATACCAAGCTGTTATTTTACTGGACAGTCAAAACGTAGCAACGTGAAGAAAAACAGATTTTCAATTTTTGTTATCTAACTTAAATCAAGCAATAATAATTCAATTAATAATGGTCGTACTACAGTATAAAAAAAGCTTATAATATAATGTGTAGTGTAGCCTATTATTATTATTATTATTATTATCATCATCACACTATTTGTTGTTCGGGTAAAAACGATCAGGATTAATTGAACTTGTCAAAAAGAAAATTCATTGTGGCTGCCCATGGAAGATGTGCGGGTTTCTACACTTGATCGGTACAATGCCTACACGTAATGACTCGTGGTATCTAAAGAACCAAAAAAAAATCAATTCTGATATTGAGATGATGATTTCTAGTTTACTCTAAAATAAGGGAAATAAATCAAATAAGTTTTGTCAATGTTCGTTGAAATCTAGTTAGTTGGATGTCTTTTACGTGATCCCCTAGCGTAGCAATATTCAGTGTCGTGCATTTTTTATAATGCATTTTATTGTTAGGCCTAATTTTCTATGTATTTGATTTTGTAATTAGGAAAATTTGAAATTCATATTTCTTGAAAATGGGCTTGTAACAAGGTGTAACAGAATTGTTGGAAACAATCCCAATTGACACTTTTATATTATTATTAGTTGACGAATTTCTTATATAACTGTAAACAATACCAACAAAACATATTTGTTTACTTAATGGATGGGTGTGTACTGCGTACGGTATGTAAATGAAATAATAAAAAGCTATCCGACACCGAAGTTCAAGGTAATATTATGCAAGCATTGACTTGGAGTTTGGCTCAATGATACGTCAGAATGCATGACTGCTGCATTCAACAGGTATCCTACTTGTTTCTCTCATAGCCACAGTATTTAATTGGTCTTTTAATGTAGTATTTGCACGTACCTTTAGTTAAATGCTTGGTCTCGATCATGCTGGTAATTGTCCTACTGCCAAGGTGCTTCTGGGTGTGACAGAGGTACAGGCTTGTTCTTACAGAAACCAGCAACGCAGTCAGCTGTAGTCTCATCGAGCCGGCTTATGAAAGGTCGGGACCACTTGCCACGCCTCTTTTGTATGACGTCACACATGTATGCAGAAGATTTGTGTTCGGTTATCTTGACTTGTATCCATATCCACGAGAGTGAAGGTTGACTACCAAAATCTCCCATCTATTTTAAAACTTTACCAAAACTACTAACCTTCTACAATTTTACCGATAGATAACTTGTATTCCACCTTGCCAGCTGCCACCCTTAAGCCAGCGTTCATCAGACAATAATAGTCTCAGACCAAGCTAGTAATCGACAAGTTACTCCCTTTTTTCATCGTTCACGTATCGTATTTATTCATCGCCATCGCAACTAGAAATAACTGTCAATAGCAACCTCAAATCAGTGTATCTAGGCCATAATATTTATTTTTCAATATGTTTTCTTCTCTTGTTTGTAACTTGAACTGTCTCAACAGTTACCATATATCACATCACTGTAAAATGCTCATTAACATGACTGAGTAAATGAATTAACCGCAGACCTAAAATTGAGTGCTTCCTTATTTTATGATTTAGTGATAAATTTGGTCACACATATAATTAATAACAAATTAAAAGACTTCAATAATTTTAGAGAAGCATTCAATGCTTTTGAAAGACGTAGTTGTTTTACTAATAATAAATCTCGTCCTGAGAAATCAATTACGTGTACCCTGTAAATACCATCGCTATATACGAATAAAACGGGTATATACTTTTTATAATATTAGGAAAAACAACCTCATTCTTTCATGGTCTGATACCACCAAGTAATACACCAGTAATACAAGGTTTCAAGTGGTCTGCGAGGGTTCAGTGACACATCAGTTTTATAGTCATGAGTTTTGAGTGATTACATATAACCAATATGAGCACAATATCGGCACGGGTAGTTCAGTGCAATAACGCGCTTGTTCCATGTACCGACGGGTATACATCGAGATATGCCGGTAGATTGGGCCTCGGTTCGATCCCCGTCACAGTCCATCTTAATTCACAGGTTTTTCGTGGTTTCTCTCTGTAGCCAAGGTAGGTGTATGCCGGTATGGTTCCTACGATGTAGGCCACGACCGATTCCCTCCCACATCCTTCCCTGAGATACCATCGTCTTATTAACCCATCATCTCATTAATCATTCATTCGACGCCATTAGATCTTAAGCACAGATGTGATTTTAATACAGGTTAAGTGTTATTGTATGTATAGTAATAAAAATGAATTAACTATTTCCATGTGTTATTATCACAGCTATTGAAATATATGTTTAGATTATATTATATTAGTGGATTATATTAGATATTATTATATGATTAGAATAGATTATTAAATTAGTTTAGATCAGATTGTCATATACGAAAATAAAAATACATGTCAAGTCGAATTACAATGAAGATATGAATATATATTATATATATTATATATAATCAAGATTATAAAAGCTGGATGAATATATACCAATGTAAATGAATGAACGACAGCGTTTACAGCTGGGCACAATTCGAGTGCAATGGTTTTCAATATCTTACCCTATTTTTATATCATCAATTCAAATGATCTTCACTTCTCATAATATAGGAGTAACTTGTCACGCGTTACCTATGTTACAAAATATTATCAAAATTGAATTAATTTACAACACTTTTAAAGCAATATTTTAAAAATTATATTACCCACGATTATTTCTTGATACAAGCCCGCATTCGTCTCATCGCGCCAGCAAATGTTGTTGTTGGCCCCCTCCCCCACCCCATCTATAGCTGCTGATCACCATAAGAATACGAGAGAGAGAGAGAGAGAGAGATGCAATCAGTTTGTTGTGATTTGTATTGAATGATGCGCCAGTGCGTTGCGCGCACGACTCGATGAGTGCGTGTCGAGTTAATCGAGTGCGAATAGCGTGGGGCATATGCTCACAAGAGAAGAGGGTGGACTAGATTATGGGCACAGATTCATTGCGTGTGTTTTACCCTCCCCTCCCCTCCCCCAACACATGAGCTCTGACTTACCCTCCTCCCCATCACATCATGAACACAGTCAACATTAACTACTTACATGTTTATAGCTTTCACGACGAATTACATGTGATGGATTATTTATTTGACTTCATTCGAATTTAGATAGATTATTGTTCGCTTAATGGACCCACCAATAGCTAGGTTATTTGGGGTTACGAATGAGTAGGTGATAAGAGTTTTAAAAAAAATGATGACTTGGCACTCCGAACTCAGGCCCGAGTTGACTTCACTCAATTTTATTTTCACAAGCTTGCATAATGAGATGATAGAATGTGCCTTCAAGAATTAGAGAGTATTTTATGATCATTGTTCAGATTAAAATCCACTCTGTAAAAATTCTAATGGCATTGTCAAAGACTGCAGTCTTGAAAGCATAGTCATGTTCCGTGATACTCACTCGAGTTTTACTGATAATAATATCGATAACAATGTATAATCAACAGACTTGATCAAGTATACTCTTTAGCAGTGGTTATTGGAACTTCAACCACTAATCTGTAGATTAGGCCCATCAAGTACGGATGACACAGAAAAACACAGATTATTATTAGAACGAAAACAAGATTGTTTGAGCTTTGGGCTATCTTTCAAAATTGTTTTCTTGAATAATTTTTATGAGTTATTCTTGAATGTATGAGGAATTAAAGAAATAATTATATTTTGGGTTGTATTTTGTTGAATTATTTGGAAGAGAAATTATTATTGCGAGGAAAACGCTATATTCCTAGCATAGTTAATCGTTGATTTTGATGGACGAACGTGTTAGATATAAGTTATAATTGACTCTCTATAATATTTTTACATACCACTCACTGGAAGGATCCGGACACCTTGAACTGGTGTGGGAGCTTTCGTGACCCCGTGATCTCCAGAGCTGTCTTCGGGAACAGTTTATTTGCTCCCAAAAGGGGCACCCATTACGATAAGGTCTGGAGTGAGAGTCCAGACCAAGTTCGGACCGTCTCGGTCGAGTGGAAGCCTTTTGGTGACCGGAGTACATGGAGGGAGTACTGAATCTTGCGTTTATATTTTTATTTTATTTGGTTTTCTTGTCACTTTTCCCATCATCTATCGTCTTACTTTATTTTTATTTTGTTTTATATCATCTTTCCTTACTTTTTTAGCTCTTTCTATCCCGCTTCCTCCATATGCCTAAAACATCCCCAAACGTTGACAACCATGGCACGGACATGAACATAGGCGCAAAATGAATTCGCTGTCGACGCGCCTTTCAGCCCTTCAGCCCTAACACCAACTTTTTTAAAAATAACATCGAAACTTGATACAAAATCAAACTAACTAACTCCTGAAATTACTAAAATACTAATCGTACTACTACTAACTAACACTGATTACTTTTTTTGCAGAAAATTACAAATTTTCATTAAATCTCAAAGAAGTTTACACAATCATTTGAATACTCTCTTTAGTTTAGTGTTGTATATAAGTTAGTATTATTAGTGTTGCTCGTTTTCTTTTTAGAAATATTTCTTTGGAATATTTTCTCACAAGTGGTGTCATGAGATTTTATATGACTCTCAAGAATTTTCTCCCAACCTCTTCAGCTGTTTTATTGTGAGGTTAGGTGTGTCAGAATTTCTATGAGTACAAATTGCAAACTTTCAGTCAGTGGTCATTTTACCTCATTGGCAAGCAGACAATTATGAACGTGGAGCGCGTACAAGAAAAACGAACACACAGCAAAAGTCTCATAGACTCTTCATTACGTGAATCCAATTTAATAATGAATTAATAATTTTAATTAACATTTTATAGTTTAATAATTGCGTTGCTGTTTCTTCAGTGAAGCTAAAGTAGGGGAATAAAATAATGAATCATATTTCATGGGAGAAGTTTTTTTTAGATACGTTTTTTCTTGCATTAAAGAGATTTTTTTGTCGATGAACAATATTAACGAGCGCGGCTCTTGGCAGACTGTGATGTAATAAGGGTGACAAACCGTGAACAATAATTATCATAACATTGAAGACAGCATATCTCTGTGTAGGCCTATATTTTATTATAGGTGCAATTAATATTTATATCCAATTGTTGACAAATGAGTTAGGCATCATACTATACATGTATGGTACAAGTAGTGTGAAAATGTAGTGTTTTCACACCACTGTTACAGATTTAGTTTCAATGAATTAGACGAGCATTAGCGAAGACTTCCATCCCACTCTTATAGCTTTGTCTGTGTGTTTTTTGTTTTGCTTGCAAGCACTGCACAGGTCGCACGGTTTGACCGATCTACATGAAACTTGTTTTGTGAACGATCACGTATTTAGTTTCTGGTTTAAATCCGTCGGACCTCTTTAGAGAAATATCATATCAAAGTTTTGAAAACCTCCATGACATTAGGCTGGAAAATGAAAAAAAAAATAAAAAAAAATTCTCACACACGTTATTACGAATTTTTATGCAATTTGGACCAGCCCTTTTGAAAAAAATAATTTTATGAATGTTTTTTATTCATCAAATAGACATAGAAATAATAGCAGAAAAATATTGCAGAGAACGATTCACGGTTCCCTAGATTCGACAGTAACCTAATGAAGTAGGGTCTATATTTTATGAAACAAGGCGTGTAGAGTGTCCGATTATACTCCATTTAGATATTTCGCTCATCTTACTACTCATGTTCTGCGTTCACCTAATAGGCTACAATCATTATTTTAGTGGAAGGGCCGAGTCTGTCAATGCTGGCGCGACTGCTATTCTACGAGTTGTATTGCAACTTTGATGCTGGCGCGATATACGCTCTGCGGGCTGCATTCAGGAGTAATATCCACCATTTGAAAAGTATCTTTACTCTCTCAAGTTGATTAGATGAGCGATAGCGAAGACTTACATCCCAAAGTTATGGAGCTTTGTCTTTTTTTTTTTTTTTTGTTTTTTTGTTTTTTTTTTTGTAAACACTGCACAGGTGGCACTGTTTGACTGATCAACATGAACCTTTTTCTGTACACGCAGACTTATCCCATTTGAATGATAGTTTCCGGGTCAAATCGGTTCAACCATTTCTGAGATAAACCATCCCAAAGTTTCTAAAAGCCTCATAATATCAATTAGGCTGGGCAAAAAAAAAATGGAAAAATAACATCTCTCAATTTAAAAAAAAATCACTGGATGAAAACATATTATGAATGGTAAACATTATTAATTATTTGAATGTAATTTGGACCAGCCGTTTTGAAGATAATAATTCAATAAAATATATTATTTGTTCATCGAATAGACAGAAATAACAGAAGAAATATTTTGACGATATTCACGGGTTTCTAGATTTGATAATTACTGCATAAAGTACATTTTATGTGAGTCAAGGTATGTAGGGGTTTCAATTATACTTTATTGAGATTTCTCGCTCATCTTACAGCACTTATGCTGCGTACCAATGCGTTAACAACTAGCATCCATCCATCACCGCTCATTCATATCCCCAAATATGCTCCAACTATTGGTGGAGTCATTAAGCAAACTATAATCATCTGTATGAACTACTCTTCAAGTTATATCAGTACATTAGTTTGACAGTTCGTATCGCGAATAAGTTGCTATAATAAAAGTTAGTTCGAGTGAGCTTGGGTTATAGAAGACCGTGTATATGGTGAAGTTATGATCCACTTGGGCGCGCATTTCTCGATCGCAACAAAGCCCTTTGAGTCAGACAATAGCACATTAATAGCAGTTCCACAGCCAAGTATCATTCTCTTTCTCCGCTTTGAGACAGACTTCAATAGAAGCACGCGTCATAACGGCCTGGGGAGAGACGGAGAGGGAGAAAGATGGAATCACTAGCGGCGCGCGTCGTTTTGTTACGATTCATATTATTTTCTATATCGCGAGGTACGTCAGGGATTTCACTGAGAAACAGGGATCTTAACTGATATAACCACTTGAAATAACGTCCTAAGCCCTTGCTTCAAGAGATTTTGAGTGGTTATGGGTAACTAAAATAAAAGAGCTAAACACTATGGCAACATGTCTGTGTGTATTTCTATCGTTGTTAACATAAAATAATATTCTAGTTATATGGTTAGGAGGTGGACAACCAAATATATCAAGTTTTTGCGGTCCAAGAGACCACGGCTGTGTTATTATTTTGTGTTGCCATAGTGCTTATACGTGGCTCTTTTTGGTAACGTTGAGCAATCAAATTCTATTCTCATTTCTTTATGACTTTGAACTAGCTAAGCCTAAGACGTTATTTTGACTGATTGGCGCCGTTAGACAATGCATTAGGATTGTATACTTGTATCCGCAAAAGAAGAAGGAATTAGATTAGAAAGAGACAGAGAATGAAGAGTAGCCAGCATACATTGATGTGTAGGCCCTAAATTAATGCCAATATGGTGAGGGCTGATAATTTCATCGAAGACTTGTAAATTGAAAACATAATTGCTATGTAGATATATATTTTTTTCAGTTATCAATAATATCATTTCTAGGTTCATTCTGTCCCTTCCTATAACACTTTCAATTTTCAATATTAAATAGCCACAGTGACTATACAGGCCACGATCCCATAATGCCAATATTACCAATATCTTACCAAATTAAGTATAGGCTAGCAATATTGAAATAATGAAGATCTTAAACAACATTTTTATTGAAGAGACCACAAATTGTTCTGCTGACTTTGTGTACTTCGTTGCTACATTCTTGTTTGGATACATGTATTTTAGGATATTATATTGAAGATACAAATGTTCCATTACGTGTTTTTTTATTATTTAATGATTTGTTACAAGACCAAACATAAGTTCTGTTTTTATTGTTCTCTAAAAGTAAACATCGTTATACAATAATAACATTTATACATTAACTTACATTACATTTGACCGATACTCGCTTCAAGCAATAACGTTAGTATGTACCAACGTGTCTCCTAGTTCAGTTCAGATCAGTTACAACTGAGATTATTAAAATTGTTTAGAAGGATGCCTCGATTGAAAAAAATCGCATGTATTGCTGATTGGTAGTGACGTAGTCGGTGGTAGAAAAGCGGCGCACTTAAAAATGAAGTCGTCTAGTTATAGATTTATTTTATTTTAATGCTGCTTAACGACCCCACCAACACTAGGTTATACGGGGGTCTAGTTATAGATATCGTTCACGTTGAGAAGAGGGTTGGAGGAGTGGAGATGAAGAAATGTAAGATATTGACTACTAGTGGTCAAGGGTATTTTTTTCGTGACGTAGATGGTGGCGAGCCGAAGTGACGCACGGAAGTACCCGACAAAACCAAAGTGATCGAGGCAACTTTCTAAATAATTTGTAATAAACTTGAGTTACGCCCAAACCTTTAGGCCATACAATACCAACGGCTGGTTTTTTGAGTCTCCTTCTGACTACTGTGTATCTACATTTAGTGGTTCTCACATAATCTCAACAAATTAATTCTGAACCTTTTTAGAGTAGGCCCTATACTTCAGATACAGGAACTAAATTAAGGAGAGGTAAATTCTAAAAACTTGCCCGTCCAGAATTTAAGACGAAAATGAAAAGAAATCCGCGTTTTTTGATTTTTAAATTTGAAAAGGTTTTCATAAAATTATATTTTGTCACACAAACTTTTTTTTCGGTTTTGTTTATTCATATGCGCTTTTTTTTATGGTTTCAAAACCAGGATGGCTCGACAAGTCCCCAGTCTCATATAGAAAAATTTAAAAAAAAATGTATTTTCCTGACAATATAATCAGGAGCATTATTACAAGGCTGTGAGATGTAAAAGTTCTTTATGTATAGACGCCGAATTCTGAAGCTACATTATTGTTGGACACAAGTCATCAAATCGCCTGAAAACATTCGGAACCATTACATGTTTGTCCGATTACTATAATAACTAGAAGAGTTGGGGGGTAAACAAATGAATACTAGATCTGTGATTGGAGAATTTTATTTGGGGGACATTGTGATTCACCTATTACAGTAATGTGTAACATCATTTGACGGTAGTCTATTGGGAAGCGTAACACATATTATCTAGTTGCGGCAATTTATAAGTTTATGTTGTCATAAGGTTAGTGACCATGCCAACTTTCAATATTACCTAAACTGAACTGTTTAATTAGTTATGAGAATGCGTATGTGAGCGCCGTTATTCCCACTAATTTAGGTGACTATTGAGAAGGTTTTAACCAGTTTTAACCATCATATTCAATCAGTTTCATAACCATTACATTTCATCAGGTTTTAAAAACATCGACATTTACGAGACAATTACGAGTATTCACAAGATTAAGTTTAAGTGATTATTTATAATACTTATATAACAACCTAGAGTCATACATTTGAGTAGCAAATTTTACAAAGCTAACGGCTCATCGAGTGACAACATTCCAACATTCTTGTTTATAAAGAAATAACAGCAAGTCTCATCCCACTTCACTCACACTAGTGACAAAACACACGTTCATGATTCAATCAAGAACAAAAAATGTCAGGGAGAAATAAGACTAGATTGATAGAATTTATGTTTATACATATAGGCCTATATGTTTCATATAGGTATAATTACTAAATGAGTACATAATATAGAAAATGAATATGAAATGAATAAATATATATAAAAAAGAGTGATAAAATTAAAAACAATAAAAAATATAGAAGTTTCTTATGTAAAGTATATGTACTATTTTGTGCTACGGTTGATTAATCAATATGGTTTCAAATCTTTTATAATTAAATTATGAATAACTGTATCAAAAGTTTCACATAATGATATAATAAAATAAGATTTGTCAAAATAAATACAATGCATTTAACAAAATCTCACAATAAAGGTAATTAATCAGTAACTAAGTGTGAATTGGGTTTTGTAGCATAGACTTGCAATGTGACCGTATCATCAGCAATTGAACATGTTACAGCAATACTTGGTTCTTGATAGTTGTATGTAGCTGGTGTGACTAGTACAATAATATCGCAATGCATGTAAACAGCATTGCTACTATAGTGACTAGAAATTAATATTATCAGTTTCCATCAGACTAGACACGTTCAAACAAACCAAGTCGTTCAAAACTGAATGGAAACGTGTAAAAGCGTAAAACAGAGTGAGGTAAAGATAATTAATTAGGAACTGTATAAGTAACACAAGTGAGATCCACATTGAAACCTCGTTCTTTGAGTTTCAATTATTGACAAAAAGATATTTGTTCTTATCGTTATTATAATGTAAACAAGTTGAATGTAATCTTACACATAGTATCGTATTTTAGTCAATATTGACAAATTCAAATTCAATATTCACGAATTTATTGAATTCATTTAAACTCAATTTTCCCTCACTGTGAGGATGAGCGATATCTTGATCCATATAAAATGCTGCATAGTTCACTTCATTGACTCGCCTTTAGATCTCGTTCAAATTTGATTCAATTCCGTCCAGCCATTTTTCCCAACATTTGCTAATGACATTTTGACAGAAACAGGTGAAGGTATACGCTTTTAATGATAAATGATCGAACTCAAGATAAGTTACAAATGAAGAAAGCGCATATCTCAACAATGACATTTTTTCAATTGGAACATCGTTGACAGTTATTTGTAACTATTTGTAACTATATTGCAATTATACGCGTATTCTGTTGTTACTTTTCATATCGAATAGTCGAGATTTTCTAGTAATTCTGTCGACCTGTGGGTTCTGAACGTGGTGAACGAATATTGCGCAGGCGGTGTGCAGTGTTCGCAAGGTTTTCTACCAACATTCGTTACACTTGCACCATTAGTTTACCATGCGGTGGCTGTCACTTTTGGGTCTGCAGTCACAAGGTTCTCCGTGTTTCTTTGTTGAGGAAATACGCCCACTCGATTTCCGCCGTCCGATAGTATTGAAGTATAACAATTAAATATCTATCTTATATCACTACTATTTTACATCACAGATATATTATAAATTTATAAGACTGCTTTTATTACAGTTGAAGGTTTTATATAAATAATAAGTTTCCATTTTACGAAAACGTTTTCTTTAGTTTATATCTATTTCTTGTTATACTTATTGGAATGATAAAATAACTCATAAGCTATGTACAGACATAATAATGGCATCTCTTTAAAATAGACACCTTGACTTAGAATTCCCACACATTTTAGTTGATAACAAAGTGGAAATATAACAATGAATCAGAGTGACTAGAGTATTTCACATGTGTTTACAAAGTATGCTAAATAAATATTATGTTACAATGTTCCACTTTGTCTAACGAGCCCGTCTAGTGGGCCTATCCTTAGTCCTTAACTTCTTATACTTCCAGAGGCGCAACATTAGCATCATTTTACTTTGAGTAGACACACAGACAGACCGTTATAGGCCTACCTGGTATAACTCTCACAGGGATACAGCTAGAAATGTTATTTTATAGCCGTATACTTGTGAAAATCATTATGGACTAGCACATGGGCATAGGCGCAAAAATACGGAGACCTGATGAACTTTATACAGGATTTAAATTATTGAACAGCGTTGATACTACGTGCAGGCCTGTTTGAAATTGTCTCTTTAAAAAATATATATATATATATATATATATATATGTGTTATGACGATTGTTCTCGCGGATTGGATGACATGTTGTATTATGTTCTCGGGTAGACCGCGTTTGCTCTTTCGGGATAGAATTGCAGTCCCTTTCGGGACCTTGTCTTCTCTTCCTCTTCCAACGTTTCGGCAGGACCTGACCTGCCATCAGCAGGGATTCTTCTTTGCAGCTCGGCGATCTTCGATCGATGTTCGCCGAACTGCAAAGAAGAATCCTTGATGATGGCAGGTCAGATCCTACCGAAACGTTGGAAGAGGAAGAGAAGACAAGGTCACGAAAGGGACTGCAATTCTATCCCGAAAGAGCCATCGTGATCTACCCGAGAACATAATACAACATGTCATCCAATCCGCGATATATATATATATATATATATATATATATATATATATATATATATATGTATATATTTATGAATATATAATTAAATAAGAATTAAAATCACCTTAGTATCCAAGCTGATCAACAAGAATCCAGATGAAGTGAATCAAGAGCTCGTAAAGAGCGCCTTGGGGAAACAGTTTTCAATTAGTCATTATAAGCCATCAGAAGTGATTGTATAAGATCTGCGTGGTTCGCTGAATGTCGCTAGCCGGCGAGGTAACACGGCTACATGGCCATCCTCCTGTACGTGTTCTGCGCGTGCGTGAAGTCTGGTCATGCGTAGTGAGGGTACGAACCGAGCGAGGTCACGTGACTGGGGTGATGCGTCATGGTGTTGGCGGCGATGTTGGAGTACAAGTTGGCGCTCGGATTGCTCCAGTAGGAGGTGGGAGAGGGAAATATGCTGGCTGTGAAAAAAGAGAAAGAGAGAAGAGTAAATATTTAGTTTTCATGGATATGACAGCTTGAGTTGTATTATTGACAGCTTTTAGAACCCTTTATGTCTACGAGGATTTAGCTGCTGTACCACTTGAGTGCTGTGTGGAGGACATATTGACAAATGCAAATAGCTGTAATAGTACTAGGGTAGTTGTGCGATAGAAAAATTGAAAAGATATCGAAATTTGAATATCAAATATTGATACAAATATATCTACATATTCAATTTTCAACCGATATTTGGAATATTACAATTATGACTAGGGCTAGAAATCAAGGGCTCTGATCACTGTTTCTTATAGATCTGACCTTATAGCTCTGACCTTAATCTGACCTTATAGCTACTCAGTCAGAGTATTCCTGAGCAGCAGCGTATTTTCTAGTCATTTTCATTTTTTTTTAAAGATATAGATCCTTTTTATATCGAATTGATCGGATATTGAGTATTCCAATTCGATATCGAATCGGTGTCCAAAAAAATTGAGTTGAATAAATATATTGAATCGAACGGTAACTACATAAAATAATAAGTAGTGCGTTACAAAATGTTTCAACATGGCCATTTTGATGACAGTTATTACACATACAGTTACGTTTCGAAAAGAGTCAATCCGAGGTTGACGAATACTAGACGAAGATCTACAAGCCGACGGTAACTCACTTCTTCACAGTAACTTATCTGAGAACAGCGTAATATTTCCAGCGTCAACGTAATATAAAAACTATCGTACATGACTCTCCGTTTTAGCGTATTTTAGTGAAGTTGCTTCTTACCATTCAAGGAAGTATATTCTAATATACTATCGATCCATAATGAACATTCACATTAAATTACATGTTATATATAGATTACGATCGGTGGAGAGGTTAAAATAGATGATCAGTCTTACATATCTGGTTTCACTATAATATAGGGCTACATTTTGATCTTCCACTTATGCTATTATAAATTTTGACTTATCAGTATTGTGTACTATTTTTATCTACATTTTATGACGTATTTATTAATTCCGTATATTGCTCTGTTCATGTTTTATGATCATACATTCAGGCCTGAGGAAAATACCCCTGGCCGTAACTCTCTCCTAATCGTATCGTACAAGCTCATAGAAATAGAAAATTATAGGCTTACTTGACCTTTTTGTTTGAACCAGAGTGGCATATCAAATTTAATCAGTGTAAGCGTTTACAAAAATTATACTGCAGTAACATAATACTATATTATAGTTTATACAGTATTCGCATTATTAGGTAGGCCTATAGTGAATCGCATGAACCCGGCACCTCCACCTATATATTAACTGTATGTCTTATTCTAGTTTGACGTTATGAAAGTTTGAATGAGTGACAACTGCAAACAACTCCTATAGGCAGCTGAGAGTAGCTGTTAAAATGCTGACTGCTGGGGTGAAAGGGGTGGTGAGAGGGCGGGGGTGAGGGGTGAAATGTCAATAATATGCAATAATGTTCCCTCGCTCTTTCACCTATACAGAAGAGAGACAGAGACAGATAGATATAAAAAAGAGCCAGTACTTACGCGGTGAAATCAGTTGAAATAATATCTATAGTCGAGTCAAATCGTCGATTACTTCCGCCGTTTAACGATTTTCTCGCTTATAACAAAAATCTGTGTAATTGATTTAGTGGAATAAATTGAGTTCTTATTCGTTTATAAATCGCTTTCAACTGGCGTTTAGTTTGGCTTGTGAAGGTTAATCAGATTGTAATGTTTTGGTCCTTGCAGGGCGATGCTGTCAGCGAGAGAGCGCTCAGCTCAGTGTGAAAGAAATGAGCTCCATGGGAATAATAATCTTTTATGAATACCAGAAAATGTAGTTATTGATAATTGCACTGGTATAGGCGTGCGTCACTAGTATAGTTTAGAAATGTATGTTTCTCCAGATCAAGTAAGACTTTCACAGTGTTATTCCATATCCGGAATTACAGTTTCAACTTGTAAAATTTCAAGTTTTTGTAGAGTGCCAAGGCGTAAGTTGTGAACTGGTGAAAATAGTCAACCTAAATACTTTCAACCTTTCTGAAAATTCAAACTTTCCAAAATATACAATTTTTTCAGAGTTATAAACTCTTTGTAAATGTTCAAGTATGAAAAATGTGTGTTTTTTAATTTAATCTCGTTGTTTATAAAATTTACAGATGTTTTTTAAGTTTGTTTTTTCATAATTTTTCAAAGAATTTGGAAGAATTCGAATATGGTAAGAACTATATAATAAAACCAATTGTCCAAAAAAAAAACTCAGAAAAATGTACCCCCTCCCCCCAAATCCCTCAAGAGGTGACACTTCGTTTCCGGACTCTTTCCACAGGCCCCGCCCATAATCAAGTAGATAAATGTACCACGCTAAACTTCGACACAAGCACCGACCCTCGTATTGTACTAGATAGATAAGTCCAGGTAAAGTCGACGACATGGTGAACGATGAGTAGGCTATTGAAGCCTATCTACGTGATGTATTGCAGCTTATCTACCTCATAATGCATGTAAGACGACATCAAGAATGGAACCTTCAAGCCCCGCCTGGCTTTATCATCTCTATTGTGTGCGCCAGAAGAACAGGCGTCGATCAATATAGCCTTCACAATTCACATCACTTATCTTTCTGCCCTGCAGTATAGCTTCCATTGTCATTTATCTCTATGCCCTGTAGTAAAGTCATCGCCTCACTTATCTTCCTGGCCTGCAGTATAGCCTAGTACTTATCTCCCTGGCCGGTAGTATAGAGACAACTTCACTTGTTAGCTGTTATGCATTATACCCTAGTGCTTAGCTCCCTGGTCTGAAGTACATGTAATATAGCCTAGCACTTAATCCCTTGGCCGGTAATTTAGCCTCCATTTAAGACTAATTTCACGAAATTCATCTTGAGCAGACGATATTTCTCGAAATAATAGTGAGTCAAATATTATAAAACACAGGTGGAAGGATTTTGGATCGTAAAATAGATATTACATCTTACATGTATGCTAATGGGAATGTTCATTATGGATCGAAAGTAATTTTACAGAGGCTCATCTCAAAGATATGTACCAATTTCACTGCAATACGCTAAAAAATGAAAATCACTACGATAGTTTATAATTGTATGTTGTCGCTGGAAATGTCACGTCATTTCTTAACATAACCTAAGACCGAACATAATTAATCTAAAATCAACAATATACCTAATCCAACATAAATTACTGTATATCATATAATAACTTGACCTCATCATCAATTTTATATTTGTAACCTGCGAGTAAATGTAGCACAGCCCCGCAGTGTAGGTTCGCAGCCTTCGAATAAATGTATAGCACAGCCGCACAGTGGTGTTTCATAACCTGCGGATAAATGTATGACAACCCCGCAGTGGTGTTTCATAACCTGCGGATACATTTATGACAGCCCCGCAGTGCTGTTTCATAACCTACGGATAAATTTATGACAGCTCCACAGTGCTGTTTCATAACTCACGGATAAATGTATGCCAGCCCCGCAGTGCTGTTTCATAACCTGCGGATAAATGTATGACAGCCCCGCAGTGTGACTTACCTGATGACGACGGTATGCCTGAGTGAGGCGACATGAAGTTCAGCTTGGTGGAGTGATGGTAACTGGACATGAACAGGTCGGACTGGTACTTGTAGGCGGTCGGGTCAGCTGTTGCCGGCTGAGTCGCCGCGGCCAGCCCTTGGAAGTCGAACTTGTACGCGTAGCGTTTACCGTGGACTTTCGTCATTATATTCTTATCGTAGTAATACCTGCAACACGAAAATTGAAACACTTATAAACGAAACAAAAGAGGCGATAAGTATCAAGTTCTTATTTTTAAGAATTATGAATAAGTTGATTCAGCAATAATCAGCGGATTTACTTGTTTTTAAGAAATGATATCTTAAAATTTTATATTAGTTTGGTTTGGTTTGGTTACCATTTGGTTACCAATGATTTTTTTGCCTTGACTATTAATTGGCTCAATTAACACATTATTAGTTTTTGATAAATCGCGGTCTTAGTAGAAATATTTGAGATTTGGAAGGAAGAAATACAAAGAAGAATCGAAGAGATGGCAAGGATCAATAAGAAGATCGACGGTTCATTTTCCCTCCCAACACTAACGATTAAGATTAAATATTTCCTGTGGGGTGGTAAGGTCGTCTTTGTCGTGCCCGCCCGAACGATCCTACCCGGTCAATTTTATTCCCATTTGCTGTTCCAGGACTGTACGTAAAGTTTCACAATAGATACAATAAATACAAGTATATGCCATCTCTTGGTGGAAATTAATCATTCAAGTCTGGTCGCACAGAACAAACCAATTAGTCACAAACACGGCACCTCCACTGATATAGTGTTTTTTATTCGTATGAGAAATAAAAAAAATATTATTCAATATAGATACGGGTATACTATAATAACATAATACTACTATACTACAAATTATCGATATAGATAAAAATATTAATTTCCCCAAATTCATAACTTGTGACATATATTCAAAATGGTGTCCATTTTTTTATTTTTATTTCAGAATTATGTTCATAGTCGAATGAACATGAGTTTCTTAGTAAAATTAACCAACTAACTGTACTCTTAATACCATGGTTCGTTTGCTAAATCAAAATTTTGATCAAAGTTTATACCACCATGGAAACAAAACCCACTGGCTTTCGAACTTCCAATACACCCAGCAGGGATGAAAAATGCGCAAACAAATCTATAAGATTACATTCTCAAACCTTTCACCGCCGGGGAGGGTGGGGATGATTCTCATCAACAGCTTATAGTCTATGTATACTTTTATTCACGATTAATATCGTGCGTCTACAAATATAATAAATACAATCATTATCGTTATATTTGTAAAGCTGTACTATATTTTAGACTTATGATTTTCAGTACTTATATCGTTTAGTATATTTCATTCATATTAGGCTCATTGACACACTGTAATGATAACCAAAATCTATTGGCGTCGGTTATTTATATTAGAAACATGATTTTCTTTCAAATACGTTACATCTTTCAAATTGCAGTGAAATTATTCAATTACTGACGTGTATCATTTATTTCGTAGACGCCTTTTCCTCTCGTGGATACAAGTATGTATTGTGCAGTAAATGTGGGTGAAGAGAGATGAAGAGAGGTGAAGAGAGGTGCGGGGAGTTGTTTCACTCAACGATAACTCTGTCTGTTCTTGACGCTCGGGCGTATTGCGCCGATTTCACTCACTCTCATGGCGTGACTTATTGACCTGGCAAATGGACTGGCATAAAGCTCCGCCGCGACTCCGTGGAGGGGGGAAGAGGAGGGGGGGGGGGGCTAGCAGCTAGCGCCACGGTAAATGCAATTTAAAAGCAATATCCGATACTTAATTTGAATATCATGCGGAATATAAAAACATACATATATTTATAAGTCGAGTAAAGCACGAATTGCAACATCATTGAAGTTTGTGAAAGCTGTTGGCATGGTGGTTGTGGTAATTTTCGACTCTGCTGTAAACACATCAAGTTATTTCATGATTTGAAATGGGAAATTTAGCTTTTTTTGTTTTGATGGTACTCTACTAGAACTTGTTGTGTGCCAGGTGACATGTAATTCGTTGAAATTTTACTTCTTCCTCATTTGTCTTTATATTTCTTTTGTTTTTATGAATACAATAGCAAAGTTGATAGTATATTTGATTATAGTCCGTCTAAGGACTAAGGAGACCAAGTTTCCATTTGCTATACCCTGGTTTGAATCAAGTTAATTTTATTTTCAGAAACATAATTCTAGAACATTTGTGGTCCTTTACTAATGTTGTATGTATCTAATTACATAGAAATTGTTTCATCTATGTCACGTCGACACAAGACCACCATCCGCTACCTCTACAAAGCGCTGTTGGGTTATCCCGCATGGCTCGACCTAAAATATTTGATCGAAACCCCAAAATTCATCGGTCGAAATGATCATGTTGGGAAGGTAAATCTCAAGCGGTACAATTCCAACATTGGCCGGTACTCCATTCTGGGTCGAGCCATGCGCCAATGGAATAGCCATTGGATGGATAGCCATTAGCCACTGCAGAAGATGGTTGTTGGTGAGAAGAAAGAGAGAAATGGAAATAGCCATTTGGACGAAAAGAAGATAAAAGCAGTTCTGTAGATGAAGAAGAACAGAATCGGAACTGGCAGATACCGAGGACAAAACGAGGTCCAGTGGGTTCTGGGTTCAGTGGACAGCCTACCCTGGTATAAATGATATTGGTTATAAGGTTATTGAAACAAAAATCTTGTTAGAGGAACCAGAGACGTGACAATTTGAATAGAGAGTACGTACAGTTGGAAGAAAGAGTTGGTTCGGTGTAGGTTTGATGTAATTAAAGGATATACGAATTTATATCGTATTATTCAAATTTCGTCTATAAGTTGACGTGTGCTAGGGACAAATACCATGCATTATTACTTATTGCTTAAAATTAGATGTTTATGTGACGTCATCAGTTTCTCACCTTAGGGCACGACTTAGTTTGTCGTAGTTCATGTTGGGCTTGGACTTGCGTTCCCCCCACCTCCTCGCCACCTCATCGGGATCGGTCAGCTTGAACTCCCCGTTGGTTCCCTCCCACGTGATGCACGCGGCGTTCGTCGAGTCTGACAACAATTCCAGGAGGAACTGCCACAGCTGGATCTGTCCCGATCCTGTGGGAATAACACGACATGTTGTAGTTACAGTATTGTCAAACCTAGAGGCGGTGTCTATAAGTAACTTTTCTAGTGCTTATAAGCGCGCCTAGGAAACCTTGGAAAAAATACCTCAAGCTTGGGGCGCATTCCTGTATGATTCGATCCGATTTTAGCGAAGATAATACCAGAACCAAAAGAAAATCGGTATTATCCTATATCAACAGCACACACACGGCCACCTTGAACTCTGGGTTTGAGTTAAGACTGGGTTTATCTTGTACAGAAATGCACCCCCAGTGTACAAGATAAACCCAGCTATAAATTGAACCCAGAGTTCAAGGTGGCTGTGTATGGGCAGTTCATATAGGGTAATACCGATTTTCTTTTGTTTTTTGGTAATATCTTTACTAAAATCGGATTAAATCGTACAGGAATACGCAGTCTGGGCTATCAAATGTATATAAAGGTGTCAACGCTCGCACAAGTATAGTGGAAAGATGCATCACAAACAGACCTACAGATAGAGTTGTGTATTCGAGCGTGGGTGGCCCAATTTTTTAGTTACTATATGCACTCATATAGGTATCTTTGTTGTGGCTATAGGTACGTCCAGGCATTCTTTTTTAGTGAAAACAATAGTACATCTGAGGTCTGAAAATATTTAGAACGGTGGAATCCTCGCGTCACAAACAGCCTCGCAGGATTAGTTGTGTAATTGGTCCTAGGCGGCTTCCAAGAAACTTTGTTCATATTATATAATATGTATGGTAATTGTCAGCTAGATGATATTCGTATAAAATATCCAATTAGTCCGTGAGTAAATGCATATTTCAACACTTATTTAAAAGTTTAGAAGTGAGCAGAATGGAATTTAGTTATATACATTGATTTTGTCAATTTCTGAAATACATCATGGACTGAAAACTATGAAATAACATGTAATTATTAGGCTCAATATTTCCGCTCTGAGGGAATGGAAGGCCACCAGTTGTTGCGAGGTTTTTCTATTTTATTTCCTTACCCTCTTTCGAGGAAATACACATATTGCACATGCATTAGCAGTTATACAATTTGAAATACATCAAAAGTCACTTCTCTATATAATTTCGGACCTAGCATCTAGGGGTTCTTCATTTGTATACAACTACACGACTGTCTCATGCAGTGAGCAGGCGTACTGTATGGTAATTGCTGAATATTATTCAAACAGCGTGTAATTATTCTATAGTCCAGGTGCATATGTTGTGTTTTTACCTCCACTGATTTCTATCTAGACTAACAACTACTGTGACGTTTTGTATGACAAATGCGCTTGCGCCTTGTTGTTTTTGTTGATGTTTATTATTTACTGGCTCATACCTCAGCAGTCAGTGTAGGTACAGAGCGTATTTAACGATCAGATGGTTATTGTTTGCTTATAACAATCCCACCTACAGGTAGGTTATTTGATGGTACGAATGAGCGTCAATGTTTGCAAATAATATGCCTTTGCGGTATTCGAACCCACGCCTGACTTGACTTCAGTTTCTCAAGCATATTGCCTTGATTGGCTGAGCCATTTTCGTGGATATAACAATCAATATACAGTATGCCTATAGACTGCATGCTCATTTTAAACTGAAAGCAAACATCGTATAATCTTTTGGTCATTGTTATTATTCATTTTCTGAATGAAATAAATGAATGTCATTGGTTTCAACCGATTTCTGTAAAATAATTCTGTCAAATGAAATGGAACATTAGTCATATTGGTACTTCAAACTTTTCCTCAACATTATGGACAGAACGAACATTTCATAGTTGCAGAGCCAATCGGCAATTTGTATTAGTAAAATGAAATAGAAATTTGGTCGTCCTCATCATCCTCTCCCCTGGTCAACGTTATGAAACAAATCTTAACAGTGGTTTTTCATATTTTTTATGTTATTACCGAATTCGTAAATAAAATTGCTTTACTCTACTTTTGTAAACAACTGAATAAAAAAAAGGTAATTTTAACAATCCTCGTTAATGTAATAATAATAATCCTATAACGGGTGTTTTTTTATAGTATTGCATAATAAGTGATTTCCATGAATAACAATTATCAATGCAAGCAGGATGGAATAGGGTCGGCTCGCTACTTGTTTAGTTAGAAGGGGCCGCCTAATGTTTAAAACAGTATTCCAATGTGATCATTAACCAATTGATCATCTGTCGGCCAGTATACCAGGCCCACATTACGCCTACCAGGCCATATAGAGAGCGTGTATTAGGGGAGGAGGGTGTGATACTAAATCAGGACACGTAATGAAAAAACAAGCGCGCTTTCTTCCCAGGGTTAATCTGTAGGGGTGAATAAAGTCATGCACCCTCTGGGGTTAATTAGAGGGCCGCGTGGCTACAGTCACGACGACACGCATGCGCACTCACTCACCTGAGCTGGCTAGCCGGCTGCTGGTCGGTCCAAACATTTGATACGGATCTGTAATGGAAACAATTCACAGTTAATTACATGTTGTCGGGTTATGTTAAATGAATTTATAACATGATGTTTAGGCCCTAATTACTGATTTGGTGGAAAAGCTGTGCAAAAGTTATACATGGACTGTGAGGTGGTTGACAGCAATATGAAAAACTACCGCCGGTTAGATATCAATACATATATTTTCTTTACAGTAATGGATCTGGACTTCCTATGAATTACAAAACAATCGTTACACTAGCAAAATAGTGGACTGGGGAACTAACACAGATTGTGATTGGTTAATCTAGCAATTAGGGGAGATATTGTCCGTCTCAATTGCAATAATCAGCGACAAGAATTGAGAGACATTGTTGAAGACAACCAAATTTGAGAAGACAACAATTCATACAGTTTTGTATTAAATGTACAACAATGTCCCCTAAACTGTGTTCTCCAATCACAGCTCCAGTATTTGCTCCCATCCCTTCTAGTTGCTATAGCCTGGAAAACATATATGTTATTGTTCTACTTTATTTCTCAAATTATTGATCGTTGATAATCTTCATTTGACACTAATCCGAAAAACTTCTAAATATACTAAAAAAGTATAACAGTGTCCAGTAGGTTCAAACATCTAAAAACACTTAAAATTTCTTCCGTTTTAAGTCTAATTGTTCTTGTCTCTGAGATCGATGAAAATTGAACAGAGCTCCTAAATATAGCCTGGTAGTAACTAGTATGGCAAGTCAGCAACATGGCAGAAATACTTGGTTTTTGTGATGGACTCAAAGGTCTGGAAAGAAGTTTGTGTTGTTGGCGGTTCCACACATTTGTCTACAAACATAAAAATATGTAGTTCTAATCTAGACCGTCTCGCTAGATACTGCCGATGTCTGGTAATACTGTTGTCTAGCTTACTACAAAAGTTAGCTGTATGAGCTTGAATATTTTCTCACTATCAGGCCAGTTTGAACACAAGTACAAAGTATTTGATCATTATTACAGTGAGTGAAGAGTGATTGTAACATGCAGCCTATACTGTGCAGCAACTCATCATACGGCCAAATGTTTCATTACTTTTGGTCAGTTGATCTTTCGAATCGATTCCTATCTGGTCTATTCGTCGCTCGTTATCCACCATTTCACCGCAATGTTCCCAATCAAGAGTGCCCCCCTCTCCCCTCTCCCCCTCCCCCCACCCCCCGTAGCTCCATGACCACGTCGCTCCCGTCTGCCCGACAAATACAATCAACGTTCCTGGAGTGCCCTGCGGGCATACCACTCTGACGGCAAATATTGTACAAAAATCTCGTCCGAGTAATGCAATACTTCCAACTTATGAATCAAGACTGCGGAGGTTTGATAGAATCAAGAGTCAAAAGACAGATAAGAAAAGTGAGCAGAGGCGGCGCTGGAAATATTGCGGAGGGGGCACACATTTAGTTCAATAATAACAGATTTGAAAAAAATGGCCCAAGGATCTGCTTACAATATTGTCACTTTCGGGATTGAAAATGATGGAGAAGAGCTCCTGAGTAAAGTAGCTTGTCACAGGTTTCAGATGAACTAAATCGGTGACTAAATTGAGATCATTAGACTAGAATGCATCTGTTCTAATAACTATTTGATAAGTAACTGTCGAATATTATCTTTAATTGTTCATTGTCAGGGGACACGTATTGCGAACTATTTTTCCTCTAGAATCATCAGTGCATGATAAGAACGAATAAGTAAACTTTCTAACCAAATCCTCTTCCACCCATACTATATAGGCTACACGCTATTTATTCTCAAAACTTTTTGTAAGGATTTGTGATCGGTGAACCAAGGATGAGTTCACAATAAGGTGTTTTTCACACATAGGCCTACTTATTATGATTTTTTGGGTTCTTGACCACAATGTTGGATTATACGAGAATAGCCTATGCTGAAATACCACAATTCCTGATTTTTTTTCTTCTCTATGTTGCTTAACGACCCCAGCCAGCAACAGCTATATAGGTTATACGGGGGTACGAATGAGACGACGAAATAGTTTTTGATAGCATTTTTCATTGTTGCTCGAATGACTTACAGATTGGCTATTCTGAAGTGACCCACATATTTCTCCTGTAGACCTACCAAGAGTTGAATTCACTAGAAAGCACACATTCTTTGTTCTACTTCATTTTCAAATTAATAGATATTTCACAATCCGCATTTAGTTACTAGCTTCCAAACACAAGAGAGGAGATGGAAAAAATGCTGACCAGTAGGTTTAACAATTAAAATTCACATCACATTAAGTTCTAGCTGTTTTTATCTTCGAGATTGGTGTTAATTGACTTTCTAAATATATCTACCAGCGGCAGGTCAGTCGATCTATTCATCATCGTAGAATACTCCAACTATACGTATGTTAGCCTGTTGCCACTCCCAGGTGTATTGTATACGACATGGTGACTGAAAACCACCGCACTAATAACGCTTGTGCGACTCCCTCGATCCCGCGTGTATGTTTATAGGGTTAAGAGGGGATCCAGCCCTCGAGGGAGATTCGCGTTACAAAGTGAACAATTGATAGACAATCATCACAGAGGGATGTGAAAAGACGCGGGGCCCTGCAGTGAGCATTAGGGGAGCACACACTTAGCTGGCTGTAAACAAGGACAACACAGCGATGAATGAAGCTCAAACATCTGTGTGTTAGTCTCTAAGCTGGCCATTGATATTCATTGATATTTGTGTTGAAATGTGATGCGATTTGATGACTTGAATGTAATGTTTATCAATCACACGTATTCCCACCACCATCCATTTTTACAGAGGTTTTTCGTGGTTTCTCTCTGTAGCTTAGGTCTTGGTTAATTGTTAGATGCCGTAATAGCTCATTCCTATACAATTATGGCCCCGAGTGCTTGTTTACCACCCTTCGCATGTTCTAAGAAACCTTCAAATAAACATTCAACGACGCCAAAGGATCTTTCTTAGTTATCATTATACACTGCGTCGCTAAACCCAATACAAGGAATTATATACAAAGAACCAAGAAAATTGGAGACCAATTCTTCTTCAACTATTCTACATCAGATACGTGAATCTAATCTTGAAAGAAGTAATTCGCAAATTTTAAACATTTTCCGCTGCAGTGATACACTCGTATTTATAGGTTTTTAAATTTCATTGAGAATCCTTGTGAATAAAGGTAATATATACAGATAGATACAGTTCATATTTCTTGTGACTGTCGAACGCAATAAGAAGTCTGATTGGGAGTTGCCGGGCCGCGGTTGCCCTCGGGGTGGGAGGGGGGGGGGGGTGTGCAGCTATTATTAGCAGGCGAGGGTAGCTCAGGGGTGGTGAGGAGGGTGGAGGGCGATCACGTCATCAGTGTTCACAATAAGTATATTGTTCAGTGGGTGAAGTTTAACTTCTTGGAGAGAATAATAAGTTTCACTCGAATTACCCCAAGTCACGCAAGAGCGCGAGAGACCGAGATAGAGAGAAAGAGAGAGAGAGAGAGAGAGAGAGAGAGAGAGAGAGAGAGAGAGAGAGAGGGAGAGAGAGGAACCATAAGACGGACTCTGAAGTGTTATCAGACAACTAATGCACATTAATCAAAACAATCCCATCTAATAGAATACTCTTTTGTTGCCTTACATGTAACACTCTTCTACTTGTCTGCTACCCAACCCATCTATACGATAACAATCACTCTCTCTCTATTTCTCTCTCTCTATATATCTCTCTCTCTCTCTTTCGATCTACATCATCAGCTTCGTTTCAACTTGTCCGTGTGGCAGATAAGGATGAATTCATGAAGTAGCTTTTCTAAATTGTCTTAAATAAAATACAATTTGTAAGCTATAATTTTAGAATATAATTTGAGTGTTATAAGTGTTCGTAATGTATATACAGTACAATTGACTTGCAACAGTTCGATATGTAATTCTAGCACTTGATGAGCATCCTAGCACTGATTCTAGCACTCGAATGATTGAATGGCCAAGTTAAAGTTGCCTGTAGGCCCTAATTTCTTGAATGAACTGACTGCTCACATTTTCATTGAGGCACGGTTGTATTGTTGTAGAAATAAAGAAACAAACACAAACGAAAGAATAGTTGCTATTATTATGGAAAGATCAAACAACTTTCGACTTTCTATGGTGCAGTTCAGTATTCCTCTATATTTACTGTGTGTACTGTACTGAATGCGTTGTAACTCATGTGCTGGGCCTTAACCGCGCTGAGCGGAAAATCTCTATGTGGAAAACATATTCTCCTGAGAAAATATTCACTGTGAACTAGCTGTATGTAATGATATAACGTATTCCGTGTATATATAGGATCACTTAGCTTCAAGTTGTTGAGGTCTCACGCGAACAATCTCACAAACATTACGCTTGTAACTCATATCATTTATCTTCAAGAATTACTAATCAAGTTGTCCCGTTTATTGGCTTGTAATTCAACATTTTCAACCGAAGAAAAAGTTCTTTTCTTATGCAGATAACGAAATGTAAAAATGTCGAAACCAGACAAAATACGTTTTGTAAACATTGGTCAAAATTAGAGTACTGTTACAAATGAGATAATTTCACAGTTATTAAAATCAAACAATCAACCGAATTTCGGCATTGAAATGGCCCGACATGAAGTTATTTGATGAGTGCAGAAGATCATGTATTCTATACATTCGACAAACACTAGGCCCTACTATTGAAATAAGAGCCGGGTGAATACTGTCGTCGAAAAACTGTATATTTTTAAACAGAATTTTGATAATATACTCGCACTGAAGTCGGGTGCGATTGACTATACGGGAACGACGGAGTTCGGAACGTCCGACAATTTTCAACGTCCCCAAACATTCCGGGTCTAAAACTATCTGATTGTGGTACTATGACCAAGTTGTAGTCTGTTGTTGAAATTCTTTGAAAGCAGTAAGAGAAGAGAGTCTAGATCAGTATGAGACCATCCAGTGGATATGAGAAGGAAGGAAAAGATCTAGCAGCACGAGACCAGTCAGTGGAATCTTGCTGTCTCTGTCTCTATACCGAGCCGTGCCGAGCAGAATATACTGCATGGGCCAGGGTTATTTGATCACTCGACCCTATTGTTTGCTCATCAGGACAGATTTCGATGTCTTGCTCTAATGCGTTTCCAGTGATAGATGCCAGGGAGGGGAGGCGGTTTACTCTCATAAATACACATTTCACTCACTCTCTCTCTTAGACACACACACACACTCTCTATCTTTCTCTCTCTCTCTCTCTCTCTCTCTCTCTCTCTCTCTTTCTATCTCTATGTCTCTCAAGCCACTGTGGAAGAAATAGCTAACAATGATTTGTTGTGAAAGTAGTGATTTTTGGAGCATTCTTGGACAACTTTCGTTTAAACTAATGCCAATAGAATAATATCCTTCAGAAAGTAATATTGATGGTAAAATATCTTCATTTTTGCGTTTACATTGAGCCAAGTGTTCTTCTTAATATTAATATCGAGAAAAAGGTTTGCAAAATTTTGGGAAGAGAAGGGAAGTTGGAAGGTCATCAGATAGATGGATGGAACAGAGAGTTGAGGAGAAGAGGAAGAGGATGTGAAAGAGAAAAGATAGAGGCAAAATAGATGAGGATTGAAAGTGAAGAAGATGAGGAAGATGATTCGTCTGGAATGATCAGCCGGCATCGTATACGAAGAGCGCACTTATTCGTCATTCAGTAGACCGGGGTTTCATTCCCGTCGTGGTCGACCAGTCTGGTTGAGACCATGGTTTACCTCTGTAGTTCCAAACCAAACTGCTCCCATCCAAAACTCATAATGAAACTTTTCATAGCATTATATCCTCTCATATCATTCAAAAGATCTGAGATCTCAGTTCGCCGTTAAAACCAATATAAATGAATAACTAAAGCACAGAATGAATCTTGGTGTATCAGTATATAATAGTGTGTATTACTGTACCTGGCTGTCTTAGATGGCAGTGTGGGTCTAGCGCAGTCTTAGTCATACTACTGGGGTAACCTGAAACAGACATAGAAACTTGTGAGAACAGACAAACAAATACATACATCTAGACTAGAGTGCCTAAATATAAAAAAGAGGTGTCGATTAAATTAATTTAGTTTACGTCAGGTTAGGTGGGTTCAGTTGGGTTGATCAAGCTAGTTAGATTACGTTAATTGAGGTTGCGATCAACAACAATAACCACAACAGCATTGCTAGCACCAATACGTTTGAACTTTGACCTGCGTGTGGGAAATACAAACATCGGAATAAGAAGAGAAGGAAATAAAAGGATTTCAAAATTTCAATAAACTTTCAACTCGATCGAGAGATGTATAGGCGTACTATTTAAAAACCTTTGTTAAAATTGAGTGACATTTGAATGTTTGGATCTGGTGGTTGGTTTAATGGGAGAACATAACAGTCTCTGGAGTATGAAGATGATACTAAGAGATATGTTGTTCGTCGGAGACATGAATACGATAACCAGTGACAATAGGTCTTTGTGTCCATAACGCCAGCAAGCGTGTAGGTGGTACGTATCAAGCAAGCTGTGGGCAATGGGGAGGGGAGCGCTGAGAAGGATCTAGCAGGGGCGGCAGCAGGACAATATCCATGTGAGCAAAACATTCAGTATATTTGGAAATTAGGAGGCGGGAGAGGGAGGCTGAGGGGGGAATTTGGACTCGCAGAAAAGCGTTTTTTATATCGTACTGTTTTTGGATGTCTTTTGACTTTTTTTATAGTTGACTCCTCATTCTTAGGAGACGTGATTTGTTGTTAATGAATGATACATTGAAATAGTTCAATTAATTCCGAATGGCTATAATTCCAATAAATTGTTTGAATATTTCATTATATATAAAATAATCAAAGTAGGGGAAAGTGGGATTTCTTACACCATTCTTTAATATAGCTTCCATTTTTTCATTTAAATTGTATTCAAAATCTATATCGGTAACAAATTAAAATCAATGTTTCGGTAGTCTACTATCATTTACTATTTGTGTTATTTGTATTACACATTACATAGGCTTACATACTATTACTATTACCATATAATTACAATGACACCATACTTCATTATTTCTTGTTTGCATTGAATAATAGTTCATTATATTTGTAAACTTTGTACCTCTATGCGTGTAATATGGAAGCAAGAATGTAATGATGAGAAGATTAAAAAAAAATGTATTAGATTCCATAACCAATTCATACTTTGAACGTGACTTGTTCAAACTCTCAATTTTTTTTCATAAATGATCATACATTATTATATAAAACTTATATAACACCTCCAGGGGGATACCCCCTTCACCCCTGTAGGTGGTGTTTGTCAAGCTATAGTTGTGCGGGGTGTGGGGGGCGAGGTGAGAAGATCGTAGAGAGGAATCTCTTGTCAGTCGTCCGCTCGGCTAAACAGCGCCGCATTCACTGCACACAAGTGGCTCTGTGTTTAAAGTGCTGCGGATCAGGGGCGGCCGTCTTTTGTTTTCGTGTTAGGCCACGCGTGCTAAAGACCAAATCACGCAGCGCAAGCCAGAGGAGCGGAGAACAGAGGAAGGAAGGACGGAAGGAAAAGAGCAGTATAGACGCGGGCGGGCGGGTAAAAAAGATAGAGAAGAAATAGAGGGAAATCAGAAAAGTTGAACACAGACGAGATGGATGGGGGGTGAGAGTGTAAATTCATAACTCAGTACGCTTCGCTGGATTTCACCGAATTCGATTGTGTCGATTGAAATTGTCGTGTTATTTGTTATGTTGTCGAATAAAGGAGTCGGGAGTTGACTCACGACTTGGTTCTTTTACTTCCCGGTATAGCGACTTGAAAAACTCACATCTAGTGCCGTGCACTAGCTAACCTAGCGTCGATTAAAGCAAAAAACATCGAGTATAATTTTTAATTGAATTGAAATAAATAAAAACTCACCCTGAATACAACCTTACAAACCTTATTGGAACACATACTATATTTTTATAGCAATATTGAGTACATTTTATTACGATGTATATATATCGAATATATAAAATCGCATTCTAATATCGCTGTAAGATATCTAATATCGCTTTTAGCGATCTAATTCTGGCTATCTGTAATTTTTCTTCTTTTTCTCTTTCTCAATAAAAGAACAAAAAGTTTCAAAAATCTAAAAAAATAATCGAACTGCATGGAAATTTTGTGGACCAAAAGCGAATGCGTTATAGCAACTTGAATAGCGAAATTCGTACTAGAAACAACAGCAACGAAAGAGATGGCAGTCGTTTGGATTTTTTTTCGTAATTCGTATATACTGTATAGATCTATATACCCATGAAACAGACGCTTGTGCATTGCGCTGCCCTCGACCACATATAAAGGAAGCTTATACTTCCTTTATCTGTACCTCAACGTGGGATTGTAATGAACGTATAACTTCACAGCAACATGTTTGTTGAAATGCATGACTTCCTTATGACAACAGCTTGGTTAGAATAAAAAAGGGGTTCCTTAAGAAAGTTATACCTTCTTGATCCTATATGACAACAGGCTATGACACCCAAGTATCCCACAGGGGGAGCCAAATGCTTACCAGATCATGCTGATAAGGTTTGTTGATATAAGGCCTTGAATAACTATAGCTTCCTCATCCTGAAATCTGCATTGGCTCATTCAAACCAGAACGTGTGTAGGGATAACTCACTAAAGCCAGCCCAACATTTTTTATGAATATATTCAACTTGACGAATAATCATTGTTTCCCAATTAGGATCAACTTAAAAGTGTGTTTAAGACTAAGACAAGGGCTGTCTTATACCATGGAAATAACTACTTGTAATGTAAATTATTTCATATCATCTGCATTCCAACATATAATAATACCACTCTATAACATGACCCAACAAGAATATATTTAATTTTGAACCAGCGCCATGTCTATGAAAACATGCCGTATTGCTCTAGAAGGCTGCGGGCGCCAATAACGCTTGCAATAACTATTTGCCTGCTGTATGTGTGTATGCAGATGCTTGAAGGTATACTTGTACACACAGGAGAGATAATGGCTCGAACCACCCGCGCGCTAGTGTTGTAGTAGAGGGGAGGACAGTCGATCGGAACCTTCTTCTCTCCATTGATATACAAAGATATATTAATTGGCTCGTTTGTGTGAACCATCGTATAAACTGTGAATCGTGTTTCACACTATGCTATCATCAGGCTCAGTGCTTCTACTTCATCACCAGCATACAATCAGAGCTGTGCCTTGCGGCTCTCGCTATCTCTCTCGCGCTCACATCAAAGACTAGCTGTCTTTCTCGCTCGCACTTCAAAGACTAGTGCTGTCGCGCTCGGGCGCACTTCAAAGCGACGTCGCGGCGTCAACTGATGATGCTTGAGGCGTCGCTCAGAGAGAGAGAGATAGAGTGAGTGAGAGAGAGAGGGAGAGGGAGATGCGATTTGTGTATATAATAGCTAAGTTGTCCAAGCGTGCAGCGAGATTATACACAAGTGGGGTAGTTTGGGTTTCGAGTTGTATAGCGACGACGCCTTCAGATTAGAGGAAAATATTTTTATACCCAGTTGAAGCGTTTATATAATAGATATGAAATGTCGAAGTGGTGAAGCTATATTCACGTAGATGTATTAAGACTGCAAAGCCTGATCTGTTCCAGGGTTTTAGGGTTTTGTGGACGATAACAAAAATATTGACAAAGTTATGTGCGATGTGCAGTAATGTATACGTTATAAGATTGAAATATAAAGAAGTGACATTGCAAAATCAACTATACCTGAGTGTATGAAAGATACGTGTTATGAAGTTACATAGTTTTTTGTACTACTTAGTCTTTTGAACGAAAACATCCACAAAATTAAATAAACTATTTATTACCCTTATAGTATCCCTCATAGTATTAATAAGTAGGGCACTTATTAACATCGAAGTTGGACCTCTTTTCACTGTGGTTTGAAACGTTTGAAATAAGTCACGTCGAGCTCGCGTTTGATAATTCATATTAATTTCCATTTGGTTTAACGACGCACTCTAATAATGTTTTTTTAATACCTGTTTTTTCTCCAGATCTGTTTCATCACTGAATAAGTTATAACATTCCGAAGGCGTGCATGCAATAAATGAATACAGTAAACCTTATACGTGAGGCATAGACTAAAAAGAATTGCAATTGTGCCCCAAATTTATTCAGATGCAAGTTTAGAAGATGTATGAGATAGTATTGAAAGTTTTGTGTCGGTGAATCATGTCAATTTGAGTGGAACAAAACAAATTCTTAGAATAACCAAAAACAATGTAATGTTACCTCTCCGTAGGAGTTATATGATTTAAGTATGCAAATTCACGTATAAATAAATGTCAGTTTGTTGAAACATAATGAAATAATGATACGGACTACAAAATAAGTAAATTAAATATTATTACCAGTGCGAGGAGAAAGTAAGATTGGGAAGAAAAGGGTACAAAGAAGAATCCAAGTATCTAATGTAATAAGAAGATGGAAGATACCGTTTTCATAACACAATCGATTGAATTGTTCAATTTCCATGAACTCTTTATATCAATATTCACATTTTTTAAAAGGCTAATTATATCTTATAATAATTAATTATTTCTAATGCGGTGGTATGATCGCTCCATGGTGCCCCGTCCGAACGATCCTACCTTGTAATCCTTAGCCTCAATTGGGAAAAATTACTTTGTGTCAGTTAAGGATGTTAAAATATGTATAAGTTTATCAAATTACTCTCCTAGGAGCCTTTTTGTGTATTGTGGTAAAAACACGGCCCTTCCACGAAAAACTAAAAATTCTCTCAAGTGAAATACTACATGTCGGAACAACTGTATGTCTAGTTCTATTACTTGTGAGCGTGTGATAGAGCTACTTGATGGCGCAGGACACAATCCCAGCGTCTGTCACCAAAATAAAGGCTCATTCACAACAGAAGCTAGCACTAAACTCGACATTCAGAATGAGAGTAAGTTTGTATAGCTTTTCACAACAACAATTCACCAGTAATAAGTTGGCTAGTTGGTAGTAGCAGCTGACCTTGACCTATTTGACCAATAACTTCTCAAGTTGTTGGCAATTTGTAATCTAATTATCCGGCTATTACAGCTCGATGTAGTAGTGTAATTAAGGTTTAAGTTTTTCGAACATTACTCTTACGCGACTGATTCCTTGCTGATACTGCGTCATGTTGTTAACGGGGATATAAATTATAATTGCGCAAACCTTGTTCTTGAAGTTTGATTCTATAAACACTCCACAGGTCAGGGGTCACATCTAGTGACTGCGTAGTCGTTGTGACAGTCTGGCTCAACCATAGAGTTGTAGGGAACAAAGAATGCTCAATAGTGTGTATATTGGGGTCAATCAAATAACCAAGTTCAGCTGATAATGAACGTTGACTTTATTGGTCGTTTTCTGATGGTAACCATGGTCACCCAAGTGCCAAGTTTTATGCTGCACTGCCATCTATAGTTATTGCATTGTTGCGCTTACAACGCATGCTGCATGCGTTCTCCTATTTATCCAACGCTTCTGGCGTAGAACTTGTATACAAGCGAGTCTCCAGTGATTTGCGACAGTGTATAATAACGACAATGAGAGAGAGTATTGTTTGAGGTAGTGGGTTAAAGAGAGAGAGAGAGAGAGAGAGAGAGAGAGTGGAGGAAGAGAGAGAAAAAGAAAGAGAGAGAGTAACGTTTATTCGCATGTCAGTGATATTGTGTACTCAGTGGCGCGTGACAGCCTGATAATGTCACATTAAACGACGGTCGGTCGCCGCTGCTAGCAGATGAATGAGACCCACGACCGTCGTGTCACAGCTCAACACGGCTGTCACATCACAAGACGCATCTTTCTCACTTCGTAAATTATAATACGATGAATTTTATCACTCTTTATAATTAAAAGACTAATCAGCAACAAAACACCTACTGAAAAGGACGGATAAGTTTTAATTTATAAAAGATCGGGTTTCGATTCCCGTCACGGTCGGCTATTCTGACTGAGACAAGCGGATCAGTCGTCATTCAGAAGATCGGGGTTCGATTCCCTTCACGTTCGGCCATTCTGGTTGTTATTCAGGGAATCAGGTTCGATTCTCTTCGTGGTCGGCGCTCAAAAGGCATCAACACAAAACTAATATTTCACTAAAAATTTAGGCCCACTCTTAAAAGGTCTCACAAAATTATCCTTATACATAGCCTTTATCGGAAAATGATGATTGGAAACCTTAATTGTGGGATACAATTATTGAGTATCAGGATATCAATAACAACAAATCTTGTATAGGGCCTGAATAGCGATAAGTCCAACAGCTAACAAGAGAATTACAGCAAAGGCTGCTAATGACTTGATGAGTTGACTATGGGTCTCTTGTAATGCCACTAACGTGTGATCCTGGTCTATAGGGGAGGAGACGACGCCAGCAACCACAAAGGGCGAGCTGTAGCAAGTAGTGTCTAGGGCAATATTAGGGGGGGGGGGGTTAGTGTCTTCACGCGGCGTAAAGCACAGCACAACACAAGCAGCAGTAGTCTTTAATTACTTGATATTAAAATAATTGTTGTAATGAGTCTCTGGCTGGCATTGTTGCAAAGAATAAATCAGACATCAAGCTTGCAAATATAGAGATACAGTAAGAGATGCAAAAGATAAATTTCTCACGAGAAATAGACCTAATACTGAGCATAATCTGCATCGGTTGTTAACACGGCATTAAATTATTGAAGATTAAACTTCGGAAAAACGTATAGGATGAGGGCCAGTTTTAGTTAAGAAACGAATTAAATCGAATATCTTATATATAGATCCGGAATATTTAGATATGAATAGGGCCTATATAGATTATGGATAGATTAGAATAGATTAAATGAAAATTATGCGGAATTAACTATTACTATCGACTTTCACAATGTCAACTTATGCCTATTGAATAGTCCCATACATGAAAGTAAATTAAGGTATAGGCCACATAACTCAATCTTATTGTTCAAGCTTAATTAAGCATTCTGTATTTATCATAACAACTTATACTTAGAGAGCTGAATCCAGTATCTATTAGAACTCTTGGAGGACGCTTAAGACGAAATCGAGTCTATGTCTCAACAACACATCCTTATGTTGAACGTGCATGCAAGATTTGGTTTGGTCGTCCATTAAGCTAAAGCTGATTGCGGCTAAGGAAAGAGTTGTCATTTCCTCGCGCCTGATTGAATGAGAACGAGGGGGGAGGGAGGAAGGAGGAGGGGGAGAGGACGTGTGAGCGGAGGATGTGGAAGCGGACGGAAGAGCTGCCGAGTACCGGAGCAGAGAAGTGTATTAGAACCGGTAACACGGAGGCGGGGTTGGCGGAAACCAAGGACTACCGGCTATATACCTCCTGCCGCCGACGTCAAATTTCCTGCTCCCCGCTTCCTCCTCTCTCCCTCTCTCTCCCACTATCTCTCTCGCTCACACATCAAGCTATTTGTCGAAACCAGGTCAACAAAAAATACGTACGTATAGGACACATACAGCAAATAAGCAAATATCAAACAATGAATTTGAAGTAGATATATTTTGATAAAGAAGAACTTGGAGAAAGGTGTTACAAAAATATAAATTTTCAGACGTAACTTATATAATTAATTGTGAGCAGAGGCTTTCAGATAGGGCCCATGTATACGCATTTTGGTAGGTATATAAGTAATAAGCTTGGTTTGGATGATACTGAAAGCTGATTATTGACTGTTTTCTGAGGATATCACCAGATAACCACATGGTCATCCAAAAGTCCAATTGTCTCTTGGAGCTAGCTAGAGGTCTACAGGATGTTATTTTATAAGTGACAGTCGCGGCAAGAGGTCCAAAATGCGTGGGCATATATATATTTGGACGCTTTTGGGTGGCTACCACTATACATAAATGTGATTCGCGGAAAGAAAAATATAACTTCCAGATGATTCGAGGTGTATGTATAAATATCAAATATTCTTTAATCAGGCATTCTATGTATGAGAATTAAAGTCAACTGCACATCTACATATGTCGGTAACAGGACTCGGTTTCTTGGTCCCTCAATCAAGCTATAGACATTCTGTATATCGATCGCTTATTTAACCCCTGTTTGTAGTTATTGAATCCAAATCTTGTTTTCTCTAAAACCATTTCATATACCGAAACGTAATAAACAATTTCTGTAGAGAGAAATAGTAAATCAATCACGCTGTACCGTTTTGTGAACTAAAACTGAACGGTATACTGCGGTAATAACTTGATGATTACGTTTCCCCCGCTTCATCCGCTCCCCCCCCACGCCCCCTCCCCCTACTTCGCCCCCTGCTCTAGGAAGTTAATCAGATTACCACGCCTCCTCGTACCCTATGAGATGATTGCGTGGTTATTAGCTAGTAATTACCTTGACTCTGGGAGGCTGGATGCGTGCTCCATGAGCCCTTGTATGCGGAGGCATCTGGAACAAATGAACACAGGCCTTTAGTCTACAATCTACACTCTACAGTCTACACTATACATTGCCAATACATGGTACACTAGACCATAGCGCGAAGATATATAGATACGGGTATGGATAAGTCGCTGAACCGTCATTTACAGTGGACCGCGGGTTCCATTCCCGCCGTTGTCGATCTTCCTGACTAAGGCGCATTGTTCATGGTTACCCTCTGTCGTTTGAAGTGACTACTGCGAGGGATTTCCCTCACACTGCTCAAAACACTATAAAAATGACCTTCCACCTCATCCTCCGTTTGACTCATTCACCATTCATCTACACTAGCAGATCTAACTGCGTCGTTAAACTGAGTACGAATAAAAGAGGTATAATTCAGGCACATCAAAATCATCCAAACCACGATACCATGGACTAAGAGTCTACGAAGCGAAGAGTCTATATATATGTCATGCTGGAAAATTTCGAGCTTGTATTCATGTTTGTCTTATACGTGGCATACAGGACAAACAACTATATATGCAACCGATGACAAGTACATTTTCGTGGACATTATGGAGCATGTCATACCAGAAAAGGTGAATTGGAATTCTTGTTGACTTGTTTGATTCAAATTCGATTTGGAGAATGATATAAATATTTGAGAATACTTATAAGAATGTCATTTTTGGGTGAGACTTGTTATTTTTAAATTTCAAAAGATCGAAATGAAAATTTCGCAGAATGTTGATTATTGTTCTAATACACTTGAGTAGTTTAAAGAAATTAAGATTTCACCGCTCATGAGAAAATACATCTTCATGCCCTTTATAGACTAATATTGTGAAATCCGATGAATAAAGAGTTTTTGAGTTTTTTTAAAGGGATGATCAACACGTTGGACTGCTCGTACAATACAAAACGAAGGCAGTTACAGAAGATTATGGCGGCTTTTGAATCTATGTAGCCCCATACACAATTCCTATTCAGTGTAGACTCAAATATGTTAACCAACTCTGCCTCACCCTCGTAATAAACCACAGAAGAAAAGTTCGTTGTTTGTGTATAAGACCTATGACTACCAATAACGTAACGGGATAAGCAACATGGCGTAAGTTATATACTTTCGACATTGGACGTCTTCTCACCATGATAGAAGCAAAAAATGTGACGCGCTGAAGTGTACATTTTTGAGATTCGCAATTTCAAATCAAAACGTATACGCATTCAGCTCGTATTTCAATGTATAGTGCAGCATAGTTGAGTATTTGCATTGTTTCTGTTCTTTCTCGTAGATGTCAAGTAATTATCCAGTTATCAATTGGTAAATGTGGCAGTATGGCTCTTGACTAGGGGTCCAATGCTTTTACACACGTATTTAAAATTTAGATTGGCTAATTCAAATGAAACGTATTCCAACGTTGCTTAATACAGTTGGGAAGAGCTGGATTCACAGAGTGCATTACACGTATTACTTTTATGAATCAATATTTGAATAATATGAAAGGTATATTTTTCATATATTCAATCTCGGATTAATTATGGCATTATACTATGGGGACAATCTAGTCATGCCAAAAAGATATTTATTTTACAGAAAAGAGCTGTAAGAAGTCTCGCAAATGTAAGTTTTAATCCTACCACAGCTGACATGTTTTACAAAGATTCGTGTGTGAATCTTTTTAAAAAATTTAATATTCTTCCTCTTCCATGTTTATATATTTTTAATGTCATTATGTATGT
The DNA here is from genome assembly GCA_907164805.1 of Brachyptera putata. Classification (NCBI taxonomy): domain Eukaryota; kingdom Metazoa; phylum Arthropoda; class Insecta; order Plecoptera; family Taeniopterygidae; genus Brachyptera; species Brachyptera putata. The sequence goes on along the minus strand of OU015471.1, from coordinate 11,075,218 downwards.
AGTGAATACCAAACAAGTTTCTGTTACAAATGAGAGGAATCATGAATATATGACAAGAGAGAGAAATAATTTTATTAAATTAAATCATAGATTAGCCATGTTTGAGAATGGTCCTAACTACTCAGGTTGTAAGCTGTTCAACTCTCTACCTAGTAAAATTAAAGAATATAAGAATGTTAGCGTAAACAAGTTTAAAATAAATTTAAAAACTTTTCTTCAAAACAAATGTTATTATTCTATTTCCGATTTTATTCTTGACTGTAAAAATACTACTCTTTGAATGTCTTTACTTACAGCCTTATGTGTTTTAAAATATAATAGTTAAACTTTGTTATTTCGTAGGTTCACCTTTAGTTTTTTTAGGTCCTACTTTTCCAAGATGTCCTACTTGAACATCAGAATCATCTTGTTTCCTGTTCATTAATATATTATTTCATTAATCTATATTTGACGATGCTCAATATTGTATGTCACAATCTGATGAGAAAATAAAAACATTATTATTATTATTATTATTATTATTATTATATATAATACTACCAGTAAATTGAGTAAAATTGAGTATGACGGCATCCCTTTGATTCCCGCATGGTGCGAAAGGAAATGATCAAGTTGCTTATCCCGTTACGTTATTGATAGTCATAGATAAGACTTATAAATAATTCACACATGTTGTCACTCTATTATTCAAGGTGGACTCTACTTTACACATCATCACAAACAATGCTCATAGGGTTTACTCAAAGTGGCTCTATTCGTTATGGCTTAGCTATATAATCTGAAGGAATTTGAAAGAATTTTGATATCACAGCCTTCTATACACTGCACTCACCCAATTGGATATAGGGTTAAGAAAATTTGTGAAAAATTTCGAAAATCAAGTCAGGATGTTCTGGTTTTTAAACTTAGAAAATGTGTCAATAAACAAACTTTTATACTATGTGTGTAAACACATTTGTGTCAAATCCTTTTGAAATTCAAAAGAGCAAAAAACATAAATCTCTTTTATAGCTATATCAAAGGTCGGTTACAAGCAATTCACAAATATCCCATATTCATTTTGTGTGAAATCATTAATGCTACCTCCAAATACGCTGCTGTTGGAAACAATAATCTAATGAGAATTAAAATAATTTATAAAATCAGATCTTCATGATCAGTTCATGATTCAGATATTTACTCTTTTTCTGTCACCACAACAAAAACGATAAATATATTGAAAAGACAATCCTTTCATTTTAATAGGCCTACGTTATAACATCATGAGATACAATCTAATTTGAGTTATTTATTTTTCAGATGTGTTCCTTATGTACAATCATATATCGTAGATCAACCATATCGATCGTATCGTAGGCCTATAATCGTAGATCAAAGATCTTGTGTGATGATTTACATGCAAGCTATAATAAGGAGTAAAAGCAAATAGTTATATACCGCTGTTATAATAAACATAAAACGACCTGATGAAACAACTTGACCGGATAGTCACACACGGAATAAATTTGTAGGCCTACACGCACATAAAGGGACCGGAACGCAAAATAACTTTGCTCCACTCCTCCCCTTCCCCAATCCAACTAAAACATGGCATGAAAAAATGATGTTCTGAAATTATTTCATTTACATTTTACTCACTGTTGCATCAACAGGCATACGCTTTTGAACAAATGATATCATTTATACACATTCCACGCAAGACAATTTGTCAAACATAACTAAAATATGTTTTAATAAATAAAATGAGAACTTCAAGCGTCATGCAAGTTGGAATACCATTTACATAATTTGATACCAGAACGTCGCAGTACCGGTATCAAATATAGGGAGACTTGGACGCTGTTCCGGAGAGTTCCGGTACGCGAGTGTTGTTTTAGTAAACAGCTGTAGCAGCATGTCCGAAAATAATTATGTTAATAAAGCAACTATCCAGTAGTGAAATGGTGTGCCAAGCATGGGTTATGGAGAAGGTTGATTTTTTAATATTACAAAATGATCTATAGGGCTATAAAATGAAAGGTAGGAGGGATAAATACGCTTAAAAAGGTATAAAAGGGATTAACAATGTTATACATTATGCATCGTTCAAAGTTTATAACACATCATTTGGTTTTTGATGCAGTCCGATATGTAGGCCTCTATATTATTTTGATTTTTTTTCTCCATAACCATGCTTTGGCCAGAGATGTACACCATTCAAGTCCTTAATAAGGCCTACAATATACCTATGCTATAAAAGATATAGGCCCTAGGACAGACATAAGCTTATATATTATTATTGTTCGTTTATATTGCATGGGTATAACGACGAACTGTACATTGTGACTACGATTGGCGTCGGTGAATTATGACGAGATGGTATGGTGATAAGAAAGGTTATTTTATTAGGTGTTTTTGGATAGTGTATGTCGTGATGTGTTGTTAAAGGAACCATCCCAGTATTGACCTGAACGACGGAAGGAAACCATGAAAAACCTCTGTCAGGATGGTCGACCATGGCGAGAATTGTATATAGCCCAATTTCCTAAATTACAGTTCAGAGTGCTAGCCATCACTCGACCACTCGTATCAGTATATATATATATATATATATATATCGCCCTCCGCAGCTCATTCATCTAAGACACCGCATTATAACTGAAGCCACTGTTATAGACGTGGGTTCGAGTATAGGGCATGCTTGAGCTTTTGTAAACGTCTTTGACTTAGGCCCCTATCACTCATCTACTAATTTCATTATAACCTGCTCATTCGTAGTGTATACCCCCGAATAACCTAGTTGTTGGTATCGTTAAGAAAAACAGTAATCATCGTCATTTACTTGATGCAAATATTTCTTCCAGAACATGGTGCTTACTACAACAATACTCGCTTCCGGTACAAATTAACCCCGACTATTCTACATGGTATAACGTGTCTCACCAGCGAACAACATGAAGTTAGAGAACGTTCCGGTGCGGCTGAGATAATCAGCAGAAGTCTTAATGTCCAACATGATTCAAAGTCTCTCTCTCTCTTCTTGTTCACACCTAACACCACCTCGACACCACAACATCCTCCGTTACGTCACACATTGTTGTTAAACTACACACGACTCGAATAAACACCAACACCGACAACACTGAACACTCGTCTTCCGTCGTCATTCTGACAGATCGTTCTCGCAGCTTAGACACGCGTGGGCGGGGCCAAGAGCACACGCGACCAACCACCGATCAGGCTGATCATGCGTCATCGTGGCAACACCCAATCGGCGTCATGGGGTTGGGGGAAGTGGAAGTAGCTGCCGACAAACAAATGGCAAGGTTTCCTGAGGACTTGAGCTTAACCCCTTTAGGGTATTTATCGTTATCTGTTAGGTCTGCCGCTGAGGGTTCTTAAAGGTATATTACCTGACATAAATGTCGCTGCTGCCGACGGTAGGGTAATTAAACTATAGGGGTGACATTCGTAGACCTTACTAAACTAAAAGCATATAGGTTGATATATTGTATAGCCTACCATGGAGATGAAGGTTTTCCACAGTTATATACACACTAAATAATTGTATGTAGAGAAACTCGCTACATCGTGAGAGATGTATAGTTTTTCTAATCGTTAAGTCTTAACTGAAGTCAGACTGGTGCAGGTCGAGTCCCGGTAAGCCTGAGTTTTTGTAAACGTCCTTCACGATCATCTTATACTTCATTGTATGAAATTATGTACAGCTCCCACTCATTAAGCATTAGCGCTATTTAAAATTAAGCATCAAACAAATCGCGTCATGTGAAATCGCTGACCCTTTGAGTATCAAGTGGCAGCTATATAGGCCTACAACAAAACAAATGCAATAAAATAAAATAAATTAAATGAACAAATAAATGAAACATAGGATAAAATATATTCTCTACATAGAGGCATAGCCTACATGAGTAAACTAATACAAAATCAAATAATACTGTGGCCCTACAATGAAACCACTGAAGGCAATCAAGTCAGGAGTGGGTTCGAGTCCAGCATAATGCACGGGTTTTTGTAAACACCCATCTAGTGCCCAATTTGCATCCATGCCCCCAAAACACTTATAGTCTACTGTTGGTGCATGGGGTCTTTAAGCGAACAAGGATCATCATCATATCGTAGCCTATATACATCAGTGATTGAAAAAACAAACCCCAAATAGGTGAATATAAAAACGAAAAATAGAATATTATTATCCCATGAATTGATATTCTTGTCTATATAATATGCCTATATAGACCACAATCAATTACTAGTCAATTTATGCATCCTCATAAGGCAGCAGCTATCTACTGTTTGACTCAATTCTATAAATAAGGAACTTGAAGAATTGAATTGTTATCCGTATTTTCATCAAACAAATTTATTTTCACAAAATAAAATCGTTGCGTAGGCCTATATATAAGTTAGTGTTTGACTTTATTACATATAAAAGTTGAATACATTTTTGGAAAATCTGTTATTTACCATCTTTGAAATCAGAATAAAGATACACAAATAACAAAATAATAAAGAAAATAACAGCACGCAGAAACATACGAATCTAAGATTTGTATAAGTAAAAGTCCGTTAGTACTCTATAGTTGATACTTTGGATGAATTAAATTGATAGCGAATGTCAAACATTGCTGTGAAGTCGAATTAGTCAATCAGATATGAACCTTGATCGAGGCAATTTTTATAAACTCGGTCCGTATTACGAAAACTTGACCAACTCGCTACCCTTTGTGACGTCATTGGGGGTGTCGGTATACCTACATATAACCATCCCATTGAGCTGTGGGCCTAGAGTCGATCGGGCTTTTTAAGGACAGCTGACGAGCATATACCGGAATAAAGCTATACTCGATCGTATGACATGGGCTTCGAGGTACTTTTCAATGGAATGTGGTTAGGGTTCAGGTGAGGTTGGACACCCAACTCATTTATTTAATTTGCAATTTGTAATTATGAAGGTGACAGCCAAACCTAACCTCAATCCATGCATTAATTACATATCTTCGACCACATACCAAATTAACATTAATCACAAAACTGCATTCGTCCTGTCAGTCCTGGTTTATTACATGAGTGGAGGTGCCGGGTTGGGACCTGAACCCATGACACACAACCGAGTCGACCTTATTCCAGTATTCTCTCTTCAGGCACCCGATTTTTAATATGAAATAGTTGTGTTATGGAAAGGTCAGCACAAAAAAAATTAAAGTAGACATATAGGCCTATATACAATTTCTAGTATATTCGAGATGGTAAATCTACAATAAATGTAATTTTAACCATCAATTTGCTTTTGACATCTCTCTGAAAATGCGCACGCTATAGCCCACTTTGGCCACCGTACGGACGACACCGGCAATTCAGTATGGTATACCTCAGTGCCTCAGTGCCTCAGTGCCTCAGTGTCTCAGTGCCTCAGTGTCTCAGTGCCGTCATAGGCTGAGAAGACACGGGCAGTCATAACAAAATGCAATACAGCTCTAGTTGAAATTGAAAATAATAATTTTACAGTGGGGATTACCAAAATAGGGCAAAATGCAAAAATCTTGTTTCCAAGTTGGAGCTGGACATTTATACCTGACCCTTATTAATCAATGGGCCTATACCTATAAGTCGTAGAATACGAATCTTACGTTTTAAATTATACAACAATATCTCATATTAAATCTAGGATTTCAAATAATATATAATGAAGAAATAAAGAGCCACAAAGAAAATGCAATGTTATTATATTTTCATATGCATGGGAACAGTGAATGAGCACAGGCAAAGAAGCACAAACATTTAATTTGGAAGATGTAGTTGTGTTTCTGAACATAAATCTCGTCCTGAAAAAATACGTAAACATAATATAACGGTGATTTTGTTTGTTATTTTGATCGACAACCTTCAACTCTTGTATAAATAACAAGAACATTTTCTACATCAAATCTGGGCTATTTTCCTATAACAAAAAGATCGACTCGTTAATAATAATCTGCCATATCGTGAAAACACAAGAGAGACAGAGAGTGACAGAGAGAGAGCGAGAGAGAGAGAGAGAAAGAGAAAGAGAGAGAGAAAGAAGAGAGACACGATCCGTATTGTTTATCAGACGTTCCATATATTCTCGATTAACTTTTCAAAAACCAAAAGCAATTTCCAAATATTAACGAGATTGTAGCATGATACGTCCCATCATGTCGTGTGACGTACGTCATGTCTCTCTCTCTCTCTCTCTCTCATTGAGAATAGAGAGAGAGAGAGAGAGAGAGAGAGAGAGAGAGAGAGAGATTGAGAGAGAGAGTTCACACGGTTTCCACTTGAAGTACGGGCAATGATAATACTATTGATGGAGTCAGCGAGTCTATCTAAAGCACGCGACGCCCCCCTCCACCCCTTGCCACCCTCCTCTCAGACCGCCCGCTGTTGAGACCGCTATGCACCCTAGCGTGTGTGTGTGTGTGTGTATCTATTACACAAGCAGTGACTGTAGCCACACCTTGCCTGTGTGTTGGTGCGTACAACCAGCACAATGAGGAGCAGGGGTCACGTGATTTACTGCATGTTCACTTCAGACTATAAAGTCGATCAAAGGTCACTAAAAATAATTACTTCTTGACTTCTATAGCCAGATAAATTGTTAGATTTATGGAACATATGATTATCTGAATAAGGATACTTGATGATACGAATGAGTGGATATGAATGATGTTTATAATGCTCTATGCGTTATGCGGGACTCGAACCCACACGCCTTGACACAGTTTCTAAAACAGTGCCTTATGCTGACTGAGTTAGGGGGATCCATATTATCCATTTATTCGATTACGTCTAAAGGGCGCATAGTAGAGAAATAATGCAAGCTTTTCATTTATAACTTTTGAAGTTTGACACAAAGTCATGGTTTCTCAATTAAGACTATGGATGAAAAGGTAGAATCGTTCGACAAGGACGGCTCCACAAAATCTGGCGAGCTCTAGGTTTTTATTCAGAAGCACATTTGTAATTACTCTGTTGGGCTATTTCTATATGACCATAGAATAAAGAAGCCGTACACGGCTTCTTTATTCTATGCTATGACCTATCAATGAGAAGGATAATTTTATAAAACTTGATAGTTACTAATTAACATATTTGAATAATTATATCGAGATTTGTTCAAATATCGTTTTGGTCAGGATACTGCTTCGCTGATTCAATTCGAGGTATACTGTCAAAAATCTGTATTTTTCCAAAAATATGGGAAATATGCCTATCATTCATGTGTTTAAATTCAGTGGGAATTTGATTATTTTTAGAGATTTTATTTATCATATTTAAAGTTAGTATCTCAAAACGTGAGTGTATGGGCTATGAAAATATACGATTTAAAAAATATATTTATACGTATTATTTGATTTCTAATGTGCTAACGCCCGAACCATTTGCGGTCCAGGCCTTACGGGTCTGTGCCTTAATACGACCCTGCATATATAGGCCTATAGTGTATGGATATATAACGGTATGTAATAAGAAACAGATCAATACGAGTACACAGCCTGAAGGCTTCAAAGATACCAACCCAAACAACGTCTGTTATCTCGCTAAACAACTATAGGCTATAGGCGAACTTTTTATAAGAAAACGCGGATGACAATCTTTTTACGCCTTTCATAAAAAGAAAAAACTGACTATCGCTAAGTTATTTCACCCTTCTCATTTCCTGTGCGCCGCCTGCCTCGCTTCTAACGCGCTTCTAACGCGCTACCCCTGCTGCTTGGTACTGAAAGCTTGCTTCATGGAACTGATATTAATTTTAAATTAAAGAGTGAGCTAGGCAACACATGAGATGGATTTCACCCATCATCGGCTGTAGATCAGTTTATAGGCATTCTAGTGCCCGGGATGCGTATCTTGCTATACTCATTCCTCCCAGCATAAAATAGAATAGTATACCCTCGGGATAGTTTATATAGGCCTACATTAGCCTATTTTGTATAAATTCATCATTATAATTATTATTTTATCACAAATTTATATTTTTTATAGTAGAAAAAGTCTGTACATCCTAACATAAAGTCAGTCAATTCTGTAATATGGATCAAAGTGGCTGAATAAACGGTATTATTATTTGATGAGGTCTGAGTGAGGCCTATATATTGCGATTATAAAACTATAGTCATGGAAATTAACCATATATTTTCAGCTTTACCACCAGGGTATAATGTATTGCAACCCATGTGGGCATTGTTGTTGCATGCAATCTTAATTGAATCACTTATTTCAGAAATGGCATCAGGCCAAAAGGTGAAATTTGGATTTGGATCAAGACTTGGAAAAATTAATTTACCAAACTAATGAGAAAGAGCGTTAGTCCATGTTTACAGCACTAATCCTCTCTAATGGCCTACAAATTATTACGTTTATTTGAGAAATGGCATCAGTCATTACACTAAAATCATTTCAGCTGACATTAAATAACCAACTATTTAGCCGCCCTCGTTAGCTCAGTCAGCTGAGGCACGCTTAAGACACTGCGTAGGTTCGAATCCCGCATAAGGCATGGGTTTTTGTAAGCGTCCTTTCACTCATCATCACTTCATAGTTTCATAATCACCTGTTCATTCGTACCCCCCTTATAACCTAGCTGTTGGTGGGGTCGTTAAGCAAACAGTAATAATAATGAATAAACAACATCCCACTAATAGGCATTGAGCCCTCAATCTATTTGAAGAAAGTACAAAAAAACCATATGATATAGGCACATCGTATAATAGTGATGGTAGCCATACAACTTCCAACTTTCATATGTTGAAGATTTCAATGAAATTTGTAAAATGTTCATTAATAAGAATTTATGTTGAGAAAAACTAAATTTAATTATATTAAATTAATTCGAAATAATTTTTCATATCTACTCAATTAAATGAAATCATGCTCTAAACAGGTTTTATGAACATGGAACATATAGGACAGGAACATGCGTCAAAGAGTAAGCTTATAAGTTTATGTCATGTTCTTGACAATATTGCAGATGACTTCACTCTATCTGTGATGATAAATGATACATACATCTGTTTTTTTTGTTACTCCTTAGAGAAGTCTTCAATAAATTAGTATAATTAATACCCGATTCAATGTTATTTTATTATTCTAGTGTATAAGCCCTACTATGTTTCACGTATCTAGCTATTTAATGATTATTTATCTCACTCATTGTCATAGCATGTGTCATTTGGCAATTGGCAACTTCTCTCAAAAGGAGGGGATGGTATTTTTGTAATGATGACGATGTAGGCCCTGTACAATTATTGGTCACTTTGCTTTTCCTTCAGCTAGATGGAGATATTACGTTTTCTATCCATAACCAAATAAACATACATAGGACTATACAAGGAAGATGTTTAACGACTCTCAAAACAAGTGCATGTACAACGACGCGAGTTTAACAGGTCTCGTTGGACGCCAAACATTGGTTTGTAAAGCAAGGGAAGCATTCACCCAACCATACATTCAGCAAGTAACTCTAGCGGAATGCACAGATTATTCCTCTTGAAAAACTGAAGATATATCTCCCCCCCTCTCCCCCCCCCCCCCCCACAGTGCCTATACCTCGAGCTGCTCCGGCCCAGTATATGTGTATAGTAAGCGCTTCCATGTTGGTGGTTACCGGCTCGGAAGCGCTTCCTAGCATTGGCCCACACATAAAGAAGGATAACATCTCGCGCTCTCGAGGGGTATACGGGGGGGGGGGGGAGGGGGGAGGGTGGCGGCGGCGGCAAAGTTGGCGCTTCTTGCCAGCAAACTGTGGGCCCCGGCACACCGGAAGTGTAGTCATGACAACTCAACATCGATTTACAGCTCGGCGCTCACTTCTCGTGGCTTATAAGGCCTATATCTGGCTGAGAGAGACTTGTGTGTTTTAGAGGAAGGTGAAGATAATTGAGATAATGTAATGTTAGAGTACTGTACGGTATGAAGCTTGCCGTGACGCAATGAGACTTACAGCCTTATATATTGTCCTCAGAGCGACGATGTTGCATGGAGAGCGCAATATAAAACTTTCTAGATGGCAGTGAAATATAAGCTCGAGCATTGCTCGAGTGACCATTAGAATGCAACCAAAGCCATCTTTCATCACCTAAACTATTTTTCGATAGCTTATTCAGTGTCATCTAAACACGACGCTTTGTAATACCAGAATGAGTATTTGAGAGTTGCGTTTCTCTATGAAAACTGATTAAATACACGTAAAGATTGGAGATTTCATTGGTTTCATTTGGAGAATATTTCCTAAAAACCATTGGAAATGCAAGGTCCCTAAATATTATCACCATTATATAAAGCATAAAAAATTGTCCTCTGTTTTCCCCATGAATGTCTTATACCACACTAAATACAGAAATGTTCTTAATTTACCACTATAGTGAAAGGCGTAGCTTATCAGAAGCAACCTAAACTAATTGTTGGCATTTGGAGATAGCCTGATTGGTATTGTCAAATTTTACACATAATATAAAACCCACTTGATTGGATGCTATATTTTGTCACGTTTATGGGGGGTCAATCACAAGTACTCAATTGCAATGGGGGCTCATTTTTAGAAAATAATCATTACGTGTTGGACTTAATTGCTTATAGATTTGGTTATAAAGAGAAAGCGGCAAGTGGCCAATAGTTCAACAAGTCCTGGGAAAGATTTTTACGAAATAATGATAGTTAATGCAAAATTCGAAAAAGTCTAAATTAGGCAGATTATTACGAAAAATTCAATACCGTGTAACTAGAATTATTTTTCCGTTCGATTGGATAATAGTTTGTACACATTAAACATTGAATACTTAAAAAGTAAACATGGACGCAGTTTGACGGAATTTTGATTATTTCCTCGCTTTGAAAATTAAAACTGTAGATCTGCTTGAATGCCAATATTATTTCAATTCATATTCTGATTGGTAGATGGAAATTGCATTGTTATTCAAGTTGGTGAACAACTTTACTTATTGACTAAAAAATTACTGAATATTTTGTAAAACTATTTCCCTGAGACAACGAAAGCGTCGTGACTAGTCGTAAACAGGCAACACTTGTTCGCTGTGTGACAAGTGTGCGACAGGTACATGCAATGTGTGTGTGTGTGTGTGCGGCAGAGGAGTGCGCTAGCTCCGGATGGACCTAGCGCTCCCTAGCGGATACCGCTGTCTCCGGGCACCGTTTCCTACCCCGGACCGACTACTAGAAGGAAACTACGCTTATCCGCTCTCTTCGCTCCCGGACCACCCCCTACACCCATCCCCCTCTCTCTCTCTCTCTCTCTCTCTCTCTCTCTCTCTCTCTCTCACACACTCTCTCTCTCTCGCTTGTGACAATCTACACCCGTGCCGTGTGAAACGACGCAATCAAGACAGACGATGTGATGATTCCTGTATTATGTATATCTGGTTATTGCGCGAGTATATCGACATACGAGTACACAAAAGTCTCATTCAATTCAATACAAACACAACAGAACTGCTTATGAGAACTGATTACGTCATGACGATATAGTAAACAATTCAATATGATAATTCCGGCACTTATATTTAAAAAAAATACCTTCATGGGAATTTGAGTTCGCTATCAAACTGTACTTTAATTATTTTTTTGATTGGACTGATGAGTTTTCAAATTCTGGTTTCTGTATCACCAATTCAATGTATGTATATCATGTGAAAAGAGGCAGATATTTTAATAAAGAGTACAGTAGAACTAATTGAACGTCCTAATGGTTGTATATAGCTATGAATGTATACGAGTGTATGTATCACTTACCGTAAGTAATCCGTCAAACATTATAATGAAAATATTGTAAACGCATAGTAAAAACTCTAACATTGAGAAATGTATAAGTTCAAATTTTGATTCATTGTAAGTTGTAAGTGCTGTATCAGATTTCCACGAAAGCGGATCGAAGGGAAGAAATGTACGAATGCAATGTAATGCAAAAATTACACGAAAGAGAAGGAAAAGAAGATTCGAAGAAGAATGAGATCAAAGATTCCTTCTCCCCAACATGAATAATCAAGTTGTTCGTTATCTATGTACTTATTTGTCACTTTTCTTAGAGTAATTGTTACATTATAATTGAGTATTTTCTTTGAAATGATAAGGTATCATAGTTGTGGTCCGAATGACTATATTCTCATCCTCAGCCTTGATTGGGCAACAATGAGTTTTTTGTCATGTCATATGAAATAAACAATATGTGTCTTCGTTTCTTTTTAGAATTTGCGAAGTGCAACAAATGAGGCACCCGGTTGTGACTGTCGTTGAAGTTTATAGACGATGTCAGTGGAGAGCCCTTTTGACCTCTTCAACGGGTCAGCCTAGAAGGGATGACAAAACGTCAAAAAGGGTTTCAGCGCTATATCGTATCAAAGGTATTCCTGAGAAGCAATGTATTCATTTCGATAATAAAAATTGGATATTTTTCTTTAAAGCGAGTTCCTCGTTGGTCTAGAAAATATTTTAGAATTTGTAAAGTTCTGTTCGAATAGAATACGCAACGTGATTACTTGTTACTATATGGATACCGTAAAGTAACACCGTGCAATTTATTTGTCTTTTAATTGAGGAATTGTTTGCATGGCATACAAATCTTGCTTGATACCGGCTCGTACTTTATAACTGGTGGAGGTGCCGGGTTTATTGGTCAGTATTGGTGGAGGATCCGTGTCCAGTTATTTGAACAGCAATCGCCAAATGATCGGTGTTCGTGACATTACGAAAGCTTGAATATTCGTTCTAATTCCCTAAAATAGTTGACATGACTTCAACTTATACATTTCCAGTTATTCTACAACTCTTCCATTTCCAGGTAAAACTCTTCCATTTCCATGTATTCTATAACACTGCGAGTTGTTCCCTTTCAGTCCTTCCAAGCTCTCATATAAGTTATACAAAGAAGCTTGTATTCCAAGTAGGCTCAACGAGATGGATGACTAACTCACTCTCTCTCTCGAACATGTAGAGTTATCACATCTGTCATCTCTATCGCTCTCTTATCTCTCTGATCGTGAGCTGATTGCCAAGTCGCTGAAAGAAGAAGCACAAATCTGTGCGGCAATTGCTTTATGATTGGTGCGATTATCTCAACGAGAGAGATAGAAAGAGAGACTTGTAAATTGCATCAATCAGCTTTCTATTCATTACCCTAGAACCGGCTGACGTCTATACGTCTCTAAGTGAGCGGCATTACGTAGCCGCTCTATTCGCTCGCTAGCGCACTCCTCCTCTGACCCTTCTCGCTCGTATAGCAATCAATACGGTCCTTACCTTCTCTAACTCTACCTACCCCTACCCCACGCCTCTCTGGAGCGCTACTCCACACTAAAGTGGGCACAAAAGTCATTCAAAGAGTGTGAAAAGGAATGAAAAAAGAGGAGTGATCGTTTTTATTAGATAAAGCACAGGTTTTGCCTACTTCTTACCGAATAAGAGATTTACCTTCACATGCAAATCTGTGATTACTGATTGGAGGCTGTTTTTCTCAATGGGCGATTCAATAATAATATTTGTCATTTGTCAGTATGTTGCTTACACCAAACATATTTTATGTGATAAGCTCATAAACATTGTAAGTTCTGATAGGCCTATATTCTTACGGTATTTCTGACGGATCCAAAATTGCTTTGTATTTATGTTATTCTTTTGGAGAAAATTCGTAACACACATTAGATGACATTTGTGTTGATGATTGTGATGATCAGTAATAAAATATCAGAGGCTCAATTATCAATTCAAATGTATCAGAAATGAATAGCATGATTCGATACGCAATATAATTTTTCAACTATAGTGACTATGTTTCAAAATGATGTGCATCGTCTCATCATGGAGCGATTTTTCCGCGCACGAGATGCGTGCACTAAAGTATAGAGTTTTACGAAAGTTCACGATCAAAATGAACTTTTCATAGACGTAAACGTTCACTCTGAAAGAGAAAACTGAAAAGTTCACGAAGAAATGAACGAGGTCATTTTATCAGTTCACTATACCCAACACTGGCGGCCGCCTATAAGGTATCCTATATTTGAGTGAAAACGAGAAACTGTGAAGTTATTTTTGAAAATAAATTCATCTTATTATAAAATATGTGGAAAGGTGGTTGATAAGTTCTTGATACTGACAAGTTTTTAATTCTAAATGATGATTTCCTACTTTAATAAACCGTTTGATAACTGAGAATTATATCGTGTGGTACTATTTTATAATATGTCTATAGCTATTATAGTAATTAGTAAAACAAATTCTAAATATTAATCGAAAGAATGAAGGAAATAGTTTCATGAATTGCATGCGAATGATTCTTATGAATACTATTAATAATGTCAGTTATGCACCGCTGTTATGTAGCTGTTTCTGATGCCATGAATGAATTAATCGAGGTTTCCCCTCAAAGTTCTCGGAACACATGTAGCATGGAGTGTTGTCCAAGCAAGCAAGCGGCTATATGTTATATATTGATTATGTTAATCAGTTGCCATGTATTATTCATGGTCATGGCTGAGAACAGAGATTAACGCACAGTTAATAACCGTTAACAATTAACGACAGACAAGTCATTGTGAGCACAACGGTCTCACTCATGTTTTAACGACGCCAGAATAATGCTTAGACAAAAGAATTAGCAAGTTTTAGATATAGAAAATTAATTACTGGTGAAACAAAGAATATAACGAAGAAGTGATATCTCGAGGGGTAATGTATATATAGAGCGAAGGGAAGAAACCTTGGTTATGGTTTTAGCTTTGTGAAAAAAATAGTGAAACGTACAACAACATAAAGGTTTTCGTCAGTGCTGAATGTGTTTTAAAACACATTATATACGTACTATGTTTATTAGGCCAACTATTTATTAAGGTGCAGGATAGTACATACTATACATAAAGACAGAACTGTTATAACCAATGGTATAATAAGTTCAATATCAATAATAATGGATAGTTGGTAAAACTGACCCATATTCTACTATAAGATGTTCAATAAGAACTTTCTGAAGTTGATCCGATGAAGAATACGGGGACGCTGAAGAGCGAATACCGGAATAAAGATACTCGGTCGTGTGACATGGGCTTCGGGGTACTTTTCAATGGAATGAGGGTTAGGGTTCAGGAACGTTTGGATACCCAAACCCATGTTACACAACTGAGGGGAATTGAAATTGTAACATATCCTAGTTCAGCATCACTTTCATCCCCTATCATGTTTACATTTTGCCGGTACAAAATAGAGATGATCAACAATTTATATATTTTCTTGTAAAATAAAAAAGTATGTTTTTTCTAGAAGATTCGACTATATCAAATCAGTATATTATTGATGATGGTGGTGAATAATTTTCCACTTCAGAATAGCCGATAAACAATTCATTCCAACAATAAAACCCCCCCAGTAGGGCCTATACCAAAATAAAGCTATTCACAGTGTTTTATTATAATGTTAATCGTGTATGGTACACTTCATATTTTGTGTTTAAATTGTTTCAATTTTCATTATGTTTTAATTAATCCAAACCAAAGTGAAAAAGCTAAAAAAAACAATAGCAACGTGTTAACCAACTGATTACCTCTTTATGTTGGTACCGTGATTTATCTTCATGAAATATGTCAACTGTATTTTTGTGCCCGCGTTTAACCTGGCTCGTCTGACTGGAGGAGGGTGGGGTGGGGTGGGGTTGGGGAGGAGGCAGAGGGAGTATAATGCATGCACATATACATGACATTGCTGTTCCACACGAGTGGCCACATGGCGCGGGGCTGTAGACACGTGACCCGCCACGTGGCCGGGGGTTCCCAGAGGTCCAGCCACTTATCACAACACAGCCAGCATATTGTCACGCACTTTAACCAGCGGTACACTCACCCTCCATCACGGCGTTCCCGTCAAATCTACACCCTCATATTTATTACATTATTTGTTGGCTGAAGGAAATGTAGCATATGTGTTGTAAGTGATATTCGCGAGGATATATTTGTGAGGAAATATTGAGAATATTAAGATATTAATATGTATTACGTGAGTTATTTGTTTGAAATGTATTATGGATTTAGGAAAACGCAGCATATGTGTTGTAAGATGAGCGAGATTTCATATGAAATGTAAGGAGACACACACCTTGATTATGAGTCTATCAAGTCACTGCCTTCCAGTTGATTCATCTATTGATAATTTCAAACGTTCTACAATTTGATTGGTTTAACTTGTTGATCATGTTAATAGTTTTCTGTTGTTACTTTCAGGTGAATTATGAAGTCTAGTTTATCCACGTTTATCCACTTATCCATCTTGGGTTCAACGAGGCATTATACTGATTGATGACTACGATCTATTGATGTCACTGAATGATATATGAGATGATGAGATAAAAGGCTATTTCATTTGGTGTTTTTGATAGTGGCAAGGAGTCGGTCGTGGCCAATGTT
Source organism: Brachyptera putata (assembly GCA_907164805.1). Taxonomy (NCBI): domain Eukaryota; kingdom Metazoa; phylum Arthropoda; class Insecta; order Plecoptera; family Taeniopterygidae; genus Brachyptera; species Brachyptera putata. The sequence continues at coordinate 11,058,797 of OU015471.1, read as the reverse complement.
GAGGAACCATGCCAGTGTTGACCTGAACGACAGAGGAAAACCACGAATAGCCCCTGTTTGGGTGGTCGACCATGGCGGGAATCGAGCCCCGGTCTCCTGAGTGACGGTTCAGTGTGCTAGCCACCCGACCACGCGTCTCAGTTTGAAAGCTTGACAGTATAGAGGGAGAATGTGCAATAACACCGATGTTACAGCCGAATGGATCTTGGTAAAATAAGGTCTCGGCCCAACATGCAGACCTATTTAAAGATAGGCGTTGTTATCGTATACTTTGTCTGATTTTCACAAAACTTGTCAAACTTGTCCGTCATTGTCGTATTTTACAACATCTCGAACCTTCAATGGTTTTGGATCAACATTCCTATTGTCCTTTTCAGTGTGACCTCTCGTGCGACCTCTAATCTTACATCTGGTCAGAATTGGTCAAGAAATGTTCCAATAATGTAACCATCAATATCAATCAATAGTATTCATAAAAAAATAAGTATTAGCAAAATAATTACGTCATAAAATTTCCTAATATTTTTCACCCCACATTCCAAGGCTTCTCATTGTCTACCAACGATTCATTACGAAATGAATCCGAGGTTTTTATGAACTTTTTTTGAGCTTTTTTCCCTTCATGTAGATTAAGAGATAACATTTAGTTTAAAAAATTAACAAAAAAAGCCGAGTACCGTTAATTTCACTCAATTTCCATCCGCAATTAATTCTAAATCTGATGAAAAGCTTCTATAGGCAACCCGCGCGGCATCACGTGACTTTGCATCGATAGATATCGACTAACAAAGGACCAATTAGATACATGCTATTGTCCGGTGAGCAGCCTCCCACGACGATCTAGTGTTCGATAGAGAGAGGAGAGAGAGAAAGAGAGAGCGAGCGAGAGAGACAGAGAGAGAGAGAGAGAGAGAGAGAGAGAGAGAGAGAGAGAGAGATCAGGGGGGACCCCTGTCTTATTCTTCCAGTTGATATTTAGTCAACCATGAGCGTGGAGCGTGGAATTGCAGTAAGGGGGGAGGGGGGAATAGTGAAATGCATCAATTGTATCTCTAACGAGTTTTATTATAGGATGAGTTATCTTCTTTTTGTAGCTAATATTCTATACGAGAGGGTGGGTGGGTAGGGTGGGGGGTGAAATGAGATAAAACTGTCAGAGATATCCGTCCTGTCATTTGATACATCAGGTAGAGGAGATCAACTAGGACACTATACAAGGCGTTTATCACGGATGAAGATATTAATACTGGTATGAACAGCAGAAACGAAATGGCTCATTTTTTAACTAGAACAAGAAATGTCAACAACTTGAACATTTTAGTTTAGATTTTCAGAATTTTTGTTAATCTCATTGAAGGCCTTTCGAAATTTCTGTATTCACACATAAGGTGAATATATTTTCATTTTTCACAAAATCGCACTGTTTTCAAAATTTTCAGATTCCTCAAATTTAAAATACTTGCAGAATTTTTAATCATTCTAAAAATAATCATCATTCTGAAAATCAAAATCATTTTCAAAATACTTACATTTCTCGAAGTGAAATCTTTATAAATGTAAACATTCTTTCAATCATACTTTATTTGTCCGCAGATGAATGGAATGTATGTAATGGATGTATGGAAACTGCAGTGTGGAGTATTTCTACATGTTTCCTTGTTTGAAAAATGACAAATCAAATATCCTAGAAATTCTCATCATTGTTATTATTTAATATTGATCTTGATAACCACTCACATGAATTTAAATCATATTATGTTTAAGTCATTTGTAAAAAAAGTCTGGATAGCATCATTAAGCACATTAATAAAGTGAATTCCATCTATTTTGTAATTATTGTTTCAAAATAAGAATAAATACCATACAATATAATACAATTGTTGGCCGCACTGCCAATGCAGGCTGTTTCAAGTGTTCAAGATGACAAGTGCTGATCAAATCCTTGAGTTCAAGATGACAAGTGCTGATCAAGTCCTTAAGGACTGTTATGCGTCATACATAATACACGGCCAGTTGAAGCATGCAGTCTGTATGGCACAACCTCTAATTGCCCGCAAACAAGTGTCACTTGACGATAATGCAAGCCCAGAGTGCATGGCTCAAGTGCGTGGGCTCATTTTAAATGATTCATAACTTAATTGCATGGTTTTAAAACCGCTTCTAAATGGTTGTTGGGAAATGTGCCATCTGCCATGTTTATAATCGTTCATTGCAGTTATCATACATATCAAACATATATTCAATGATATTGTGTTTAACGACGCACTAATGGTAGCTAAGATTTTTTTACGTAGGTGAATGATAAATGAGGTGATGGTAAAATGAGATAAAAGGTTGATATATTTGGGGTTTTGTCAGTGGAAATTGGAAGCCTACTCTTAAGGAAGCATATCAGTATTCACTCTTGACGATAGAGGAAAACCATGATGCACCTCTATTAGGAAGTCACGGCGAGAATCTTCAACACTGGTTCCCTTAATTACGGTTCATAGAGCCCCGACTGATCTACCTATCTCAGTATATGAGATAGTTTCTCGATCTCCTATTATTCTATTCATTTTAGTATATTAAAAAAAAAAAATGCATCGAATGTTGAAAAAAGATAGGTATAGGGCCCTATAGAAAAGGTATAGGTCTATTATAACTGAAAAATGTTATAACCTATTCTTCCGTTTGGTTATGTGAATGAATATATTTGTATAAACAAATAGCGAAAGAATATAATAACAGTATTTTTTAAATATTAAATAAATTAAGGCCTAATAATTACTCCTATAATAGCTGAATACAACTAACTGAGTCGTATAGCTTCTCATATTATATAATAGAGTTATGGAATATTTCCTACTTCACTAGCAGGTTCTAGTTAATTCAAATATATGAAAAAATATTGTAAATAATTTGTTGAATTTGTTTGTTGAATAATTTCCATTGATTCATACAAAGGTTGCTATAGGCCTATGTAAACTCAAGTTGGTAATGTTATACTAAGCCCTAGTAGTCTGCGTAATTTTCGTCATATTCTGAATTTAAGACCAACTTATACAACTATAAATCACGTATTAATATAACACATAAAATATATCACATAGAAAAGGAGGCCGATAATTTTACAAGTCAAAAGTTAGTTCCTGAATATGCTGGTAGGTAACGTTTCTAGCCGACGCTACCGAATGCTCGCTTGTGTCTGCTAACACCATCTGGTGGCGACGCTTGGAACTACGAGGAGACGCCGATCAATACATGGCCACAACACTTGACACACGCTCTTGACAACTCTCCCATTCAGACAGATTATATCGTAATGCCCGAACTTCTAGCATCGAGAGCACCAAACACTCGTTATCTCAGTTTTATTTTGATTTTTGATCGATCATATATCTTGGCAAAATTATTTAGATTATCTTTTTACACGACTACAGCGTGTATTCATTAATAATATCCATTATTATCTAGTTTCCGAACCGATCAAAAAACTAGCGTTAAATTTCTCAATAGGCCTAAAATTAACTTTGTTCCAAAAATGTGAAAATGCACCACTTTATTTTTATAATGATTTAACTTATGATGACATAACTATACGTGTAAACACTGGAGACTCTAAAAAAGAAGAGTCTGGTATTTGATCATAAGAAAAATTATCGGTGGAAGGGCCAGGTACACCGAGAAACAAGGCACCTCCACTATATTTTCAAACATAGTATTTAGACTATTTTCAAGGTTTTTTGAGAGAAGTATGATAAAAGATTCCTCAAAACCTGTTTGTCATTATTCAATACCGGTACTATTTTTTCTTCAACATTCATAATTTATTACCCATAGAAAATAGCCATGTTCTGCATAACCAAAGAAATGTCCGATATGCGATAGAGTTCATCGGGACTAGAAATAGACAATTCAACAGTAATTATATCACAAACTTATATCTGACGGTGCATGATGTAATGATTTTCTTGATATTGTAAACCATTGTACATAGATATAAAAAGAGGCCATATTATATAGACTTCATGGTTATATAGATAGCTACATGTACTCTGTTATTAACACAAGACTAAATCAGGTCGTTATCTTAGATCGCGTATTGTTACCATTCAACAACAAATCATGCCTAGCTTATTCCACTCAATTAAAAGCCTTTGATCTTGGACGATGCACAGACCCATGGCCTGCTGCCTGTAGTGAGTTATCGAGACGGGGGCTGCAAGGCACATGCACCAGCACCGGAACCGGAACCGGGCGGAGATGCATTGTTACGAACCCCCTCTAAGTGCTACCAACCCCTAAAACAGGAAGTGCCTGACGTGTGGATCCCTCATTCCAGAACGGAAATTTCGAGATTAGTCATATATATATATACATTTATATACATTTATATATATAAATGTATATACATATATATATATATATATATATATATATATATATATATATATATATATATATATATATGTATATACATATATTGAATAACGAGTCAACTAGAGGTTGGTGTGTATTTGGTTTACTGGTAAATGAACTGTTGGGGAGAGGTCGTGTGGGGGCGGGAAGGGTGGGGTGGAGGGAGGGTGGGGTGGAGGGTGGGGTTGGGGAAGGCGGGAGGAAGAGGGAGGGTGCGGAATAAGATTAGAGTAATAAGATACGACAATTTAGTAAGTCGAGGAAATGTAAGTTGTTTGGTACGAAGTGAATGCGGCGGGAAGCTGTTTGACTAAGATCTTTGGCGCGAGTAAAACGCCTTATATAGCACGTGAAATAGCTGTGGTCTTATTTGCAGACAATTGAACAGGTTATGTAGATACGACACGACTGTATGGTTGTGACAATGACCATAATCGAGTATAATACGGGAAGAACGGGCTAAACGGGCAGGATGGACAGGATGGACCGGAACAGCAGGGTGATACCTTTCCCGCTCCCCACTTCCACCCCACTCGTAACTTTACGTATGTTTCTGAAATAACTTCTCAAGCCAACATAAGGCATCCGTACGGGTCAAGACCGCAATAACGTGAGCCTGTGATGAAAACTAGCTCTACACCCTTTCCTATGTATTGCCTGTATAGACATTTGAGAAAATGCTCTACATGCGTGTTTGAGAGAGCAAGGGCGTTACACGATAGAAGCGTTATGAACGACGTTTAAGAATATTAAAAAACAAAATTAGAATCTATGAATGTTAATACAAATGTAGGCCTATCTATATGGAAACTGCAAAACAATTCCAATGTGAAATGATAAAACTTATAACATCTTATAACAATATGATTTGAAATGGGAGCGGTAAACTAAATATCCCTAATTTGAGGCAAAACAAATGTCTATATTAAAAAATCCAATGGAAGAAAAATATTGCTGTACTTCCATTATTACGGCTTTGCCGTTAGAGTAGGCAGCAACCAAAAAAATATGTTACTGGCAAATTAAGTTGTAAAATTGTATCCTTTTTATAGCTATATGAGGTACATATTTCTTGGTATTACAAACAATTTGGAATGTGTCAAGCTATGATGCAAAAGTTACACAAAACTCTTTTAGGTATTTGTTTGTGATCTGACATTGAAGAGCTTGGATGTGTTTGTTCCATAGGTGAAAGTCACCAGGACTTGGTTCGATTCCTATCCAGCTTGTTGGGTCTCCGCCACATATGGTCCTCTTAGCGGACCTCATGTGGACCTCATGTCTAACCCGGCCTCGTTCGTTCGGCTTGCGAGCAAGTCAAAAGAGGTATTCTATATTCTGGAGTTGATTACAGTGATGGAGCTTCAACATCAACCATGTAGCGACAAATAATTATGTTTTATTTATTCAACTGTTTCTATCTTACGCTAATCAAGAAAAGGCTTTTATTTGGACAGCCACTTCAATATGGATACTTCTTTGTATTGAAAAAACTTTTCAATTTTTTTTTTCAATTCTCGAGAATGTACTTTGAGATAAGAATTGTCTTGCTTTCAAAATTACTTCCTATAGAAAAATTGCATGGTTATACTCATTCAAAGACAGAATTCTGGATTCATTTGATATTTTTCTGCTTTTTTAATACAAAAGTTATAGAAATAAACCTGAATTGAAAAGATACGACTAAATGGATGCAGTGGAACTATGTATAATCTAGACGTAATGATGCAATGAAAATTTCAATAGCAATTAATAAAATAAAAAGATTCCCCCAAAAATAATAGTTTGTTCATTTCTGCTTTGTGAAATATACACAATAGCTATATATAAGCATAGGACCTATAACCCAAATTCATCAGAAGTAAATTAGTTTCAAAACCAGGAAGTCTCAACTTCATTTTCTAGTGATCTCAACTTTCACACTGGAAAATGTGAAAATGTAATGTAAAAGGTCATCATGTAAAATTCCTCAAAGTTCCTTATGATGAAAAGTGAAACAGTAAAACCTTATTTTTCTACCGCATCACATTATGTTGCTAAGCACATGTGCCATTGTGTTTCAGGCGTCTCTAGTGCCTTGTTTGTCCGCCACGAGCAGCACCGGTTGGCACTAATGCGTCACGGCGCCTGGACGTCGCCACGCCCCCTTCTCCCCTGAAGGCTAAAGAGGGAGTGGCCTGCTCATCATATCGACACTGATATCTACTCAATGATGACATGCCTCTAATGCGTTGCAAACAATTGTTTGGAATAGATTAAGATGTTGCTAATGGAATTAACTCTCGCGCTTAACGCAGAGAGTTAGAGTTTAATTGCTTTGAGAGGTAAGTTAATTACTTCATAGCGAGATTGAATCACATTCAGAAATAACTCAATGTGATTGCTTTACATCGAAGGCGTATCACAGCCAAGATATGCTTCAAATATGAGCGATGATTATTGTTTGCTGAACGATCCCACCAACAAGTAGGTTATTTGGGGATATATGAATGAGCGGGTGATAGGTGAATGATGGTAGAAAAAGACGTTATTTTTTTTCTCTCATTACCCGAACTTTTGTAAGCATTTTTCAAAATCCTTCACACTTTGCTCTTAGCTCCTAAATATATACATATATATGATATTGAGATATCAGATAGGTGAATAATAGCATGTATAAATTATTAAACTTTATGAGTTGTAAATATTTATCTCGATCTCGATTTTCGGAATTTCTATGTCTCATGCCTTTCAAAAGCTATTATATAAAAATGATATTCCGCTGAATCTACTCCCATGCACTCCCTCTTACGTGACTGACGGTGCAATTCGAAGACATTTCGTTTCTCAATTATTCTGTGTGACAATGTTATGATGGTACTCACCATTTTTACTCGAAACTCTTAACGAGTCTGTGATGCTTGTAGAGTGATAGTCTTTTGTTGAACTAATACCTGCAACAACGACAACAACAACATGTTATTCTTGCAACATCTTAGAAACATCTCTTGATTGTTTTAATCACAAGCTGTGAACATCCATTCATTGTTTGTTGATATAAGACTGATTTTTATTCATATTTCCTCACCGCATATTTTAGTCTACCATATATAAAAGATACGTTGTGGATCGAATTTGTGGAGGCCTACTATTGTGGAGGCCTTTTCACGAAAAAAGTGAGTTCTTTACCAACGCAATTAATTCATACAATCTCGCTAAAACTTGAGGATTTGAGGATTTTGAACGATGCCTTGCGTACCTCGTTTTGAAACCTCGTTTTGATTAATATTGATATTCTAAAAATAACACAGATGAAACAATATAACTGTGTTATATGTAGGTCTATTTGTTTTGTTGGTAGACGACCTTTTTCTCTCGTGAATACAAGTTCATCAAAAAAACACAATTCTTAAAACGGGGCGTTTTTTAACCTTCTCTATTCCTTTCATTATTTTCGGTATGAAATAGTTACACAAATTATACCATGGGTTCACTCAGTTTTTATTTCAAACGTTTCTTCTTTTAAAGTAATCACACAAAAATGTCGTCTTCACTCTAAAAAACCTAAGCATTTTGCTACTCCGGAAAAATATATCGATTTTAGAAATATTAATATTTTAAATTGTAATTTACTGTCAAAATTAATTGAAGACACATTTTTAGTACTCTCTAGTTTTGCTATAAAAGTGATTTAAAGCGTATACAAAATTGGTCTCTATAGGTCTAATATAAAACAACGACGTATATATTGTAAGTATTTTGATTTGTTGTTGAACGTACATCACGAGAGATAAATAAAAAATGAAAAATATTTCCTCCTCTCCTATTAATGACATTGCGTGTACTATAGGAAGTACTGATTCATACTCGGTTGGACAAAAGAAGTGTGAAAAAAGCAATGCTTCCTATATGTGCGAGAGAGTAGTCTGCACTAATCAAGCAATGTTTCCTACATGCCTGAGAGAGATAGCTGTAATGACAGGTGGGGGGAAGGGAGTTATCAAGCAATGTTTCCTATATATATACATACATGCGTGAAAGAGGGAGATAGCTGTAATAAGGGGGAGGGTGGGTTATCAAACAACGATATATTGCCAGCGGACAACAACGTACCGCTATCATATCTAGCAGACAATTTATTTTAAAAAACTCTACTTTTTTCAATAAATATCCCCATGCCGTTGTCTTCGCTAACAATCAAGTAATATAGTACAAGGCAATTAGAATCACTCGGAGTAACGGTGGGCTATGATTGGTCGATAGGAGACCACGTGATTCATACTGGTCGTATATTCTGTTGTTGGTGGTTTTATTGCCCGGCTTTTGTGGACAATGTGATGTGATTTAACTGAGTATGTGTCGGATGACGACGACAATTGTATTCAAATAGGCGGTGTGAGTTATAATTCGTTAATTGGATGGACGTATAGAGTTGGCGGCTCGTTGCGATTACTATGGTATTTGCCTCCCTGTGGTATTTGTGCAGAGGGTTAACAATTCGAAATTCGACTGTATAGGCCTACATTAGAGTTTGATACAGGCCTATATTCAATATTTCAAGTTTTCGATTCAATTAATACTCCATTTGTTCTGAAGTTCAAGATTTTCTTGTTACTTATTTTTTTTTGCCATTAAAAATTTTTTCTCCGACTTTCATTAATTTTCAAGTAGGCCTATATATTTTTTCAAACGTTCGTTCTTCATTTTTCTTCACTTAAATTCAATCTATTCTCATCATGTACGTATGTTTTAGTTTTATAGTTTGTTGGCAAGTGCAATTTAGACCTCATACAGTGTCTCTCTACGGTCCACACTGTATGCTGACTGATTTGATCTTGTCAGACTGAACTTTGAACTTTGAACTCACCAGTAGATGACGTGGTGTTGTGACCGTGCAGCTTGTCTAGTCGATTGTTGTGTGAAATCTGGTCTAAATCTGGAACAAAACAAACACATACATCAAACTCAAACAAATGAATACACCAAAAAATAGTCGTCCCAAAATTATGAATTACAAAGATTGAAATAAATGCAGCTACATTATGAAATTTGATTGGATGAATGTGAACAAATACTCTTCTTGGTTCTAGAAATACTTATTATTGATTCTGTTTTCATTTGTGCGTGTGTTCAACAGTCTGAAGGTTTTATTTCCTATATTGGTGGAGGAGCCATGTTTATGGGTTCTTCTTTCTTATGACCACTTTTAGATACGTATTACCACTACAAGATCTTCAGGTTACCACGTGAAACTTGTCACAACGTCATTGTTCCCAATTAATCTCAAAGAACAGAAGGTAGGATCGTTCGGACGGGGCACTACAAGGAAAATGTTACCCACCTCAGAGGAAATACAGATGTAACTCATTTGAAAATTTCAAAATTTCTTGCTCCATGTTCAGCGATAATGAATAATTCAAAGATCTGTGTTTAGGAAACACGGATCTTCGATCTATTTGCGACATTTTGCTTGGTTCCTACCAGTTCCAAGCAATGTTTTCCCTTCTCTATCCTTCTTCTCCTCCTTCTCCTCCTCCTCCTCCTCCTGCTCCTCCTCCTCCTCCTCTTCCTCCTCCTCCTCTTTCTCTCTCCTTTTGCTTTTCGTTTCTCCTACCAAGTCAATATATTTAACATAATATTTGTCATAATTTTTTCTACCAACTGCCTAGTCTCTGTTATCTTTGAAAGAAGGTATGATAAAATACGACATGGTAATTCTATTCTTGGTAAAAGTACGGACACCCTTTGTCTTCCAGAACATTCTTTTCTCCTAGAAACTGACAGATTGCTATGCTGCGAGATAATAAAAACTCTTCTTACAATTGAATTACTTGAAATGTTGAAATTACTTTATCTTGGTATAGAACTGTAGAAAAGTAGACGTCTAGTTATATAAATAATTCTTCTCGTTTCTTTTGTTCGGATAAAAATGCGGCAACTTTAAGAATGTAAAAACAGGAAAGAAGAAAGCAAACAGTTTCCTGGCTCTGCGAGTATAGGCTACCTGTATTACACTGAGAAACATTACCATACTACAGAAAATATATCCTTGTATCCTTGTGGTGGAGGTGCCAACATAATAAACACCTTCTATTGTCAATTCAACATTATATTGAATGATCTTCATTACTTCAATATTGATGCAACTGTTTCATTTTAACTCTACCAATCATTAGAGTAGTCAGACGATTGAAGTTATAGTCAGGGATATCAAGTGACTGAAATGATTAAGACGATTGTGCAGGGATTTCATGAATTTGAGCCATTGAGACTATTTACTAATTATACTTATGACAGGCAGAGACTTGACGTGAACCAAGAAATATCATTAATAATAATAAATTCAGAGTCGCTACTCTTCGAACAGGAAGGACTTGTGTAGTAGTAGACCTGGGTTTTGGGATTAGTTTAACATTAGTTAGGTTAGGTCGCGATGGTCATAACCGTTAGTTTGGATATATTCAGGTTAATTTATAGGCTGCGTTCAACCACAACAACCACAACAAAAACAACACCAACCATAACAAGTACAACGTCCTCAAGAGATGGCATAGTCCACTAATCCAATGACTCTGCCTAACAAATTGCTCATATATAAATAAATGTTTGACATTTTTTTGTGGAATGACCATACTCTTGACAGCTATCGCCATGTTGGAAATGTAGCCTACACATTATAAGGTAAAACGTATGGCGTTAATTACTCTGTATTTTCTGTATCATTCTGATCTGGCTATACTCCGCTATTACTGGAAACAAATACGCGTGCCATTCATAGCTTTCTTCCCGAAAGTATAAGCTACAACACAGTGAATGCAAATCAAGACGTCTATGACGTTTGGATATGACGTTATGTGACGTTGGACTTAAGGTTTACAAGTTTGAATTTCGTACATAAAGGTGTAATATTGCATCATAGATTCTTCATATTTTCTGGTTTTCAAAGTAAGTATTTGACACAAAAAATGATTTTAATGAGTTAAAAATAGTATCTACATGATTTTAACTGTTGCTCAGCTATAAACAGTGAGGTAGTCAATAGTGTGCCGTATTTATGGATTTGTCATACAGACTTTAAAAATGTTAGGGCCAACTGGTTACCTACTCAAGCGAAACATTTTCAGCGTCAAAATAAGTCAAACTATTGTAGCTGAACTGAAATACCAGGCACTGAAAAAAGTATCATAACATTCTGTCAATCCATAAAAAGCATTCACATTAGGTCACAAGTCATGTTATATGTGTAATACGATCCGTAGTGAGGTGAAAATAGTTGTCCAAAAAACTTGGTTTTACTGAAGGGACTATAATGTACTTTTAATCTTTTCCTGTACTTTTTTTTAAAATGGTGCTCATCGACCCCACCAATCCATAGGTTCTAAGAGGGTACGAATGAGCGGGTGTCAGTGAAATGATGAAGTGTGATGAAAGGTAAAATAACGTTTATAAATGCCTCACGCAGGGCTCGAACCCACGCCCGACTTAACTTCATTTTCTAAAGCAGTGCCGTAGTTGAATGAGTAATGGGGGCAGCACTTTCTTATTATTACATTTGAATCATTAGAAGTTTCAACTTTCATTTACATAACGGTTAAATTTTTAATGATAGTTAAAATATCTGTAAAAATCCACTTAAGGGATCTTTTTTCCCTTTAAAAATTTCAACTCTATGCTTGCATTCCATTTTCTACCAAATATTTTTACACCAATGAAAGCATAATATTATTTATCGTTGCCTAATGCTCCGTTCATCTTATTTAAGAGCGTGTATATTTGTGCGCATGCAGCTATAAGATTAAGAGAGAGTAAAGCTCGGCGTCGTTGGGCGTGTGGGGGAAGGAGGGTCGAGTCGCGCCAATACAATGAGCCCACAGCACAGCGCCGCGGCCCAGTCCGTTACCGTGGTAACCGAGGGTGGGCCGGAAGTGGCGCGATCTATCTTCACACACACCAAACACACGACGACCAACTTTAACACTGAGAGATATTATTCAAGTTGAAGAATAACTTTTAGTCACCATAGGATTTCTAAAAAAAAAAGCAGCGCTGTTTTTTTTTTAATCTTGAGCATCATTAGCACTTCTTGGTGTTTTAATTAAAAACTCTTGATGTAATAGCTTTTAGAATCAGTTTAATTACACTCAGTTCTTTCTTTAAGCGACTCGACGAGCTCATTAGGAAACTGGGCTGGAGTTTTATGTGCGGTATAAATATCCAGCGTTTTCTGTCACATTCGTGGTGACTGCAGGGTACGCTTAACGATGGGGATGAAAATCATTCCACAGAGTATAGAAGAAAGTTTTCACATTTTATTCAGTTTCTGTAAGAAGGGAAGTAGTGGATAAGCCACCAGGATTTGTTATTTGCAATTTTATAAACATAATTTGTTATTTCTTTATATTGGGTTTAACGACGCACTCTAATGTTAAGATCTTTCGGCGTCAATGAACAATGAATGAGATGATAGGAAGATGAGATAAAAAGTTAATTAATTTGATATGTTATTGGATAGTGGGATAAATAAACGATTATGGCCTTTTTTAAGGAACAATGCCGGAGCAGGATACAGCTTATAATGCCAGAGGGAAGAGTTTTTATGATCTTCAATTATATTATTTTCATATTTGAATTTTGTCAGACATTATATTTCTACTTCTTTCCTGTGATTCTATGATTCTGTTGGTAGTCTGCATACATGAAACATACAGTCAACATAACTACACGACCACAAGAAAGTTTAAATCAATAATCTATATTACTTACACAAGCTATTTAATTTACCTTCATAATCATCTGTTCATTATAATATATAGCTATGTAGTTATCTCGATTACAATTGAGATGTTTAAAATCAAACGAAAACTATATATATAGGATAATAACAGCATATGTAGAATTGGTGCGATTTTTGTTTTTCAATTTGCTTTCCGACCCTATTACAACAGTTATGCTATATCGGGAAACGAATGACCAGGGGATAATGAAACGATGAAGTGATGATAGGTGAAAGAACGTTCAAAATAACCCATACCCAGTGCAGGTCTCGAACTTACGCCCGCCCAGAATTCAGTTCCTAACGCAGTGCGTTAATTTACTGAGCCAGGGGATTAACTGGAATTCATACAATGCTGCGGCCCCAATGGTGGTTGCGAACGATGGCAACAGATCCCTCGAGAGCTATACTATAAATGGTTTAAATGTGTAATGACAACATAACATGATTAGAACGTGGCGATTGTTGGTTTAACGCCTGGTTAAATGAAAAGTTGATTCCTCGTGTCATCAGTTAAGCACTCCTGACTCAGCGATGTAATCCCAACAACTTGACGAGGATTATGGCCTCTCGGTTATAACCCTCTTTATTGGTTTCACAACTTTGACTTGATAGATATATAAATATATATATATATATATATATATATATATATATATATATATATATATATATATATATATATATATATATATATATATATATATATAGGCCTATGTGTATGTGGTTGCCCAAATACGCATTATCTAATAAAAAGTCAAGATGACAAGTGATGAAAGATGAAAAGGTCATGGACAGTTGGAAGCAATTCTGTCATTTTAAGGAACCATCCCGGATCCCGGCATTCAATTTAACGACATAGAGATAGGGAAACCATGATGCACCTCTGTCAGGATGGTCGACCATGGCGGGAATAGAACCCCGGTCTCATGAATGTAGGTTCACTGCTCTGGAACTGATCTACCCGACTCAGGCATAGTTTAGGTTGGTTGACCATGACAAGAATCGAGCCTCCAGTTTCCTGAATGATAGTTTGGCTGATTTATACCCGTTCTGGACTGTCGACCACGATAGGAATCGAGCCCGGGTCTCCTGAATGATGGTCTGTCTCAACTGGAATATCCAACTGGATCTTTTCTCGGGAGCCAGCCCCGCTTGTCAGGCAGAGAGTGAGGGTGTAGTTATCAGATGAAGCGAGGGGTGCGGGAGAATAGAGAGCGGACTATTAATCAGCGGTCCGCGACACGGAGGGTGGCTGCATGTGATATAGGCAGGCAGGGTAATGTCAGGGGAGGTGGCTTGATTAGCTGCATGATATGTACTGTGTATCACGCCTAACCCTCACTTAGGGGTAGTTAATGTGCGAGTTGTTTGCTGTACTCGCTACTAATAGAGCTGGCTGATAGAATAGCGTTACTTATATTCACTTCAGTTGCTTGTAGATTAACATTGGTATTAGACTGCGCTGGTGTCGATTTGTTATTGTCATTATATTTGTATATAGAGAGCAATTTAACTCTTTTACCCCTTCGAATATTTTGGATTAGATCAGTTGAATATAGTTACAAATTTAATCATTACACTTCATATCTTTATAATGTCTTCATTTAAAATCTACTTATTGTTTTAATATTCTATGTACAGATCTAGAAAGACAGACAACGGTGACATGAGCATCATATCCATACACACATACATGGAAATTATACGAATTGAAACGCTGCACTTCCAAAAGCCCAGAGACTGAAAATGTGCAATGCAGGTAGTATATTGATGCATGATGTAAATCGTTATTCAAGTTCTTCAAAAAGAGTACTTTACTTTTATAAAAATAATCTCAAACTCTATATTACTGATGAAGATTTCATTCTGTCAACTATGATGTCTGTTGACCATAATTTGATTGTATATTGACCTGATGATCATGTCACTTTCATGACAGAATAAAGAATAAAATATATTATTATTATATAAATTATGGTCAAATAGAAGCGATTTTTGCGATTATTTTAGGTAATGTCAACATGATCTTCGAACAAGATGCTATACAAGTGAACTTGCAGAGAAGTATTCAGGTTGAGACCTTTTATTCATTTCATGATGATGAACTTTACATCTGCTGAGGAAGAAGAAGTGAACATTGCGGTCATTGCTCAAGAGACGTTGTAGTTCAAAATGGAAGATATCAATAGTTCTATATTTTGTTTATTCGTTAATAGTATTGTCCAGATTTATCATAAAAACGGGTTATACTTATAATGCTCCGGAGTTATGGACACTGAAAGACTTTTGTCTGCGGAGAAAACGTATGGTCACCGACAGCGCTGTTCTACTGTCAAACAAAGTTAATTGTTTAAAATTCAAAATTTTCTTAAGATATTTATTTATATTGGTGACAAGACCACTCAGAAAGCTTGAGAGAATCAAGATGTGCAACTTCAAAACGGTCATACCAACTCATCATTTGCCTTAATTGGGAAACAATGATTGTTTATCAAGATATTGATGTTGATAAAAAATAGCTTCCCGTGTATATGACATCGCAATAGATTGTTTCTAAAATAATATTTACCATCAGACATACTATCATCTGGAATAAAATAAAATGATTCATATATTCATAAAATCACCCTGACGGAAACTTTTCGCCCTCAGCAGAATGGGTTCGCCTTTAAGAATGCTGTTCTACATTATTGTGATTGTTGTCGACGTGATTGTTTGGTATCGCAGTGCCAAGTGAAATAGAAGGAAGCGTGTGTCTAGAGCCCCGTGGAGTCGTAGAGGAAGTGACAGCGTTTATCAGATCACGCTCATAACATTGTGTCAAGTTAGTTAGCAATAATTACCGCGAGAGGCGCCACCGTGCAGCCTGATCGCGATAACGGCGGCGTGGTGAAAAGTTCAACAGGAAACGACGTATTTTAATATTTCACTTTTCATACAAATAGTTGACAACTGATATAACGGGTATAAATTACAATACAAACAACACGTAGAGATGTTATTATTATTCAACAATTCAATTCGATGTCCTTCTCTGAAGTACCTTTTATACTTCACATAAAAAAAAAAAAAAAATGGAGTATATTTCATACTGTACTAAATTAAACAAAAATGAGCATAATAAGTAGCCCGTCTATGATTCCAAGATATGTGGAAATGGAATGAAATTTGACAAACTCGGAGTGAATTCAATTTGTGTGTAAGAAATGTTGAATGTGACGCTTTTAATGTCCTTTTTTTGTCAGAAAGAATAAGAAAGAAAAATGAGCATATAATCTGTGATTCAATAATAATTCTTATCATCATCAAAATTGTTGAAAAAATTCTATGATCCAACCATAAATCATATTTATCAATTCATTGTTCAAGTTTATCCTTCTGCTAATATTTTTATTTCAAATCTGAACTTTATCTCTAATTAATATCCATAAATATATCTCAGTTCATTTTACAGATTACTTCAATTATTTATATGAAATTCTGTGCTGCTGTAGAGTAGAGACAGCCCAGTGATTGGGCAGATGTTCTGAATAAAGCTTTGTGGTATAGTCAAAATTTTGTTCCTAATCCCATACCCATCTTTAGTCTTCAAGACAATATTTCCAAAGTACAACAATAAAACGAATGAAATATAGATAATATAGGATTTTTGTTTGAAACAATCAAAAGTAATTTCTATTCGCCAGAACACAGACTTGGATTACTATAGCTATTGTACCGATCTAAGAATGAGTCAACTAATCAAATCATATTATTGAATAGAATTTATAATTATACATATGAACTGCAATGGAAATTAACTGAACCTAAATAAAATGATAGCATTTTTTGAATGAAATAAATGTTGATATGCATACATTTCATAGACCTTTCCACATTATTGAAATATTGTCATATAATGATAATAATAATATTGTAGGCCTATGTCGATGAATAAATAAGTGAGATCGACTGAAAATACAATTAAATCAAATAAATTTTATTACTACGTGATTTATTTCTTCATCATCTCCAGGAAACAAAACTGTGAAAAAGGAGCGTGTCCATGTTTTTCTCCAACACCACGAATTTTAAATCCATTGTAGGCCGTATGTGAAGATAGAATTATATATATATATATATATATATATATATATATATACAAATATAAATAAACAAATAATAGAAACATGAGAGAGACATATACAATGAAAACAAGAATATAATAGTTTGAATGATCACCAATCAGTTTTGAACATTACATCAAGAAGTGTGTGTCTAATGGTTGCTGTAATGAATGCCTTATTGTCAAGTATGACTATGTAACCTCACGCCACGTCCCCCCTCACCCCACCCAGCACCCCTAGCACCCCCCCCCCCTCCAGCACGGCACCCGTGGGAAAACGAGTAGCTACTGCGAAAAGCGCAACGGTCACGTGTCTAGGTCATATACACTGCACTTCAATACAAACAATTCAATTGGCTGGGCCGGCGAGCGTTCGGCTCTCATCATCCTGCTATTGTTGCTTACTTGACGCATTCTTGTTGATGTACCGTGAACTAGGCATATCGCAACACTTAAACTAAAGCTATAGGAGGCTAGCCGAGCTTTTTTTTAACGAAATTGCTTTGTTGACAAACAGCCTTGTTGTATACACTATATTGTTGTAATGGAACCTAACAGCCTCACCAACGTATAGGTTATTTGGAGGGGTTGTTTAATTAACACTATTATATAGAATAATGTTAGTTGCAGTTTTAGATTAGTTTTGAGTCGGTATTATCAAGTATATAGATGAGGAAAGAAACGTAAAGATCACCACGATCACTGTCAATTAAATCTCCCAAATAATAATTCACTTGGTGAATACCTATTTAGTTAGGCATACCCTTCCACTTTAATAGTTTGGATAGTTTATGTTGGTTGGTTGAAGTTGATTTAGGCTAAGATTGCGCAACATTAACGCCAGGTATGTGTACCCTGGTCCATAGCTGCAATTTTCCTTGGTATATTTTTCATTTGCAAGAATGCATAGGCCTATAGTTTCATCTTATAATATGTGATTTACCTCATCAACAGCTAGGTTATACGGGGGTAACCAACTGTTATTACACAAGGTAAGTTATAGATTAAACTCAATGGAGAAAACTGATTCAGCCTAGATTCTGTTGTAAGCCTGGAAAGCCTATTATTATGTGAAAGAAGTTGGCCATACAGTGATTTTTTCTCTGGCAAAAACATGGCCGCTGCTTTCTAATGTCCAGTCTCTGTCGTGTAGGTTATGTGTTTACATGCAAATGATAATGGATTTGCAATTTTTAACCAGGAGGTAAGCTATTAGACAAGTAATGATAACTTGGGAATGGGAACAAGTAATTGGTAAAAACATGATCGCCACAACCTCCAAGACCGCTTCCTTCATATAGGCTCTCTAACTAAAGCTGACGACAGAAAGTGATGCTTACTGTGAGTTCTCTTGTCCGCCACCGCGACGCTAGTGTCGTCTCTTCTTACATCCTGCAACGTGGTGTGATGTGGGAACGGTGTTGCCAGGTCGCTGAATGCGCTACTTGCCGCCAAATATCCTCCCCGATCCTGCAACACCGCTTTGGCCTTCTCGACGGACTGTTTGAGCTGTTCGAATGTTGACGAGTTGCAGGCGAAGCGGTAGGCGCAACCGGCCCAGTCCCCCGCCGGTGCCAGGCCGCACTCCTCGGTCTTGATGGACGGGCCTCGCTTCAAGTCCAGGGCGCTCTGGTACGAGCAAGAGCTCTCGTACATTGTCGCCAGGTCGGCCTGTAACAGAACGTACTCTTAGACGTAGTTCGAAGTGAATATCAGATCGGATCGGAAGTACACCAGCGGTCACATAAAGTGATCGAACATACCACAATGAAATGCATCCTCTGATGAGAATGAACTGACATTTCACGCACTTGAACTAACAGATCCGATTAACATACGTACTCCACGCTATTTTTCAATAGCATCGAAACTTTACACAAAATTATTGTTCCCTAATTAAGGCTAAGGATGAAAGTAGGATAATTTGGGCGTAGTAGCACAAGAGGATCTTACCACTCCATGCATATATTTGATTTAAATTCAAATTTTGATTACTGAAAACACTTTTTATATGACAGACTTGTACTATGGTACAAACATTTGTTGCTTCAACAATGCCGCGGTTTTAGGTTAGTTTTGGGCTTGAGGTTTTTGTCAAGATGTTTGTTAGGTCAGATGAGGTCAAATGGATCGGTTAGATTGGATTGATCCGGCTAATTCGGGATGACTACAACAACAACAACGTCCGCATGGTAACATATGGTAGTCTATGACAGAGGCAGTCCAAGCTACAGACACTAAGTCTTGTGCACTATCATGTCTGCAGTCATGCCAGTGATTGCATTATCAATTTCACGTGATTGTAAGTGCTCCATCAATAAGGAAGTATCGTGTGATCAAGTATCAAGTCACCATAACAAATAGACAAGTTAAGACTTCTGAAGTCGTAAGTGGATAACACATTGTAGGCACATTGTTGCTCATTTTATTACAGTTATGTGTGACGTCCTCAAGACAAGCCTTAATTTTACACGAATTTGAACGAATTAATTCACTTCCATGTCATTATCCAAATCATCACGTTATAAATAAGTATATTTTGGTATTTTTCCTCATCTCTTGATATAGAATTGTTCACGTTAGTGAAAAATGAATTCCGGTTGTTCTTGTTTTTAAATTGGAATAATGCCAACAAATGTACAGCCTGTTTTTCTTTTTAAAAATTCTTTTATTAATTTCCTTTTATTTTTCACGATCAAACGATGAATTTATTGTGAACATGGTAAATTTAAGATTTTCTCTCATTAGTGAAAAATCTTATTAAAAGATAATAAGTTTATATTTCATGAAAATCATGAAGGTTTATTTTGTTGGTATGGGTCGTCATATTGAAAAGCTATATATAAAACGAAGAAAGTCTGTGAGAAAATCTACTGAATATTTGACCAATTAGTTCCTTTGTTCATTTGAACTTACTAAAAGCCTACATGACTCTATTTGAAATACATTAACTGCGTCACTGTTCATGACAATAAACTCATCGAAACAATTGTCCCCAACATTACAACAAGTAATAATTCCACCCATCTTTTATTTATGAGACCTCAGTTTTTCCCCTCAGCTATGAGGTCAAATCAACTACCAACATAAACCAAACTAAAAACAAACTTTCAACTTGGATCATCACGGTTCAAAGAGAACATATTTTTATTTTACAATGATGGATATGTTCGAACTTCCGCTTTCAACCCGCCGAGTGGAGGTTATAGAATTTGTCCCTCCAACTTTTCACCGAGGTGAACCTGAGATAGGACGACGCCCGCGACGCTCGTCCCCGACGCCATATTGCTACTAGAGAAACGATGATAAATGATGCTATACACAATAGCCGCACACGCGTTCGTGTTTACCGAATTATAGGTTCGAAATTCACAACACTTTTTAGTTTACATAAAAGTTACAAAAGAATAAAGATTGTGTGTCGTGACTTTTATACTAAAAGTATCAAAAGATCCTTCCAGGGGGATTTTACTTATAGGCCTTCAAGATCATAAAACGCTAGCTATTGCAATGTAAGAAATTAATAAATACGTCCTGAGACTGAGATATAGATACTTATTTTTCAATACTAAAAATACTAATAAGTAAAGTATTGAAAAAACATTTGTATGGAAAATAAGGTCGATTATACAATGGCCAGATATTTTCACCTGACCACGAATTGTAGTCTACAAATACCATGGAGCCTCTATAAAGTGAATATCCATTATGAACCGACAGTAGACCTACGTTATGACTGAGATACTTCTCTGCGAGTTGGGTAAAAAATCTTTTCCACTACAATATGTTCTAACACAAGCCCCAGATAGATGTATTTTTTGTTCTAGATCGAAAATATACAAAACATGTTCCATAGCGTTGATGACAGAGAACGTTGGGGTATCACAAGCGTCTTACACCCCCATTACACATACGTTCGAGAACACAATTAACTTTGACACCAGGTACTGTACTGCGTATACACAAAAAAATAAAACAAAGTTGATTTGGCTCAAATTTATTTCACGTTTGTTGAATGATGACAGTTAGGATATTTTACTTTCTTGGACTGGTAAGTTATCGTGGGTGAAGTCGAAGATCTATTTTAAAGCTTAACAAAACAATACTTTGTATCAACTTGAAATAATGAAAAAATATCATATAATAAATGAACATGCAACATCAATGTAACGCTCTGTCAAAACCTTAAGAATAATTGTGTTGTGACTGCGAAAAAAACAAAAATACAATACGGTGAAGAATTTCTCATATTGCTGGACGACCTACTTCTTTTTGTAGTCATCTTATGATTTAGGTCATTTCCAGCATATAGAAGTAACTGCCTATTGAACCTTTGAGTGATGTATCATGAACTATAAATATACTTCAAGACACTTCAAACAAAACAAGCAATATCTGAAAAAAAACTTATACCCATTCTACCCCTTCATCCAGTAAATCCCATGCCGAATGCCAGAAAGTACTACAAGCGTGTTGGACTGTGCTAGCTGCTATCAGCCAGGCCGCAGCCCGCACATGCAGTGATTGAAAAAAAACATCAATTGCAACCATAAGCGAGGGGACTGGTAGTGTGTAGGGGATTTTAGTCTCGTTCTGTCATATTAATGAAGTGTCTTAAATATATATTTCGTCTATTGTAATATCTAGGCCGTGGATTTAGTCACGTGGTTTTTCATGTTAAATAGACTTCGTATCAATCAAGCACAAATCTCCGTATAAAAACATTAGCCTCCAGGTAATTATGGTAATGGACAAGAAGTCCTGGCAATTATGATATTTCATGTACTACCGGTAGTCCCACTTTCCTGGACAGCAGGAAGAGGCGGGGGAGGATTGAATTAATTACTGGAAGAATGCCCGCGGCCTAGCACGCGACCAGGAGGTTGGAATAACTAATAACCTGGCTGCAATATTCAACACAGAAACATGAAAGGCAGGTGAAATAACCTGAGGATTTAATGTGTATTTTATGTATATTTAATTCTAATCCTCCCTAGAAATGACGGAAGAGATTTAAATAATTTGGAAAATATTAAAAGACTATCATTATGAACCGGTGTTTTAATTAGAGTTATTGGAGAAATCTGTATTTTGAGAAATATCAATTTGGATTCAATTCATTATTTCATCAGTTCATGTTTTATCACTTGAGTATTGATCACTTTTTTGTATACATTCAATAGTTGGATTTTTTAATGATTGTGTGTTTTATTAATTTATCTATTTAATAGCCTTGTTTTATTATTATTAATTTCATCAATTTCATTCATTTGTATATGTTCAAGGATTACATAATTATTATGTATAATATGTGTACATAATTCAATATGGAATTATCGACTGGCAATCGTATTTCAGTTGAAATGTTTAGTCCTGAGGATTAATAGGAATCTAATTTATGGCTCACGGTTTTATTGTTGACTGCCATAGACTCATTAATAACCTGAATGATTTTTTTTAAAAAATCAGAACACTTTTGTTGCCGGTAATCAATTCAAGGATACAAAATACGATTTTTTCAAAGCGTGCAACAACCTCTAGTATGAAATTACCTATACGACGATCACCAATTATTTGAATACCGGTAGTTAAATATCTGTAAGATATATTCATTTGAAATCACAATTTTCTATCTTCAGTTTGTTTGAATACGTTTGGAATATTGATTAAGATATCTGAAAGGAATTGGAATATTGTTGTAGGCAGCTACTAGCTGTACTTGCTAGAATATAAAAAACATTCCTGGTCAATAGAAGTTTTCAAATGTAAGACGAAGGAATTTGTAACTGTTCACGCAATTTGTAATATTCAAGAATTCAAAAGGAAGCTAAAAATTGTACATTTACTATATGATACCTGATGATTTTTTTCTCTTGACGATGAGGTGTAGATTTACTATTAGATGTAGTTATAGTTATTTTAATATGTCCTCTTTTATAGCCTGACGATTTTCAATACTTCAATTATACTATTGAATTATTATAAGTAAGCCTCGCTATGTTACATTGTTTGATAAATATGTAGGCCTCTGGTAACATTTGGGGCTATGAAAATAAATACAATCAAATCATATTAAAACCAACACCAATAATCCAATAATCCAACTATATCCCTATTTGAATAGTCTGGTGAAATAACTTTGACTGAAAGTTGTCAAATGCATGGCCGTATGTGGTGACAGCTTTAAGGAAACGATTTACCGATTTAACCGATTCAAGATAACGAGCGAGAAAAATCTTCATTCCAGTTTCCATCTGGTGAGATTTATTCGCAATAACGCATACCGCAAGAAACTAAAGAACGCAAGAACCCTTATATACATTCATGTGCTTTTGGTTGGGCGAAGAGATCTATTATAAGTATATAACACGGTTGCACGAGTTTTTACCTTTACCTTTAAGAGTTTAGGTATACCAAGAATGATCAAGGGAGGAAATTTTCCTAACTTTTCCACGTTATCCAGGTAGAAATTCAGTATTTTTACTGATAATTTCAGAAAAATATGCCTACTAAAGTTAATATTTACAATTTCATACGTTATTATCAACTACGTATCATAATACATCAGTCTGGCACGCAACGGATGCGAAATGTCAAGATTCTTTAATCAAGCACTTGACACTTACTATTTTCCTTCAAAAAATTTCATTTCTTTTATCCTAAATATTAAATCTATACACCTACTTTTCATATCCTCTGACATTTACAAATTACAAGTTCCCTGACTCTTTGTTCTTTTCAAAACTCCCCGACATTCTCCAGGTCTCCCTGGTTTTTCGACAGTAAAAGTAGCGGGTACGCTGTCACTGGAACTTGTGAAAAGTCACAAAAAAAATGCGCGCACATTTCAACAATATCATTCATTATAAATGTAACATTGTTGACAGTTTATTTGTAACATTTCGTCGGCCATATTGGGATAGAAGCGCATTCTGTTGTTAGTTTTAGTGTCGAATTGTAAAGCCTGTGTAAGCCCTCTCCAGCCCATTGCTATAGTCTATAGGCCTATATCCACCTTGGAATACTGCATGTAGCGACATGCGATTGTTACATACTATTATAGAGGGAGGAGAAGATAATCATATTCAGTATATTCTGGCACAAAGTAGCAAGACTCGTTATCTTCATCGTACTCTATGCTAATATTTTATTGCACACTATTTACGAGCGGATCATTATTTATTTCCAAGATATTTTATAGTTCAAATATATGTATACTAATTTCATGGAAAAAGGAAATAGAATATTTCCCCTTCATGCATACATGTTTTATATACATGTTTTTATACATGTTTGATATGTATGTTATAGGATTAAACATATTATATATAGCATATACCGATAAAAATCTTTCGTCCGTGATAAAATCCCACTGCATTTAGAAAGTCATAAACTGAAGGAATATGTGATAATCTATATTAATATCATCATTATACTATAAATTAAATAATATTTTATATGATATATTATTCAATTATTATATTATACCAAAGTCCGGTTTTACGAAATGAATTAGGTGAGAGTTATATGATTAACTTGCTATCACCCTTGGCTACCGTTGGTTGATTAACACCTAGCTAATTAATACTTAACTATAAGAGTTTGCAGAACCTTCTCTTAGTGACGAATTGTATGCTTTTTTGAGGTAGTCTCACGGCCGCCGGCAGAAGATCTCATATAACAATAGTTACGCGTTTCATTTCACGCGGACTATGCAGACATCATCAGCCGGACGGACGAAGTACTTCGACTCAATCATATTTAATATCTTTTACGATTGAAACGATTTCTTGGTGGGATTGATTTGTTACTCTTTCTTAAGTTTGAATCTACAATTATCAATTTGGCAATGTATCCCTCAATTAACTCATTATTGTAGGCATGGTATTTACATAGTTTTCAGTGAATAACTTTATATACCTATTTATTTTCTTTGGGGTGTAAGATCAAACTTGTGGTGAACCGTCCGAATGATTCTACTTTGAGCCTACCATTCAAAGCTTCAATTGTTGAAAAATCAATGATGATAGTAAACAAAATGTCAAGTTTGTAAATTCCTCCACAGTCAGGTTTAATACGCGAGCGTGTGAAATTTCCATTCCAATTAATTTTTTGTATGCAATTTCATGACTTTTCTGCATTCAGTTTGGTTCAACTATAGGTTTAAATTCCGTTATTGATTTTGTTCGAATGAGTTAACATGAGGGAAAGATGAACCATTGGTTTCAACTTATAGTAGCAAAAACAAAGTATTTGTTTATGATATATTTTATATTTTATTATATTATTACCGCGAGACCTATACTTGAAAGCAAACTATACCTAAGTAACTAGTATGCTAATAAGGTTCAACATGTGTGGTTTCAGTGTAACCTCAGATCACAGGTAAACGATGCTATCATAAGTGTTGAGTGCATAAGAGGTGTAATACATGTGTGTTATCAGGCGTCAGATCGGCTTCCCGCAGCACACGCTCACTCAATTATACTAACAGGTGTAAACACTAACATTACACGAAGCGCACATACGTCACACATGCACTGTCGACCTTACAGCGGATACACTTTAAGACTTGGAGACTTCGGTTCCGAGTTTTGAGACAAATTAAAATGTAATACTCAATATAAGTTTCGATTAAGGTAGGCTACAAAATAGCATAACCAAGTGTAATTAATTGTTATTCTGCTAATTATTTAACTTAATCCACTGTAGGCTGTGTCCCAGATTTTCAAAAGTTTGTTTCAAGTTATTGAACTCTTATTATTTGTGATTTGTAAGACTCGTGTGTAAACCGTGTCTACTATATATATATATAAATATATATATATATATATATATACACTGGCGTCGGAACCGGGGGGGGCAGGGGGGGCAATGCCCCCCCCAACTTTCGGCCAGGGGGGGGCAAGGGGGGGCAAGAAAAAGGTCTTGCAAAAAAAATTGAAAAGACGGGAAATAGAAAAGACGAAAAAAAGAAGGAAGAGAGAAGGAAAGAAAGAAAAAAAAGAAAGAAAGAGTAAGAAGGAAAGATGTAGACCTATTTAGATAGATAAAAGCGTACATTGATTCATATTTCACATTGCATAAAATCAAATATCAGATGGGCACCTTCAGTTTTAGGAGAAAATAGATTTTTGCATCTAAATCTCATCTGGAACACGTTGAACCATATTGAAAAAGGTGTGATTTAAAGGAATTTGGTGGACTGTTTTGGAATGATAGCTCTGGTAAGTAGTTATTAGTTATCAGAAATCAACAAACAACCCTACCGGCAGTGCTTCTTTCAGATATAAATTATTCATTACAATTTTTGTAAATTTTGTAAATTTCCAAAATTCGAACAGTCGTAACAATGACAATACAATGAAATGGAGAAAGGGAACTTCCAATAAGGGTCGTTCGGTGACTGCCAGGGGCGTCAAATTTAAGGGGCGCCATCGGCGCACATTTGTAACATTCTATTAATAATAATATGCCATAAATCGTATTCTATTTTACTTGTGCATTATTGGGTGGAGAAAATGTTATCATTCGAACAGCATTGTTATCGAAAGACATAGATTCTTCTTGGATCAGCCATTCAGCAAAACTAGCTCTTACCACACTAAAGAATTCATGAATTCCAGAAATTTCGTCCAATTCCCAAACCCGTAGAATCGCATTTAAAAAGATAAATTCACAAAAATTTCCCTGCGGGGCTTGGTTCCTCCCTCACTCGCATTCACTTTCACTATGCGCATATAGTTTTTGGGGCTCATAGTTTAGTCCTTGCCCGTGGCGCTAAAATGAGCCAGACTGACCCTGCAGTTACAATAACTATGTTTGGCAAATATCAGTTGGGCACATCTAGTTCTTCAAAACAATTAATTTTGTCATCTAAGTCTTATCTGAAACACGTTATATATATATATATATATATATATATATATATATATATATATAATATATATATATATATATATATATATATATATATATATATATATATATATATATATATATATATATATAGGCCTATATATGTGGTGACTGTAATCACGTGTATTTTTATTCGAATTATACCTGTAACGTGATATTTATATTGCCTTGATTTTACTGGTGACTTCTTATTATTATTTCAATATAAATGTTTGAATGATGTAATCTTATGTCTGTTACACTGTACAGTGCTTATGCTCACTCAATTGGCTTGAGCCTATGTATGCACATTTTTATCATAATTTCTCTGAAATGAATACATTTATAAAAAAATGAATGAAATATATGGCCTATAACACATGTGAAATATGATATGATATTTGCGGATGAAGTACGGTACGTAAATACATCTAAATTCGGAATGTCAATCATGAGGGAAAAACTTTAGGAAATGCATATGTGCTATATTACCATTCCAATGTTATTGTTGTTGTTGTTGTTGTTAATATTGTTGTTGTTATTCCATCACTTGAATCATTGTTATTAAATTATGGCTTGTCTTATTCGTAACGCACCAGGATCCAGTTCTACGAATCTCAGTCAAGTACTATTCCGCTATAACTATTAGTTGAAGCACTAAAATAACATATGTAACCAAGGGCGATAAGAAGTTAATCCGCTAACTATTCCTCAAACAACTAACTATCAAATCTTAAAACTGAGCCCAAGATTAACAGAATATAAGCAAGTAAATCAAGGGGTTGGTATAGCAGACTGAAAAGGGAATTATCGCAATAAACACGGCACCTCCACCTACGGTTCAGCCCGCTAAAGGCCCTCGGGCTTCGTCTCGCATAACGCTCTCTCATAATCAACTAACACGTTGTCGCATCAATACTCAATAATCTATTAGACATTTTTATAAGTCATTCATAAGCAATAATTGTAATATATGAAGCTTAAACCTACAATTAAAATAGCTGTAATAACGATTGATAATTCATTTTGAGTTATAGGTTGAATAATCGAACTGTCGACATATTTCAATATTAACATATTTGTCATAGCTGAATATTGCACACGTCCATTCGAATGTTGTTATCAACTTCCAAATGGTCCTCTTTTAACATCAACCATAACATTGAATTATACTAACAATTAGTCTTAAAACTAGCAAATCTATTCTCCCTGTACAATTTGTTCGTATTTGTCACAGTAAAGATAATAAGTGAAATACAGCTTTGTGTATTGGTAAGAAAATAGTAGGCCTACCTCTAGGTGGTCCGAATTCATATAGAGAAATGTGTCAGAGCTCGCAACAAGGGGGCGACTGGAGGAGGGCCCCCCATAGACAGCCCCACAGAACGGAAATTTTTTGAGCTCGAAAAACGCAAATGCACGCATTAGACGCAATAGTTTCGTTTCAAATATAAATGATTTAAATATAATGAATGTATTGAAAATAGACATAATAGAATCGTTTTGAATATAAATAAGTTTTCCTGAATCAAATAAATGTATTTTATGTTTATACATTCTGTCAAAACTATTGAAATGCTCACATATTTCACAGTTTAACGAATGCATAAATAAATGATTCTCTATACATACTAACCTGAGCTCGAAGACACTGCAACAATGTACTATGAGCCAGTCAACAGAGCACACAACAATGTAAAGTACTATTCTTTGCTGACGACACTATAACTTGAATTACACACAGCAATGATTTCCGTCGTTACCACTTATCGGTCTCTCTCTCCCTCCCTCTCTCTCTCACTCTCTCTCTCTCTCTCTCACTCCCTAATATAACCTGAAGACACGCGAAAAACACTCACACAGTCTTACACTACTCGAGTATCATAACACTGTTGTTTTAACCATAACTACCTTACCAACATACAACACACCAAGACCAGCAGCTACCGGCTCCAGCCAATCATCCCTTATTAATCACTAGATAATTACATTTACTCCAGCAACACAAGCAATACTCGACCTTACCGTGAGGGTGCTTTAGGGCGATAATTGTTTGTGGTGGAAATAGGATCAGCTCGCCATTTCGGTAACCCACCCTTTGACTGTGATTGGTTCGTGATGTGTTGAACATGCGCGTTAGGGGTGAGTGGGCGTGGCTTAGTAACTTATAGTACATTACGTAACAGAGTGTGTGATCTATGTGGGAATCAATCTCTCCTCAATAAGATGTAGTTGGTTTTAGCGATACCAACCTAATGAGAGGTGTTTGGGTGCGTGCCGTTTGGGCGAGGGTATTGATGGTTATCGTTCAGGTGTTGTCACCCTGCATGCTCCGTCACGGTTTGCCTGAACCTGTTGCAGAATTAGCATACGATGGAAGTCAATCACAAGTTGAAATTGGAAGTGAATATAAGATCGACACGGACGAGTGTTGGTGCTCGTGGTTAGGATGGGGGGGGGGGGGGGAGGGGGAAGAAGGCTCGGCACAGACATCTCCGGGTCTTTTCAGAAGATAACAATCTGAATATATGAGTACTTGATATGAAATGATCTGAAAGAGACACAGATTTTCAAAAATTAAGATATAAAACCTGCCACAAAGTCACTGTTCCATAATTAGGGCTGAGGATTACCAGTTACCACCCCAAGAAAAATTATGAGTAATTATTATGCAACTCAATTAACAAATTGGAAATAGTGAATAGGTCTACATGAAGAGTTCAGTTATAGTGAACCATTCGAACATTTGTGTAGGAAGGAGTGTAAATATTATAAATAACGTCCAGTATGAGGATATATGCACAGTAGTGAATCTCATCGGAGATTGAAGTAAAAGTTTCTGTTTCTTCCATCTTATCTATTAAATTTATCGAAATCAAACATTCAGAAATATTTCATTACAAAAACAAGAAAAGATTTTAATTATTACATTAAACATTTTTGTGAAAATTGATTTGAAAATGATTCGTCAATTCTGACAAGGAAAATGAACCAATGATTTGATCACAGTAGAACTACACATTCATTCGGTGACTTTCTAGTCTACATTGTTGCATGTTTCCGCCTTGCTCATGCAACAATGAGTATAGTAAACAAACGTCTGGTCGTTAAACACAGGTAAACAGCGCTAGAAGCAACATGCTGTAACTCAGTGGCTACAGTCACGCACGTACTTACACTCTTAAAGAGCACATCCCGCTTCAATAACAGCCCCGATAACTCGCTAACCCCCGCCAACATTCGCCAACACTCGACAACATCCACCTACGCTCGCCAACATCCGCCAAAACCCGCCAACACTCGCCGACACCCACCAATACCCGCCAACACTCGCCAACACTCGCCAACACCCGCGTGTCAAGTACAATTATCGCAGTACAACATTTAACAAAATCATCCCTTAAATATGCAGAGTAAATGCACATCGAGATGGTATAGGAAACTATAACGTAAAATAACGGTACTCTCCATACACAACTAGATATGTAACTTATTCACTGAAATCGAGGGTGCAAAAAATAGGGTTTTATTCGACTGTGAAAAAATGCAAAATATGATCTAATTGAATTGGATAACAACATGCATTCATAGTCCTATCCATTTACAATGATCTAATTTTATTATTTTAGTCCTATCGGAGATGGGAGTCGATTTGATTCATAACGGGTAGTGAAATAGTCCTTTGTGATGCCCCAAAGGGACGATCCTAATTTGCCGTCCTCAGCATTAATTGAGGAATTAATTAAGTCTGTCAACTTAATTTGAAAAATATAAGAAATATACAAACACTGTTTCAACCAAAATTCAACTTACATTCAGTAACCGTTTTCACCTCGAAATCTTTAACTTTCAAGATTTCAACTTGAATTAGACTACTGGATATGGGTCCGAATTCATTATATGCAATAAACATTGAAACGAACAACAATTATAAACAATGCTATACTCTCTTATGAGATGAATATCATTTCAATTCACTATATTATGTAGAATCACAATCTGAGGTGGAGGTGCCGCTATCAATGTAGAGGTGCCGTGTTCAAAGCGGACGGAAGTTTGCGAAGGATTATGTACCAAAAGGTGCAACTTGTTTGGTGCATGACTTCTCACGAATAGGAAGAACAAAATAACACAAATGAACCAAAAATTAGTTC
This sequence comes from Brachyptera putata, assembly GCA_907164805.1. Lineage (NCBI taxonomy): Eukaryota > Metazoa > Arthropoda > Insecta > Plecoptera > Taeniopterygidae > Brachyptera > Brachyptera putata. The sequence continues at coordinate 11,027,485 of OU015471.1, read as the reverse complement.
TCTGGGGAAATATAATTTAAAGTGTATGTGTCAGGGGAATATAGATGAAAAAAGCTTTTTATACATTTTCTACTTTCTCGATTAGTTTCATTGCCACCGTGTTGGAGGTGGCAACATTTTTCAGACATTATTATAAATGATACCAATTTTATAATATTTATTATCTGTTATATATCACACCTCATTATTCACAAATAGCCTGTATTTACAGGGCATAACACAAGATGGTGGTATCTACAAACAGGAACCAAGGAACTTCAGAACAGTGCGAAGAAGAACAGTTAAACTTTACTTGCCTAAATCTATCACTTCTACCTCTGTTATTAGCGGCAGTTACTCATATCGGCACGCCCTGCCTCTCTCTCTCTCTCTCTCTCTCTCTCTGTCTCTCTCTCACGCATATTCTATTAGCACTGATGCACGGTGAACTACATGTTCTTCCGCCTGACGGTATCGTTAATTGCAGGCGAAGGGGCTGGCGGGGGGTACAGGTGAGTGAGGGAGGCAGATGCGAGGAGTCAAAGACACACCGGTCCTGATTAAACGATTAAAACATTTCACCTTAATTAGAATTGATGTGTGATTTGTATTGATTGAAAACACGAACCGCATGATGTAAGTGTTGCAAGGGCTGGTAATCAATAGAGAGTGAGACGAGGGGAACGACAGCAAACAATTACCTGAGATTCGAAGCCGCGTTTTGAGCTCACACAAGCTGAGTCATCATTTGCACTCCAGACACATCCCAAGCACAACTATGGTTATGAAGTTATTGGAAAACAGCTACGTTACACGCGGGGGTACGAATGAGCGGGTTTACAAAAAACCGCTGCCTTATGCGGGGCTCGAACTCACGCCCGACCTGAGTTCAGTATCTATAACGCAGTGTGGTTATAGTTAACTGAGTCAGGTGGAGACTAGTTCTTAAAGTTGTATAAAAAGTGTAAAATAGTGTAGTAAATAGTAGTAAATGTAGTAAATAGTGTAGTAAATAGTGTATTAATAGTGTGTCTGTATAGTTGAATATTCCAAAAAGAATGAAATGATAAAAATAATAGTAACGATGAATATGTCTTTCTCCTGGTACCATAAATGTTTTCATTGCATAATAAACATGAAAATCAAGACAAGTATTTTAATAAACCCTGGTTTCACAAAAACCATGCAATTAGACCTGAGTTATTTAGTGCATGGGAGTATAATAGGTCTTGAATTTTAATAGAGAATGTTAAAGAGTTTGTACCACTAATGATATGATTATTCATAAAATAACACTGGTCACCAAGGGAGATAACAAGTTAACAGTTGATTAAGTAGTAGCGAACTATTTGAAAATGGACTTCGATGAAAACAACTAGATTTGGTAAATTTTATCTTGACTTTATTCATAATTTTAAAATATGAATTTAGATGTATAAACTTAATAAGTAATATACGGAGAAGTTGTATACTTTTCCTAGAAATTATTCATCTTCAATTCCAAAAAGTATATAAATGTCGTGGAAAGTTTTTTGTGATATTACAATTGGTTCTAGGGTATATTATTTAATACGTGTGTTTCAAAATGTTCCCCATATTGTGCTCTCCAATCACAACTTCAGTATTAGTTTGTTTGCTCCCAACTTGTCTATAGTTTCTACATGGTAAACTGACGAACATGGTATCTTTCTCTCTATATAAGACAGAGAAATATTGCGTTAATGTACCATCATGAACCTGATGAAAACCTTCATTTCTTGGCAGTTTTGTTCACACGTTGCATGCGATTACTCCGATAGGTTTTCATTCCGAGCTATGTGTTGAATATTAAACAACGACTCTGAGATTAATTGTCAGCAAGTTGTTCATCTCGCGAAGTGCGAAACTAACGTCCAACTTCTCGTGAATAACGAGAGATTCTGTCTCGGGAATCTGCACGAGAGCGACTGAGAGAGATTATGAGCTAAATAGAGGGAAGCGAGAGATGAGAAATTTGCACATATAACATCGTTCAAGCCCGGGAAGAGAGTATTTTTTAACAAACAAAATGTAACACTTTGAAAATTTTCGGAATATTAATAACGTATTTCTATATACATCTCTAGCGTTTATTTGGGACAGTTCGTTATGTTTCCGTATACTTATGTACTAGTGCTTTAATTCAGCTTTAGGTCTCCATTTAAGAAATTATAATTTATTCATTTGTCCTCCAGGACACCTTCCTTTTTCCAAATTTATGTTTCGATACAGAGTGATAACACTTATACGTCATGACTCAGAAAAATATCTGGGTCTCTATTGTAGGGCAAATAAATAAATTATAACTTCTGAAATCAAGATAATAATTTCTAGTTTTCTCTGAAATTAGGTAAAAAAACGTCATTAATTCATCATTCATTAAAATCTAACCCCAGGGTTGTGATGTCATTTAATGCTCTGATTGTGCATGCACAGGGGCACTACAACAGCTATTGCCTGTATAGTACCTTGAAGTCTGAGTATTAGGTCGAGCGATAGGACCCCAAGTTACCGTTATCAGTCGGCCGGAACTGATAGCAGAGCAGCCAACTACACTTTCAGCACACTAAACCTACGGGGCTGGCATCGAGTTTCAGAACTAATAGTAATTATAGACACTTTGAATAGATAGGTGGAGGGGTGAGGGGCTAACAGGGTTTATCTCTTAGACTTGCAGTATATTCACTTCGAGCACTGATAACAACTTGCATGCGAGAGGGGGTAAGAGGGAGAGGGAGAGAGAGAGAGAGAGAGAGAGAGAGAGGGGGGGTCTTCTAGTTCTTCTGTCAACAATATACACTCACAAGTGAATGAATGATGATACTTGGATTCTAAAAAAACCTTTTAGAGACAAAGAAAGTTGATTTTATGAAAAAAGCTTATTTGATACAAAAAATAAGTTTATTTGAACAAAATAGCTTATCTGTGACAAAATGACTTACATTAGAGGCTACAAAAATAGTATAATCTCGATAAAATAGTTCATTCGATCAAAAACTATAGCTTATTTGATCAAAAATAGCTTATATTCAAGGTCGAAACAGCTGATTTAGGTCATTTCAGACGGCCGTTTTAAGGCCAAAATGGGAAAAACAGTCGACTTAGAGACCATACAGCTGATTTAGATGTAGAATAGCATTAAATCTCTACGCTGTATTCCGTATAAGTTATATATTATCAGGTTATGTATTCTAGCTGTTGACGTTGGAAACATGCCAATTGTTTCATACAATATAAACGCACTTCATCATTTCTCCAACGCGAGTTGGCGGTAACGTCTTACGTTTTCCGAACTATGTAAAACTGTCGGTCGTGTATAAGAACTCCAGCGACTTTTATAGGGGAATTATGCCGATATGAAGCATCCAGGATATCCTAGATTAACTTGGGTGTTCCTCTTTTATCCTGTAGTTGCTGGGATTCTATGAAGTCTTCGCACATGTATGTAGGCCTGCCTCAGCTTTAACAAGCACGCGGCGTTGCTTGGCTTAAAGCTCAAGCGAGCCACTGTGTTATGTACGCTCGGTTTTCTTCGTTTTAGTTTAGGTGAAGCGATTAGTGTTTGAAATAGCATGAAAGGGTTGTTATTTATATGAAAATGATGAAATATATCACTTAATAAAAAAAAATGAAAGGGAAAAATGCCATAACATTTTCCGGGATTCATTTCTAGTTTTTTAATATACATATAAAATTATATTTTTTAAATATATACACCTATATATCTATATGGTGATAACATTCGGAGGCCATACATCCAGCATCGCTCAAGGTATGAGAAATTGGTGAACAAATTTTAACCAATCATGCTAAACATGACTATTTTGAGTTTTATTTAGATTTGATCAATAAACTATCAACTGTGTTTCCAAAATGAGCCGATGTATCTGGTGAAAATAATAATGATGATTATAATAGTAAATGATGATAATTATAATTTGATGAACATTTCTATTATTTTCATATGTGAAAATATAGAATGAATGGATGGATCTGTTCTTCCCGATGAGAGAAGGAAGTCCCTTAACACCGACCAACCAGAGCTGAAGAAACCATTTATATAGGCCTACCACCACATGTTTATCAAAGTGAATGCAAGACACTTCTCTGAATGGTATGAAGCCCTCTAGAATATCCGTACAGAATTTCCATCGATTAGTTAGCAGAAACAGAAATATTTTTGAAAAATAAGGTGAACGTTACTGATCAAGTATAGTAGACCTTCTACTTCAATAAAATTGCATTAGAATCACTATCAGTTTTCACATTTTTTTCGTTCAAGTTACATCACTTGAAAGCAAATTTAAGTTGATGTTTTGACTTTATTTTGGTGATAAATCAACTTGAAATTGAATGTTATTTATCAAAAACTAAAATTGTCTCAAGCTGATTGTAGGGACTTAATTGAAAAGTGGTAAAAGTATGTATTCATTTTTGCGTATTTCTGGATGTTCTTCTTTAGTAAAACTATATTTTTGATTGATTGTAATTATGTCTAGTATTGCATAGAGAAAAAGACGTGATATTTCAATGTTCAATGTTAAATGATGGGGAAATATCCCAAATTGGCATTGGTTTACCTCAAAATCAAAATTTAGCACCGTTTACTAGCCTATCATTTGTTTTGCCATTATTATCCGGAAAATCATAACGAAACTTCCCTCGGATAAAGATTTCATTCATATTTCTTTCATTCCCACGAGATTATGATGGAAATAGACTTCCCTTCAATACTGAATTTCCAATTGCTAAAGGGAAATATACCTCTTATGTAACCTCTCTCATTGATTCTCTATTCTAACAATGAACAGCCAGTCTAATCGAGCGTCGATACAACTGATTATAAAACCAAACCCTCCTCGATCATCCTACAAGATAATAATGTATCGTCTCTTAGCGTGCTCTCATTGTTGTACGGGGTCGATTACCAGTGAAGCACGGGGTCTCTACGGCTCAGCCGGATGTAAAGTTGCCATCAATCCTACCGCGCCCTCACAGTCACTCACTTGGAAGAGCTGTATTATCATTGCCGCTCAATTGGCAGCACTGCCAGCTAATGACTTGGTGAGGGCGGGAGAAGTCGCGGGTTCGACTCTCGTGCGACAGAGGTCGGGGGACGACGTGACTGTAGATACGCTTGAGTAATTTCATGGTAGAGCCACGGCTGATATGTCTAGAAATATTGGAGGGGTTGAAGTTAAAACTCAAGAGCATTTATAAATGGGGTGGAAGTTGGAAATGGCTCAGTTTAAACTTGTCGTGTGAGATGGACTTATATAATTTTATAATTTTCTTCAGTTTTAAAACGTTTTTACGATGTTTTAGTTCAGTGAGTATATCGAAATTGCGAATAATCAATAGGCAGATTGATTAAGATTCCACAGAACAGAGTACTTAAACAATCATATACTTTTTTCATTAATATGCAAACTTACCACAAAGTCACTTTTGCCCACTTTCACTGTCCACTTTTGACTGAGGATGGCAAGGAGTGGATCGTTAACCACAAGGATTATCTTACACCCATAGGGAAGTAATCAATGTTTAATATTTACTGTAAAGTGTGAATGGTCATCTAATGAGTTAAGGAGAGGGATAATAAGCAATCCAATCGTTTGTCTTGAGAAACATGAATTGAATTCTTATTGGTTCTTCTTTATCTTCGATTCTTCTTTGTGGTATTGACTTGACCGAACCTTGTTTAAGGTAGAATTGAAGATATCTAAAGGTAAAACTAAAATGTCATATGGTAAAATTAATGTTACCCAAGGTAAAACTAAGGTTATCCAAAGTTAAACTAAGGTTATTCAATGTAAAACTAAGAGTATATAAGTTGAAACTGAGGCAGATAAAACTATGATGTTATCCAAAGTAAAATTTTGGTAATACAAGGTTAAACTAAAATGTAAGGTAAAACTATAAGGTAGACAAAACTGTTATGTTGTCCAAAGTGAAACTATGGTTATCCAAGGTAAAACTCGGGTTATCAAAGGCAAAACTGATGCTATCTAAGGTGAAACTAAGGTTATCTAAAGTAAAACTTATGTTATCTGAGGTAAAACTGATGTTATCAAAAGTAAAACTGAAAAAAGTAAAAGGCTGTCCAAAGTAATACCAACAGTAATACCCTACAATAATATGCAACAAGGATATTTGTACCAAGCTCATGAGCAAGCGTGTGTGACATGTGTGGTTATTAATAACCAATACTGTATGTGGATACGGAGAACTGAAACTACGTCATCAAGTGTCAATACGAAGTATGTGTGCACGCGGGTAAGTATGCTTGAAAAGTCAGTCATCCATGCGAATCTTGTTTGAGGTAATGTTCAAGTGTTTTCTGCGATCACTTCTCTTCGAGTATCAACACTCAACACCGCGCTAGCTCTCGACCAGATGGCGTAATCACTTATATGGCTAATAATGAGTCAATCATTTAACTCTGCACGTGCGTTGCGGTGATCTCATATAAATATATATATATTGATTTATGTAGGCTTTCACAAGTATTATGTTTCGAGAAATTCATAGTTGCGGATTCTTCTTGCATAATATATATTTTTTTTAATAGTGCTTAACGACCCCACCAACAGCTAGGTTATACGGGGGTACGAATGAGCGGGTGATAATGCAACGATGAAGTGATGATGGGTGAAAGGACGTTTACAAAAACCCATGCCTTATGCGGGACTCGAACCCACGCCCAACGATCACTTCAGTCTCTGAAGTATGCCTCAGCTGACCGAGCTAACGAGGGCGGCTTCTTGCATAATAATTTAATATATATTTTATTGAATACTTAACGATGTTTCGATACGAATTGTATCGTTCATTTTCAAGTTAAGAAATATGAATTAAAAGAGTGTCCAGCTGACCGATAGTCACGTAGGCGTATATTAGTGATCGAAGGTTTTCAGAGCCGACGGTGGATGGAAGAATTATGTCAAATGCGGTTATTTGCCCTTGTTTGAAAAATTTGCGGGATGGTTATGAAAAGAACCTTTTTTCTCGACGTTTCGGTGACCTTTTGTTCACCATTTTCAGGAGTCGTTCAGTGTCGGATGACAGCGATCGAATCGAAATGGACCAGGGTTAGATTCCCACCATGGCTGATCATCCTGATGAAGATGCATCGTGACAACATTTAGTGGATGAGGGCAATATAGGAAAATGCGTGAAATCGACTTTGAAAATGGGAGTGCCTCAAGGAACTTTAATGGAACAATTTTCACAATAACATAGACTCTCGATAAGAAATAACTGTTTTCCAATGTATTGTTCAAAAATCATAAGCACAATTCAAGCACATTTCTCTCCCGAAAAAAAGTGCACCAACAGGTGTTCATCTTTAATATTAAAATTGTAATGTTGCTTAACGACCGCACCAACAGCTACATAGGTTATACGGGGGAAGTTCATCTCACCTCGGAATACGACTAGAACTAGTACAAAAGCAATTAATTCGACATGAAAATTAACAACATATTAATCTAATCACTCCGAGAAAGCTTACAAGAATAACGTCACACATCGCCATTCATTTTATAAATCATTGTGTTATGAATGCGGCATTTTTTTAGCACTTCACTAAGTTGTTCCACTTTTACAGAATGGCAGACTCATTTTCTGGACGAATAATGATACTTCAGAAAATAAATACATTGAAAACATAATTGCCTAATAGATCGCCAAAGCTTCAGGAACAGCAACATAGCCTAGTATGTTCTTATGCAAATCGTATTGGAAATATGTGTGGGCCCAACTTTGAGAAAAAAAAAAGGAAAAATTCGTTCAATATATAATATAGCCATTATTACGACAACACATTTTTCCAAAGTTACCGATAGTTTCGCAATTGAAGCTGAGAATGAATTATCAATAGTCAATACCGTTTGGAACCCGATCCTCTCAGTGGTTTCAAGACATCAAGGTGGTCTTCTCACCACCAATCATTTAGCCACCAAAATTCACACTGCCACACACTTTACATCATTGAAATACCCTCTCTCAGCGGTGAAATATTTATATACCGAGGTGTTAACACACTCGCTAGTAAATAACTAAAATCAACACAACCCTATTACAGGAGTCATGCAGTCGATCAGGGTGAGAGAGGGTGGGAAGGGGTAGGTTCACCTCATACGTCATCAGGGGTTACGGTTGGGGTGGAAGCCACTTGCCAGCCAGCGTCGCGTGACGACTAGCATTAGAACGATGTGTTTAAGTACCGGTAGAGTCCCCCCCAACCCCCCATTGCACCCCTCGCCAGCTCGGTACACGGCGAAATCTGACGTGTCACGAGACACGGCCGGTTCTATCTGATCGAAACCGAATCCAATTGTGAGGACGACTCGGCGTGCGTTAAACGTACAATACATAGTAATCGTCTGGGAACATTCTATCGTTCATATCATTCTGACGATACGCTTCATTGAAAAGTGCAATATATATTACACACATACACATCACACACACACACACAACACACAGCCAGATAAATATAAAAAATACACACACATATATATATATATATATATATATATATATATATATATATATATATATATATATATATATATATATATATATATATATATATATATATATATATATATGTATATTATTAAACCACCTTTAGATTAATCACCAGAAGTTATACAGTAGGTTCAAGTCCCGGGAGAGGTCGCGATTTTTGAACAGTTTTAAACCATATATATATATATATATATATATATATATATATATATATATATATATATATGATTAAATAAAATTTGTGTATGGATTCTTTATGTATACATGTGCAGGGAGTGATTATAGTGATGGATGTTCAGACTGCTACTGTTCGATTCCTAGCTGGATACATTTTCATGAATTATACAAAAGTTTAAATAAAATTTAAAAAACGGATGGTGTAGGACTACATCACAGTTCAATTATCCGAGGGTAAACATTTTATTTTTCATTTATGGTAAAATAAACAAATTTATTTTGTAATTCGAATCGTCTAACTTGCCTAGATATTGTAATAAAGTACGTGGTGTACAAGTCAACAATGAGACATGTCTATATGACGTGATGTGTAGGGAGGGCCGTGACGAAGTGCGCCGATGAGCAGGGAGGAGTTCAAGTACACACATAATGTCATAATGGTTACAGTCGATTATTCCATTAGCTGTGACCTTCCGGGCACGTGTCTCTCTCTCTCTCTCTCTCTCTCTCTCGTCTTCCCACACTCGTCACAACACCCCCCTCCCTTCCTACCCCCTCGATAGACTTCTCAGTGCACTCAATTAAACAACCAGGCAAACAAACTATTAGCGTACAAAGGAGGACGCTAGACTTGATCGAACGTGTTTTATTGCAATACAAGTCAAACGGCTGTATATGTGAGAACGTGGGAGTCAGAAGGTTATATGTATAGGTTCTGATTCACTGATTGATTATTGTTTGATTGAAGATCCCACCAACGGCTAGGTTATTTGAGGGTACGAATTAGCTAATAATGGATGAATAGCCGTCCTGGGTCTGAGGCACCGCTTCAGAAACTAAAGTCACTGCTGGGAGTGGGTTCAAATCCCTCATATTTGATAAGGCATGGGATTTTGTATATGTCCCTTCACTTATGATCACTCCGTAGTTTCATAATCGTTCGACCCCCGTATAACCTAGCTGTTGGTGGGGTCGTTAAGCAAATAATAATCATTATCAATAGATTAAAATTGTTACTCATGTATTATGTGGGAATCCAAACCACACCCTTCTTTTCTATGAGGTAGTGTCTTATCTGAATGAGTCGCGGAGGTGGCGAAAGTCATTAGATTTATATAACAGACTAGAAGAGACTAAAGTTCTCAGATATATTAGAAACTATGAAAACGCAACTTATGCGTTGTCTGTGATACATGTAGTGTGCTCAGTGTCACTCAAATTCGAAATGATTATCACTTCAAAAAGGTACAGTACAAACATCTTCCAATATTATTTTCATCAATTTCGACGCTCTCTATTTACACCAGTCATTCTTAGAAAAAGTTTATCCTTATTTTAAAATGCCAAAAATATTTATTTATTTCTGTGTCACTCAAAGTCGTAATTATTATTACCTCAAAAAGTTCTACAAATATTCCAATATTATTATCATCAAATGCATCACTCTCTAGCTGTATACATCAGTCATTCTCAAAAAATATTATCTTCATTCAAAAATGCAAAAATAGATTTATGACATAATAAACATTATTATTAACTTTTTCATTTGTAGGCTTATATCCGACTATTGGCATTGGCATATTTCAGTGTTACAAAATCCAACCCTCTCGTGTTTGGAACAATTCATGCGATAGTAAATACTAGGAATAATGACCTGTTATTTTACTAAATTTTATTCATTTATTCATTTTCTCGTACTGACCATTTTCTTTCAGTTTCCGAAGACAAGAGGTGATTAGAATAACGGCGAGGGAGGGTTGAGATACACTTAAACTGGTTATCGCACATCATACATAATGTATTAGAATTAGATGTTGATGTGATGCTAGGGGGTGGGGGTGGGGGTGGGGGTGGTTAGGGGTGGAAGGGAGGGTTGGGGGCGGGGCGAGGGAGAAGTAGAGCACACATTGTCTGACGCTAGGCGATATATAATCATATCTAGGTCACTGCAAATTATTTAAGTGCTTTGCTTGGAAAATTCTTTTCGATGTATGAATTGAAATGGTCCAAGTTATCTTTTATGTTATGGGCCTAATTTATTATGTGTCTAGATTTATGAGATATAATAGATTCGAGATTTTTAAACTGATGGTTCCAAAATTTACCATCGTGAAAGTAAATATTTGGTTGCACATTTTGCTAGTTCACTTTTTTGGGTTATTGGATTCCAAAAAAAGATAATGTATACAAATATAAAATGTACAATATACAACGTAATAAAAACACTATAAATATCAATTCTTGGGTAAATTGTGATTTTATTGTTAGAATGACTTATTACGTCTAACGTAACTGCCACCAGTGGCCATGATTGGAAGCTCAATCTTTGTATACTTTGTTTTTGTTGGGTTTAACGACGCACTGTAATGATAACTAAAATATATTGGCGTCGGATGAACCTTTAGTGGGATGATGGGATTAAAGTGTCATAGTTAATGGGAAGGATAGTGGGAAGAAAGTGCCCTTGCCTATATTGTAGAACCATCCCAGCGTTAGTCTGGACTACAGAGGGAAACCACGAATAAACCCTGTAAAGATGGACGGCGGCGGGCATCAACCAGGAACGATTTTACGCTCACCTACCGTGCTGGATACTGGATACTGGAGCTGGAGCTGGATACTCTTATAGCGTCTGAACTATAACATCTTGTATTGATGAAATTATCGACGAATTATCTGAGCGACTTTCAATGTTTCACTAACTGTTGGGGTTTGGTGAGAGCAAAAAGAGCAAGTCTACAAGTCTAGACTGCAAGCATCTTTTCCTAACGAATAACTTTATTAAATTCGAGAATATCTGTGGATACATCATATACACTTTCAGTAAGCGTCTATCTTGATTAAAAAAAAATAATCACTAATCATGGTGGACCTTTTTAGGGGTGAAAGGGTAGCTTAAATTTAAAGAAATACATAGCAAAGAGCCGACAAATTTGAAATCCTGAAATAATAGAGATTTATTTATAAATATTACCACAGTTTGAATATTTTCGATGTTGAAGTTTTTCAAGAAGTACATTCGAGTTATTCGCATACAGGCCTATTAAAAACAATTAAGTTATTATATATATGCACCGTAGCCTACTACAGGGGTGCCATTTTTTAGGATGAGTAAACAATAGTGATATTTATTCAATAAGAGAGTGGATAACGCTGATTGTTCCATTATTGAACGACATTTGAATAAATGTGATCCGGGAATCGAGAGGAATTTCAAACTCGGTTCGATCCACGCCGCCGACCATCTTCACATGGGTTTTTCGTGGTTTCCTTCTGTAGTCTAGGCTAATGTTGGGATGGTTCCCACAATATAGGGCACGACCGCTTCTTTCCCACTATCCTTCCCATACCCAAGAAACCTTCATCTCATCATCCCATTCATCTCATTAATCATCCATCCGACGCCATTAGATCTGCGCTATCATAACAGTGCGTCGTTAAACCCAATATAAACAAAGAACTGACATCTAAATAAGCCTTTGGCGGAGTAAAATGCTCACTAAACTCGGAGTCAGATCAACGCATGAGCTAGCTAGTTCTCGACGAACATCCCTTACGCTGCAGCATGAGTGTGGCAATGGTCACCAAATGGGCATCATATTATATTGTACCAACATCCACATTCAAGATTATTCGCAAAACTTTAGTCTTGACACTTGAATTCTGTCTCTCCCTCTCTCCTCTCTCTCTCTCTCTCTCTCTCTCTCTCTCTCTCTCTCTCTCTCTCTCTCTCTCTCTCTCTCTCTCTCTCTCTCTCTCTCTCTCTCTACTCTTCGGCAGGTCGTCATTCAATAGCATACAGGCCTACATGGGTCGCCCGTTTCCGGTTCAGTACAACTAACAATGTAACTTCCGGTACCGAGATGTGTCATGATAATAAACGTTCATATTGTTTGAATCAGAATAATATCACTGCCTCCCACCATCCCTCACCCCCACCCCACCCCGCTCCCAAACAACAACCCCAAAAACCATGCATGCTGTCGAAATCAATTTAAACCCAGAACCAGAATCTGACACACAAATCTGAACAACGTATAGCGTCGTTATGAACTTGTGATGGAAGTTCAACAGAGATCAAGTTGGATGGTATTGCAACACGTAACAGCTAGGTGATGCTCAACAACCCTACCAACAGCTATGGTATGTGGGGATGAGAATTTTTGGAACCAAGAGATTCCTTGCGAGACTTGATTTTTTTCAATACTGTATAACGACCCCACCAACAACTACGTAATTCGGGTGTACGAATGAGCGGGTGATAACGAAACGATGAAGTAATAATAGGTGAAAGGACGATTACAAAAAAAAACATGCCTTATGCGGGACTCGAACCCACGCACGACCTGGCTTCAGTTTCTACCGCTGGCAATGATTGACTGAGCCACGAGGACGAATAAGGACTTTAATTAACATTTTTTTACATCTTACATTTTTACATTTTAACATCTCACATTTGGGTTAGGTTTAGTAGGTTACGTTGGACTAAGTTTCGCTTTAGGTTCAATACAATTTCATCATCATCTAGAATTGAATTTTTCCATATACTTCAGCATAGATCTATTTGAAATCTGTTTTCTGGGACAATTAAATATACTCGCTGCTGCGTTTAGATGTAGGCCTACTGTATCCCATAAGGCTTGGATCACTGTCCACTGGCTTAGAGGAGATACAAGGTTTTATTCTTCAGATTTATTCAAACTTGGTGTGAAACTGTTAAGCAAAATATGCTCGGGAACATTTGACAGAGTTGAAGTATCAGGACGAGTTTCAAGATAATTCTTATCAAGGGAATAATTTTCTAATATATACAGTGTTTTTTGTTGATTCGGAGCATAGGAGGTTCCTCGTATTCTTCTGATGGTTAATGCCTTGCTGTCGTCGTTGTTCTTGACATTGAAGAATATCAACTGCGCATCCTGTGTTGTGAGTGAGAGAGAGAGACAGAGAGAGAGAGATGGAGGAAATTACAAGTCTTGAGACTTGACATTGGTTTTTGGTTATTGCCTATAAACCAACCAAACATGTTCGGTCAGATCCAGAACAATATCCATATATTTCGGTTATTTATTATTGTTGTTATTCAGTCATAATTCTTATGCGTTATAAACACGGAATAAATCTGCATTCTTTCAGATGTAGGCCTTCGCCTTCGGTAAAAAGTGTGTGAAGACTCTATTTACATGTGGGAAATTTCCTTATTTTTATTTTGGAATATTATTAACACAATATTATTAACGCACAGAAAGGAGAAGAATGGTTAAAAAATTAGGATTTTTGAGAGCGCAACTGAAATGGTGAATGCTTTAGAGTGGGATACCCTAGAGTCTAGGAGGAAATTAGCTAGATTGCGTTGTCTCCACTACGCCTACAATGAGGTTGAAGCATGGAGAGACATCACCAGAAAAATTAAAGCTGGAACATTTCGCTCCAAAAAAGATCATATATGTCAGCTACTGTGCAAAACGAGTAGAAAAATATGGGGAAGTTTTCATTCTTGAATAGAACGATCGAGGAATGAAATGCTTTACCAAAATGGGTATTCGAAGCGCAAACTAGGCCCATGGACACAAAAATATTCAGGAGAAATATACATGATAGATAGATAACAGGTATTGGTGCATCTTCTATGTATATTATTATAAGCTGAAAATTCTTACTATAGTTCTTATTTTATGATTGTGTTTTTGTGATGGAATCTATGTAATTATACTTGCCACCGGGTGAAAATCCCAATTGCATTTTAAGTGTATTACCTGTATGTAATGAACGCCATATATATATATATATATATATATATATATATATATATATATATATATATATATATATATATATATATATATATATATATATATATATATATATATATATATATATATATATATATATATATATATATATATATATATATAACATAATATGTAAGACATACCATGCCGCAACGTCATTTTCCTCCAATAAGGCTGATGATACCAAGGTGTTGTGATATGTTTCTGCCAGGTAGCTGGGAAAAGTAAACTAGTATGCTTCATTTACAAAGGTAGGATCGTACGGACGAGGCACCACGACGGTGATCTTACCACATCGAAGAAAATAATTAAATATAATACAGGCTTAACTCATTCAGAAAACTGTAAATAGGCCTAATATCTGATAAGTTCAGTGATGATGAACAAGTCGATCATTTGTGTTGAGAAAACGAATCTTCATCTCTTACTTTGATTCTTCTGTGGCCTTTTTTTTCCAAATAATAACATTACTCTCAACATTTTGGTTTCGTACAAAAGTTTCCATGCCACTGCTACACGCTGTTTCTGATTCTGTTTAGACGGAGATTTCTTGACTGCGACGGGTGGTCTAATGGCTATAGCACTCTAAACGTTCATTCAGGATACCGGGTTCTATTCCCGCCATGGTCGATTGATCATCCTGACCTAGTGGTTTACCACTGTCGTTCAGATTGATACTGATGAGATGGTTCCTTAACTACAGTAACACAGTCATTCCCACTATCCAAAAACACATAATAAAATAACCTTTCATCTCATCATCCAATCATCTCATTCATCATTCACCGTCGCAACTAGATCTTAGTCATAAGTGCAGTGCGACGTTAGACCCAATATAAATAAAAAAATAGATTGCTTTATCGACTGAGCGTCGTGTTCTCATAACTGCCGGCAAAACAGTTTCAATCACGTGCCACGTACATTATTAATATTCATGACAAACTCATAGAAAACGAAGGGGTTAAAAATACTGTAAAAAGTTATTAAAATGAAATCGTTTCGATTGAATCATATAATAACGACTAGCAGATATGATTTAGACGACATTGGTCTACATAAATCTATGTGCGGATAACGTTGATTATGTATACTTGCATTAGTAATGTAATATCATTCGACTTCCGGCTGGTTATGATCTATGTTAATTGAGTCAGACTTCATTCTGTTTCCACCCTCTCTTTCTCTTTCTCTCTCGCGCTCATCTGGTAGTCAATCGTGTACCCTCATAAATCAAATCCCATTACTACACTGCAAGATATTTTATTGCGCAATGTTCGATCCGTCCTGCAGTCAACCATCAACCATCAAGCATAATCAAGTAGAAGCGGACGAGCATGGGTTTGAGTCCCTATATATATATGATGACGATAAGTTTGGTGGACTTGGTATGTGTTGTCAATAGTTTTTACGGTTTTTCCACTTATGATATTCTCTAATTTCGCTACGTTTCGGGAGGATTATACTGCCCATCATCAGGCTGTTGCCTGATGATATATATATATATATATATATATATATATATATATATATATATATATATATATATATATATATATATATATATATAAAATGACTTATATATAAACGACTTTTCGTTTAAATTAATCAACATCCACTCATTCGTAGCCCCGTATAAAATTGATGTTGGTGGGGAAATAAGCATAAACACCAAACCTCAAGCACACTATTTTATTAGGTTACTATGTTCAAGCATACAATGTATGTTTGCACCACGTTGGAAAGTGACCTTTTTTCCAACAGCAGATGCATTGCACTATAGGTTCGGGACCTTGCAGTGTGTTCTGATATCGCACTTGTTCATATGTGTGTATGCGTGGCCTGTGATTGGCTAGAATACGAAGATGGCGGATGTCAAACATCATCGCTATATTGAAAGCTACCACACATTCAACCACACATAGTATGTGCGGTGGTAAACATCTTTCGTGTGGCTAGATGAATTATAAGAACTGTTACTGGTATAATTAATCCAGTGTATTGTTCTGTTGGTGCTCCTCACCCCCCCCCCCCCTTCCCAGAGCCACAGAACGCAGTAGTAGCAGTAGTATACTTGTTTCCACAAGAGAAAAAGGTGGTCTTCCAACTAGATAATTTTAAAAACATTAATAATTGTGAAAAAAAATCACTGCTGCATGAAATATTTGGCACTTTTGATCGTTCTTCTCATTCTCATCCTGTGTTTCGTTTTGAGAAAACAACTGTCCCGAAAAATACCACAGCTTAAAAAATACAAGAGCGATATCCGACTTTGATATTGTGTCTTTTTCTATTACTGTTTCCATAATGTTACCATATAGTTCATAATTTACTCAGTTTTATTAATAAGAGTGATATCCGTCTTTGATATTGTGTCTTTTTTATTACTGTTTCCATATGTTACCATATAGTTCATAATTTACTCGGTTTAATTTTTGCTTTTATTTTCAAACGAGTACAAAATAAGCAAACAAAAATTGACATTGTGATTAACAAGACATAACATTATAAATGTATACAGTTGCGGTCAAAAAAATTCGGCTCAAGTCCGAAATCAACTGTTCAATTTGAATAAAATTGTCTACATTTAGGTGCTAATTCTTTCTCTCACTATGCGTGGAGAGCAGCATTGTCTCCTAATTTTATTGCATTATCCTATAATATCAGTACATTTTCTTCATGGTGCAATTGAATTTAGCCTAATCGACCTCATTATCTGACCGCAACCATACAATAGCTTCAAAAATGGTAAAAAAAGTATGGTGATGGAAAACCCCCAACTATCGTGGATACAAGTATATACTTTAGTCATTAGAACTGAGTATTGTGGCAGATTAGGCCTAACCCTCTCTCCACACAGCTATAGTCCACAAAGGGCAGTGTTTTTCATACGGGGAATAAATCACTGTGTCACTATTAACACGACAGATGATCAATATCTGTATTATTCACACTTTTTACTCTCCGCTATCAGCACTACTGGTCACTTGGAAACAGTTGACTATAGACACGTTGGTGGATGAGAAGAGCTTTTTGTTCGCAAGGCTCAAGTTCACGAAATTTTATAAGCAAGACAGTAAATATGATGTTTATTGCCCAACCGAGAGTACCCTGTCATTTATATGCAGTGAAAATATGTATATTTTAATTTTTTGTATCATTTATTTTCGTTTTTTTTTCCCCCTATAAAGGCAAAGGATGAAAGTTTAGCATCGTTCGAACGGGGTACCACAAGGGCGATCGATACTTGGTGAACATCGGCCTATACAATATTATATATATATATATATATATATATATATATATATATATATATATATATATATATATATATATATATATAATACTATATTATTAAAATTTATATTGAGGTTCACAAACCAGTGTGAGGGTAATCTGGTTAGTGAATAACCCTGACTATTACGCGTAAACCCAGCTATAATGTATAAGTTATTTATATTTAAGATGACTCTTTTTCTTATTCAAGTTCAAATGTTTATTACACATATTTTTCATTAATTGATTTGTTTTCAATTCCTTCAATAAAAATAGTAAACAAAAATAATAGTTACTCAACTTTCAACCTCAATAGCCATCAAGGGAAGGATGCATATAATTAGGAATTACCCGTAATGTCATCTAATCGACAGTTCGACCTCAATATAACAAGTTCATTCAAACTCGGCTATAAATAATATTAATACGTCTTTCATTTTACAGTTGTTAGATGATGATCATAATAATTAGCCTTGGTCTCATTATCAAGAAACTCGCGATATTTTATTTCCGCTGACATTTAAATACTTTTTAAAGTCTTGAGATATAATTGGCTCAGCCAGCCGTATAGCAGGAAGCTCATTTACCCTTGTACGATGGTCATTACCACCCCTAATGGTATAGCCACCCCTGAATCCACCCCTGGGGGCGGGAAGAAAATAATTAAAATAAAAAAACACGATCAATCAGAGTTGTACTAACGACCCTTATGAGTTGAGATTCAGAAAGCCTCGACTAGCACAACTTTCTGAGTTTCTATTCTTTCATCTCGTTCACTACGCGACTCAAACCAACTTCACAGCCTTAACAAACACTGAACTAGATTTACAGACTTATTAACGCATTTACGCAGACTTTTTTGATGGTGCTTAACGACCCATCTACAGCTAGGTAGATGATGAAAGCGGATATTTACAAAAACACATGCATTGTGTTTTGCACAAAAACACACCTTGTGCAGGACTCGGGCCCACGCCCAACGTGTATTCAGTTTCTAAAGCAGTGCATCAGCTGACTGAGCTACGGAATACGGAAGTATTCAGCTGTGCTGTAGACTTATAAGGATTTTCTGCCGACCATGCTCTAAACATAATGCATGTAGACCTGACCTTTTCTGACTCAATAAAACTTCTATGGAATAATTAAGATTTATTTAGACTTTTTTAATGTTATCTCATTTGAACTCAGTTGAATGGATGATGGATGGATGATTGGATGATTGTATATATTTATGGATGTATGTATGGATGGATGGATGGATGGAGAGTGTACAAAATGTGCGTGCTGATTATTTATCACCTGGCTTGTCTATCACCGTCATATGCTGTAACTAACCGGCCGCTAACCATAGTGTAAACACCGCTTGCCCTCAGGGGGGGGGGGAGTTATCGAATATCTCTTAACAGCATGTTGCGGCGTGTGGGGGGGAGGCAGTTTACCTTCATGTTGTTGACTCATCACAACGAGAGAGAGAGAGAGGAGAGAGGGGAGAGAGAGAGAGAGAGAGAGAGAGAGAGAGAGAGAGAGAGGCCCGTGGGAAAGTCAGTTTTACCTTGATGACACTAATTGCGTATTAACGGACAATCATGTTAACCCCTGACTTGTTGGAGCGCTATATTCACCCTCCATTCAGTCTATACGCATGCGTGTATGATTTACGGCACTGTATCACGCGTTATGTGAAAAAAAACATTATAATTATAGGCCTATGTTGAGTTTTTTACATTCGAGGTAATGTACTTTGAATGCGATTCGGATTATCACCCGGTGCAAGATCAATTACATTAACTAGGAAAATAACAAAACAATTGCAAAGGGCAACAACAACTGAAAGATTTCATCAGAAATACAATGTTGAAGATATTACTACATTTAAGGCTTTGAATAGATTCAATAAATATGAAAATTCAGAAAGGTCATCAAATAATGACAACACTATATAACAAAAAACAAAAAAGCTTTACAAATAACACTATGATTACATAATGTAATATACAAAATAGCCAAGGTCTGGTTTATACTGGCTAACATGATGACATAAGATTGGAAAATAAGGATGTAGGCTAACTATTAGGCTTATATGAGGAACATAATTAAATGCAGAGAAATCAACAAATAACACTATAAATACAGCAGCAGGATAAAAATTTTAAATTTTGTTTACAATGAATGCTGTAATGAATTAAGTATACACATACAAACAAATGAACAAACATACAAACAAACAAACAACACATGTACGGTTTGTGAAAACAATACTCGCGTACAGTACATGCACAAGATAACATACTGAGCTGGTACTGGGGAAACGCTGTATAGTATACACGTTGATAGATGAATGTGTATGGTTACATTGTTATATTTATAACATTGATTTGTCCGACTATGCACAGGTTTTTGTAAAGTTTAGATCATTGTCTCAAAACTAGAAGCTTGATACGAATGAGTAATTGGAACATTGTTGCTGTACTTACTAGAATTTCGAACCGTTTTTTGAAAAGTTCTATTTGATCTTATGGAATTTGATAAATTTTCGATGAATTAATTAACTGTATGAAATATATTCTCAGAAACTTGGGAGACACTATTTATAGTGAAGACCCAGATACAATATGGGCTGAAAACACTAAAAATGCTATAACTTATTATATGAATGATATAGATGATATAAATATTTATCTAAATATACAACAAATAATACTGAGATGAGTGGAACAGTAGCTAGCACGCAGGACCATCATTCAGGAGAGCAAGGTTCCATTCCCGTCATGATCGTCCATCCTGCCTGATTTTTGTATTCTAATTTATATTGCTATTATATTATATTATATTATTATATTTATATTTATATTGCACTGTACTGATGACTGAGATCTATTCACGTCGGTGGATCATGAACGATATGATGGTAAGATGAGATGGAAATGTATTTTATTGAGTTTGTGGATTATATGTCTATGTTTATTTGTGTTTTTTATTTTTATTTTTATTTTATGTTCATTATGTAAGATAATGTTCGTGGTCTGTTGTTGAGTAAATGGCGGGGATCGAACTGCCGGTCTCCTGATTGATGGTTCAGTGTGCTAGCCACTCGACTATCATCGTAGTTTACCTCTGTCATAAACGGAAATACTGGGATGGTTCCTTAAGAACCTTTTTACCCACTGTCGAAACACGTGATCAAATGTGTTCATTTCCCTTATCATCCCTTATCTCTTCTTATATGTGTTCCCTAAATGAGGTTAAGGGTGACGAGTAGGATCGTTCGGACGAGATACTAAAATGACGATCTTATAACTACAAAGAAATCAATTATTATAAAATAACTCATTCAACAGGTTGTAAATAGTAAACTGATAAGTTCTGGGATATGAACAATTCTCTCATTTGTAAAACTTCATTTAAATTGCATCTAAATTTCATCTAAATTTGTTATCGAATATTATCATCTCTCTTTTTCAAGTCATGTTTGGTTTAGTTATATTTTCGTGGACACGCTTCTTCACAAATAAAGTAGCATATTGCGCAATGTCTAATGCATACAGTTCGGGGGAAGGGGGATTAATTAATTAAGAAGATCTACGAGTTAAAGTGCGTATTTAGTAAGCCTGCTGGATTACTTGAAGTCTATATAAACTGAACTAATCTTAAGACGCATTTAGTGCGCGTGAAGAGGAACTATTGACAACAATCGGGATCAAACTCGTCTCACCATGTTCCGAGCTATTCTTGCAAGTGACAATCTTTACTATACTTTTAATATAAAGTTGAACACAGTGGTCGAATTAGAGCATTATTACGGGGGCGATGGCAACTCGAGTAGCAAAGGAATTAAATAAATATATAGATATATTTCAAATGATATCAATTAATAGTATTACACTAATTATATGTGCCACTCAATTATAACACTCAGATATACCTAGTGGGTTACGCATGCCTTATCTCTCAAAAATTGTCCAAGATTGCGATAAAATTGTATTAACGTCAGAAAATAGCTGAAATCTCGTAGGCCTATGTTATGGCAGAAGTTTTTCAAGCAAACTTAGATATCTAGAATACGCAATAAATTCAGAAAATAGCTGAAATATTGTGATATGAAAAATAATTTCATGAAATAGAAAGCTGTAGGGACTGAAAATTCAGAAAAAATTCTTTTTTAAAAAGCAGATGCTTCAATAATAAGAGAGTATGTCTGACAGATTACCATAACAAACCACATAAATTTAGAAAAGTTGAGGAGCAATTACAATCAATAATAGAGTTGCGATTAGAAAACCGAATTTGGGAGATATTTTTATCCACTTTTTACAACAATGTGATGTCATATTTTGAAAGAAGTCTGTATTAGTCTCTACCAAGATGCATTGAGGGTTGCGTTGGTTCGCCGGCCTACGGCGAACCAACGCAACCCTCAATGCATCTTGGTCTCTACTCAGTGATTGTTGGATGAAGAAATACTCCACCTGACTCGTAGAAAATCTGTCTTTGTGCCTGTTGGTGTTTTCGTGCATTGTGTGAAGTCATATTGTCTACGAAAGTTTCTCTAAAGCTGGCTGTGGTTCGTATTAACACTTGAACTGCCAAGACTAGATCTATTTTGTTTTTGAGAATTATCAATTCTTCCATTTTTATTATCAAACAATAGATGAACCAGTAGACGGTAGGTACAGTAAGATGCTACATTTGGATCTCAACTTTTTGTTAGTCAAGTTACCTGATTTTATTTCAATTTTGTGTAACTTTTTATGTACGAAATTTAATTTGGAATGTTTCCCCCACTCAGAATTACGGATATTATCACACGGTTCATCAGATGATTATTGTTTGGTTAACGACCCACCAACAGCTCGGCTATTTAGGGGACGGACATCTTTTGTCGAATTCACGAATTCACGTTCCACTTGACTTCAGTTTATTTGCAAGGCAATTGAATTCTTGTTATTGAACGCTAATATAATAACGTTTTCTTGGAAGTGATGCGAACCTGGTTGAGTGTTGTCAACAAAGCTATCTCGTGGATCCTTTACAGATTTACTTACTTGGCTTATAATTGAAGAAACTTTTAGCCTCAACAATTGATCAAATGTGATCCCTTAAACGACATCACAACCCTAAAACCAGGTTTTAATGAATAATTTATCTCCCTAATTTTAGAGAAAACTAGAGATCAAAATATCAATTTCAGATTTTTTTGGTCCTCCAGAGACCATAAGTCATGACGTAGGCATTACCGATTATGTATACGAACATAAATGTAATCGAGTAATGTCTACGCTACGACTCAGAAAAAGGTCCGGGTCCTAAAAAAAAATCTGAGATTGAAATGATGATAATAAAATCATAACATTACCAAATTCTCTCTAAAATTGTGAAAGTGAATACCGTCATCATTCTTTAAAATCTAGTTGTAGGGTTGTGATGTTCTTTAAACGACATTCTTACACCTTACCGCTCACCTT
This sequence comes from Brachyptera putata, assembly GCA_907164805.1. Classification (NCBI taxonomy): domain Eukaryota; kingdom Metazoa; phylum Arthropoda; class Insecta; order Plecoptera; family Taeniopterygidae; genus Brachyptera; species Brachyptera putata. The sequence continues at coordinate 11,004,249 of OU015471.1, read as the reverse complement.
TACCCCTACTCCTTACCCTTCGCCCTAGCACTAACGAAAGTGCTACATGTTCTCACTGGTTATCGACGGTGCTACAGGTTATCGACGTTCACAACATACCCCGAGTCATGGTGGCAGGCATCGTGGAGGTCATGGAAGTGATCATGTCGGTCTAAACTCTAAAGCAGTGCATGTGTTGTAGGTGCTAGCCCTGCTGGCACTCAGTGTCTTCCTGGTATACGCCGAACCCCAATACCAGGGTCATCAAGGTCGTCAAGGCAGTCATCAGGGTGGCGGAGGTGGTCATCAGGGAGGTCATGGAGGTGGTCATGGAATTCGTCCCCAACCAACACCTCCACAACGTCAACATTATTAGAGTGAAGAGACTCTCACTCTACGACCATCATCTTCTCAACAAACGACAGTTAAAAAAAGACGTGATAAAAATGACTGTAATGTCATATCTACTGCTTTTGTTTTCATTGATATTTTTACAGATTTCATAAAAATTGGAAAATAAAATGAAGAAATACGCAATTTAAATATATATATATATTGATCATAATTCTATCATTTCATGTGTAAAATCTGATATCAACAGCATTCATGTGGATTTGTTAATATTTTGACTGTACGAATAAAATATGTCTTGTGTTCAAGTTTTGAAAACCAGTGTTGTCTTCTTGAATCCGTCTTTTCCCTTTCCTTCTTCCTGTTATTCTGAATTAGTCTGGTCAAATATCGTCAATTCTTTCCGAAGTGTATTCCATTTCGTTGCTCAGGCTACGATCGAATAAATTAACATATGAACAATTGAATGTATTAATTAATATACAAATGCTTATGAAGTGAATCAATAAAACAAAGAAATGGTATTGTAAAGAAAATCAAGAAAAACGTTATGAGTATGGTGAAGAAATTATTATTCGGTAGGAAAGAAGATAAAGACGAATCGAAGAAATAGATGATAATCAATAAGATCATCGAGCATATCTCTTCCCAACACAGATACGGTAATAATAATAATAATAATAATAATAATAATAATAATAATAACAATAATAATAATAATTTGTATTAATAAAGTTTGATCAAAATACCGGTACATGATATTGTCATCGTCATATTATATATAAGTATTACATAGAAATAAAATACATGAAATACGATTATTTAGAACGATTTTGAAAATCGTTCTGAATACTTATTACAGTAACAAAAACATTTTGTTGGATGAAATACATTGTAATTATTTTTCCTTCTGGGGTGGTATGATCGTCCTCATGGTGCCCCGTCCGAACGATCCTACCGCGCCACCCTTAGCCTCTATTAGGGAACAATATCTTTGCTTTTAAGTTTAAATGAATATAAAAAGATGATCACAATTTATTCAAGGTTTGTTTAATATCTTGGTAATTTTTTTTTTTTCATGAAAACACCAAAAGAAATCACTTAAATAACAATCAATAATATAATACTGGGTAATCATGATTGTGGAGGACAAGGACGGTGTTCGAACCCGGCGATGTTTACTGTTTACCGTCCTACAAGGCCAATGTCGAGGGCCGAGGTCAAGAATGTTGTAGTCATTACGTATGGGAATTTACGTTTAATAATGCTATTAGTTCACGTCTTCATCTCAATGATTTAATTTTCCCATGAAAAGAAAAAGCCACCGAAAGTTTCGATTGATCCTCCGACAGCTTCCTGTATCCTTAAGAATATGTGAAGTGTAAACAGAATGGATTAGCCTTCTGGGTGTTTTATGCCGAATATATAAGACCCAGACTACTTGTTGGGAGCATCAAGTACTACAGGTCGTACCAACAGGTCTTACTTCAGTACAAACAAAAGAAACGAAAGCAGAAAAAATGTATCGCAGCATCTTCGTAAGTACATCTATTACTGGTTCTCTTGAAGTTATCTCTTTATTCAAGTCTCTTGCTTGGTTTTTTGTACATAACTGGTCTTATATACACACGTATAAAAATCAATAACTAAAAGTATAAACTTGATTGATTACAAGTACATAATTATTCAAAGTATACCATAGCATATGACCTACTATGTATTTACCTATAATTTATAGTATCGAGACACAGTACTGAATTGATAAAGATTTTTTGAAAAATTGCCGGTATACATTTTAAGATACATCAAATTAAATTCGATAAATTCCATATTTTTCAACGTTATCGTTGAAATATTTATGTTTTCGGAATTATTAAAATTAGATTTGTTCACACTGACGTGAATATTTTATTGATACTTATTTTGTTAGCCTCAAATAAACATTCAATTTATAAGAAAACAAGAAACCAGAATTTAATGAAATAATAATAAAATATTTGGAATAGTCAGCTTGATTCAAATATTTTCGGTCGAGACCAACCGTCTACAAAAACAACAACTTCTGTAAGGGCTAGCCATCCAGTTATATCTTCTTCTGTGACTGCGTATGTGCTTTGCGTCTATAGCCCAGATATTGATATTCTGTCTTTCTCCAGCTCATAGCATTGCTAGCGCTCTCGCTCTACATGGTTACTGCCAGTCCGGTGGCAGTAGCAGAAGCTGTAGCTGACCCTGAGGCGCAGTACGGCTATGGTGGCTATGGTGGGCATGGTCACCATAGAGGCGGACACCATCATCACCATCATCATCATCACCATAGAGGTGGTCACCACCACCATCACCACAGGGGCGGCTACTACGGTTAAGCAACTATCATCCACAATTTGCCAGTACACGTTAGAGGATTTTCAAAAGCATTTAATACAATTACTATATTAATTATTACGTCACTTCGTTCACAACTGTAAAACATCATGTCATAAAATGTAAATTATTCGTGTAATTTGCTGTATAAATAGTTGTAAGTTATAAATGATCCGAGATTGTTTGGTTATATTAAGCGGAGTTGCTTGGAAATTCAGGGAAGAATGAACTTGACTGTTAATTTATGAAAATGTGTTGAAACGCATCACTGCGTGTTTTTTACTTTATAATTAAAAAATAATAAAAACATATTTAATAATAATGTTTACTTATTTTGCAAAATTATTCATAATTTAGTTCCACTTTATGTTCCATTTTCCTTATTATTTATCGAATATATGTTAGTAGGTATAGACTATAGGCGTTGCTGGATGGAGTATTGAATTGCTAATAAATCAGAGAAATAATGTAGAAGATATTCAAATGTGTACGATCGCATGTTCACTGTTGTTATTCTGTATACCAGCTGCAAGAATAATGTTTCATTAGTGGAATTATTATTGACGCACAATGCTAAAAGCCAAGATAATTAAGCTATTCATTATAATTAGATTTTTATATATAGATTTATGATATGTCTGTGTGAAAACGTATAGGCCTAAGAGCCTTCGCTTGAAGGCTCTGAGACTATCACACCACAATTTAATTATATCTCCATATTATAGCTACAGGTATAGCTAGCTGTAGCCTCGAGCTAAATTCAGGCTTACGGTATATACCTTAATTAAAAAATGAAGACCATAAGTCGTAATACTATATGGTTGCCGCAATAGCATATAATAAGTATCTAACGATGGTTTAACGACGCACTATAATGATAAATAAGATTTATTGGCGTCGGATAAATGAATAATGAGATGGGATGGTGAGATGAAGATATCTTACGTAATGAGAAGGATAGTGGGAGGGTAGCGATTGCGGATTATACTGTGGGAACCGTCTCGGTATTTAACCTATGATACAGAAGAAAACCACAAAAAACACTGTAAGGGTGGCGAGGACCGAACCAAGGCCCGATCTACCCTTATCTCCCAAACGGGCGTCAACTCAGATCACCATGCCGGTCTGACGCGTTTTCAATTACGCCAGAGAGGAAGAACTCCTTAAACAGTTTCAATTTGTGATTTCTTTCGTGCATATACAAATTTCGAGAGTTGGGATGAAACCTCTGTCAGGATGTTCGGCCATGACGAGAATCGGACCCTGATTTCCTGAATGACGGTTCAGTGTGCGAGCCCTCGACCACCTGCATGTCTCAGTTTGTAAATATATTTGACAATTAATAAAATCCAACGTGTATTATGTTATTTGAAGTAGATAAATAATAGTTTATAGAATTAAAAAACATTATCAACTATTCAGACAAACAGGAATGTATTACCGGCACATGTAGCGCAGTGGTTAACGCGCTCGCTTCATGTGATCAGGGAGACGAGGGGATCTAGAACCCGGTTCGATCTCCGCCGCTGACCATCTTTATACAGGGGTTTTTCGAAGTTTTCCTCTGTAGTCTAGGCTAATGCCGGGATGGTTTCCACAATATAGGCCACGACCGCTTCCTGCCCACTATCCTTCCCATTTCCCAAGAAACTTTCATCTCACCATCCCATCATCTCTTTAATAATCCATCCGACGCCAATAGATCTTCGCCATCATTACAGTGCGTCGATCAACACAATATTTTAAAAAAATCGAAATCTTACAAAAAAAATCTTACAAGAATATTCCACCAGAAACCAGTTCGTCGTCGTCATAACAAACTTCCATTACAAACCTGACAGAAAACCATAATATTTCAAAATCATTTTATTGACAAATCAACAACTTCAGACCTTGAACACATGACTTTCCGTTTCACTTGATTCATTGAATTACGCGCTGAAAAATCCGAGGAAACTAAAAATGTACAACCATGAATATTAAATGATAATTACCTCTGTTTGTTTACAACTTCTAAGAAATAAGTCTCAAAATAGTTGTATCCGCGAGACTTGGAGTGTTTCTACCAACATTACAAACAATAATTTATAATAAACATTCGTAACATCTGTGGTATTTTGAATGTCAATAATATTTCATAGTGAGATTTTCAATATCAAACACAAAACATCTCTAACAATTATAAAATTATTAAAATAACTGCAAGTTTTTGAAGTTTTTATGAATTGTTTAGTTGGTAGACCACTTCATCTCTTGTGAGGATGCTTATATCTGTTTGACCCTCGACGGTGCGTGCTCGAGCCTCGCCTATAGCCAGCCGGATTGTCGCAGTCGACATCTATTTCACGATGTATTGACCTGGACTTGCCGCGGGCTAAAACATCTTGGATGCAGTGTGAATACTGATTTCTAAACACGATGGGTTTTTCGCAAACTTGACTGTCTTATATAAAGCTACACCTCCATAGACACGGCAACAGATCAAACTTTGCTAATAACTGAAGAGCATCAGAGAAGTGAATACGTTGATATAGACAATCAAGTGCTTGAAAATGTTCCGCTCAATTCTTGTAAGTAATATATTATATTTTATTATTACCAAGCTTCGTTTTGAACGATTACAAATGATGGAGAACAGTTTATGTGGAAATATTTGTTTCAAAGTGGAGTATCAAGTGAAAATTTGATTTAAAAAAAATAATAGCCCTCATACAATGGATACAGAGAATAAATGAGAAATAATGTTTTGAATAATTCTGAATTTTATCGTCAGATGAAAATTGATGTATCTTACAATGTCAGATATTTATTGTACTCTTTACATTTTAAAACATTTACAAATGTTCGTTGAATTTACATAGTTCAAGGTGTACATATTTCTCAGCAGAGTGGCTGAAACAATGCTTCTATTATCTCATTATATTGGCTTTTAATTTAGAAGCTATAAAAGTGTTTTTAAAAATGTTCATACATTTTTCCAGGCTTCTGTCGATAAAGTTCCGTCCATAAATTAAAACTCAAAAATTAATTAAGTATCATTTTTTCGCCCTCCACAGGCCGTAAGAAAGTACGAATTCAGTTGAAAGTGACGTACACATAAAGATACTGTATAGTTTTGACGCAAAATCGGTTGCACCATTTTTGAGTAAATCCATTACGAAGTTTAAAAAAAAACATAAGAAACACCAAGAGGAGAGAATGTGGAAAAAATCTTTCCTTCACATTAATTCAAATTTTCAAGGAATTTCAGTGTAGGCCTAATAAAAATGCACATTAAGACGAAGTTTCACATAAATCGGATGAGCAAAATTATAATATAACTTTTCACTAGCAACAGGTATAAGCAATAGGCCTAATTGTAAAACGATTAAAAAGAGTAATGAATAGAACAGGAAATTAGTGACATAATAATTGTTTTGAACTCAAAGCACATAATATATAGCAATTTACATTACATTTCATAGAAATCCCCGTATAACCCAGCTGTTGGTCGGGTCGTTAATCAGCATTTCATGTAAATTTGATACATAATATATCGATTTCATCCAGAAATCTCTATCAAGTAGTCCCTATAATTAGTATACAACAAACTTTTAAAATTCAACTGTAAAGATTATTATATGTTATTATTATTGATTTACCAACATGTAAAACTTGCCATAAAGTAATTGTTCAAAAACTAAGAGTAAGAGTGAAAAGGTAGGATCGTTCGGACGGGACAAGGGCGATCTTATCATACCATTTATTATATATAGGCCTAGTGTTGAAAGAATCATAACACCCTTCACTCTGACCATTCAAACAACTGTAGAAATATTTTGTAGACATCATTCATTAGTTGACAAACCATGATGATTCTATGCGATAATTTCACCCGTAAGAAAGAATTTAAGGTTTTAAGGAGTGTTGACAGCGAGGTCACTTTGCGCCTATAAACCCCCACCCCACCCCCCACCCCTACCCCCCAGGCATTACGGGTAATTTCACCCGTAATAAACCATCAATTTCTTTCAATTGACGTCACACATTGTTGTAATAAGTGAACAAAAATGGTATCCCAAATTGTGTTCTTCAATCACAACTTCATATAGGCCTATATATATTGGGTTTAACGACGCACTTTTATGATAGCGCAGATCTAATGGCGTCGGATGGATGATTCATGAGATGGTGAGATGATGAGATGAAGGTTCTTGGGTAATGGGAAGGATAGTGGGAAGGAAGCGGTCATGGCCGACTTATTGTAGGAACCATCCCGGCATTAGCCTAGACTACAGAGGGAAACCATGAAAAACCCCTGCAAAGATGGTCGGCGGCGGGGATCGAACTGGGTTCGAAATTTCCCTCGCCTCCTGGACCACATGAAACAAGCAACTTCAGTATTAGTTCGTTTTAACATCAATTTGCCCAACTTGTCTAGTTGCTATGGTAACCGGACTCACGTGTAATACGGCTTGCTGATTGGCTAATTTTTGTTGTCCCAATAGATCTTGGCTGTGCTGGCCATTGCCATGTTCGTGTACGTTAGCGCCGAAGCTGCTCCTAACGCAGACCCGCAGTACGGTGGCCATCATGGAGGGCACTACGGAGGTGGAGGTCACCATGGGGGTGGACACTACGGAGGTGGAGGACACCATGGGGGCGGACACTACGGAGGTGGAGGACACCATGGAGGTGGACACTATGGAGGTGGACATCACGGAGGACATCACGGGCACCATTATGGATAAGAACCTGCCTTGAGAAAATGGTTGATGGATATTTATTAAGGCATTTATTTGACTTAAATTGTTAAGAGACATGTGTTCCATGTTTGTGTTTTACATGTTGTGATTTCGCTGCCATATTATTGTATAAAAGTGTATAAACTGTCGTTGTAGGTAATTATTGTTTCAATAAAAAAAAGTGATAATTGAACTTGATTGCCTCATTGTATTCGGCGGGGGTTTTCGGCAAAAGTAATACTTCCTCGGCAATACTTATATAGACATGTACTTCCTCTGTGGTGGGTTCTCACAATACACGATGAGTATGATAAGTAGAGACAAGGCTATATATCGCACGACACCTAAAGAAAAGAGTTTTTGTAATTTTATTTTTCATTTTTTCCACCTAAATATTGCGCTGTCATTCAGTTATGACATTTCTTCTTTTTGCGTCTGACACTGTAAACAAGTGCATCGTCTTGTGAAAGGATAATATATGCAGATTTTAATTCGGTAAAACAATTTAATTTATTTTACTGTTGTTATGACAACAAATAGAGTAGGAAATACACAATACAGAAAATAGTCGAAACAATTCAAAACTGAGATCATAATTCACAAGTATTTTAAACAATAATAAAGAAAGCTGAAAATTAGTATTAATGATTATTATAAACTTATTAAAAGTGAAAATTAACACGTGCCCCTTTTTCCGAAACCTCCAGAATCTACTGCCAGTATACTGGATGCATTCCGAAACCTACTCCGAGTAGTTTCCTGAGCGTACCGAAACCCTCCGCGCCAGTACATTCTGCGTACTGGAAACACTGGAACTATTTTGTCCCAGTAAACCCAGTAAAGTAATGGCGCCCTCCAATGAATGATGCTAGATTCCGTTACTTAGTTCACTGACAAATCGACGTGTAAATATTGTTGTAAATAAGGCTGAGAAACTTCATCTGGATGGATGGTAGTTGATTTGAAATGTATTTGAGGTTGATTTGCATATGATTTTTTAACACGTTGTTTCATAACCCAACATTTTATTGGAAAATAATGTCATCCATCTTTTTACTTTCGAATTGTACTGGGTGCGTTCCGTTACTGGGGCCTACTGGATACGAATAATTCTACTGGCAAGTACAAGTAAGGCCAGTAGGTTTCGGAATGCACCCATATAACACATCTAATCTAACGTGAATGCTCATTATGGATCGATAGTATTTTATAAGATACTATTCTGAATGGCATGAAGCAGTATCACTACAATACGGTCATATGAAAAGTCGCTAATTTCAATCTTCGAATTGTTTATTAATAATATGTTGTGTTTGAGTCGAATGTATATCAAGATGCTCCCAATAACAGACAACTGCTTGGCCTGAGGACCAACACGTAACTGCATCCGGGCTTGACACACGCGGAATTGTGGTTTTCACAACCCGTCTCTCCTAGCCACCAGTCCTAACAGTCGGCTGTTCCGAGCCTTCAACTCTCTGCGTGTAAAACTCGTCGACAGCCTGTCTTGATGCTAAAGCAGTGAACTTACAACACGAACTGCTTACAACCGGTTAAAACCAACACGTTGGGTACTGAGACGGGCATATCACTGAATCATAAAATGATCACTGAATTAACATTCAGGAGACCGGAGTTCCATTCCCGCCCTGGTCCAAGGTTAGTAGAGTACTACACTTGACTAACCTTGGCCCTGGTCTACCATCCTTCCTGAGGTGGGTGGATCAGTCACTGGCGTACTGAGCAGTGATTTAGGAGACCAGGGTTCGATTTCCGTCATGATCAACCATCCTGACTAGGGTGCGTCATAGTTTCCTATAGAAATTAAAATGGAATGAATTTGAAAAATGAAAATGAATCAAATCAATTAAATCAATCAAAATGGATGTAGGATGGTTCCGTTATTTCCACCTCTGCACGAACGTGAGTGTAGGCGTACTTCATTTATTTATTTTGAGTTTCAACGAAACACTGTACTGATAACCTGGATCTACTGGCGTCGGATGAATGGTTCATGAAATAAGGGATGATGAGGTGAAGGTTGTCTTGGGTAATGGGAAGAATGGTGAGAAAAGGAAGCGATCGGTGCTTACATTGTATTCACTATCCCGGCATTTGCATACGCTGACGGGGAAAACCTCGAAGCTCTCTGTTAAGATCATAAAAGGTGGCGGCGATCGAAGCTATTATACTTCAAAAGAAGCTATAACAGAGCAGCGATAAATAGAAAGTGAGTTATTAGGGACTTCCTATCATAATTAAATAATCAGTAAACCGGTAATAAATAATCATGTTTTTAGATGATTAAAACATTTTTTTAAAACACATCGCATACTATTAGGTGCCTATCAAAAACTTGTAGATTGGCCTAACTTTATTCGTCGTTAATCCCTTATAGACACTGTCAATCACGAATATCGGGCCTGATTGTTTATTGTTTGTTCGACAACAACATCCTTAGGTTATTTGGGGGTACGAGAAAGAGTTAGATTACATGAATGTTTCTATAAACTTATGCTTTATATGGGACTCATCCTCGCCCACATCTACAACAGTTTTTAAAACAGAGAGTTAACATTCCAGTCAGAAGAACGGCTATAATATGGTGTTCCCCAAGGTACGTTACTTGGACTACAAATGGGAGTGGATAAAAAATGTGCCATTTTCTTCAACAAAAAATACGTGTAAAGTAAAACTTGTTATCTCGATCCACGCACTTTATGAAAATGCTACTAAAACTTGAGGTTATTGAAGAACAATGACTTGCAGTAATCTGTGTTATCGACGACGAGAAGCTGTTGGTCATCCTGTCGAGATCTAGTTTGATAAATCGTTTTTAAAAGTGAGTAAACATTAATACTATCAAGCTGAGTGGATCTCAATAATGTATCTAGGTTCAATTATGATTGAGAGATTTCTCATGTTTTATCTTCTATTAAAACAAATGAAATTAACCTCTTTACACTCAAGAAAAATGTTTTTCTTTTCTTTAATGATAGGATCGTGTAATCTTATCTTATCATATGAATACACTGTGTATAAGTAATTATCATCTGTAGAGATTTGATTTATTATGTTCATTGTCTTTCTCAGGTAAGTGGCATTAATTTCTCATCTTCATTTTAATTTAATATTACCGGTTTACTGCTTTATAATGTAATTGTCTAATGTCTAGTATCAAAAGTGAATATTGAATGAAGCTATTATATATAAGTTACAATAGTGAATAATATTATTACATCTGGAGGGGTGAGGAGTCACTGACTATATAATAATTATTTTCAATGTAGCCTAATCATCTAGGCCTATACCAAATTATTTTATAAATGAATTTTTCATTATCGCGTGGGATTATTCTACTTTGTGGGTTTATAGATCAAACAGTTAAACAATAAATCGAACAAAAAAATACATGATAAAAATCATATAGGGCTTACATATATGGTGAAAATTGAATTTGATTATAAGTATCCAGATTTACTTAATGCTCAATTCCTCAATTGGAATGCTCAATTGGATTGAAATAACTTTGACATGGAGAATTGTTATTCACAAAAAAATGCTTTCATTTCTTTGCTTAAAAATAAGAAAAACAGTATATGAAATTATGATCAATAACGTCTGAAAATTAAAATTTTAGCATATATTCAGCTATGACTATAGTCATGAAATCTCGGAAATTCAATCATGTACTTGTACACTATACGTACACTATTGTACACTATTTGTACAATATATATCGAATTAAGTCGAATTAGGATATATATCACAAAAGTCCCTGAATGACCTAGCCGTTGGTGGGATCTCTAAGGGTGAATTGCAAAGACGAAATTTAAACCCCGGCCTTCCTTAGATGGTGTCTAAGTACAAAATTGCATTGCCTCTGCAATGTCATTTTTTACTTAGACGGCGTCTAAGTAAAAAACTTCGTTAAAAACTTCGTAAAACTTCAGGTTTAAACTTCGTCTTTGCAATCCACCTTAAGTAAACCACAAGTAAACTATAATGCTGAAATGCTGTTCTACCCTGTTGCCAGAAGGATGGTGCGTTTTGGGTTGATATTATTGGCGTGCTGCCTGGTTGGCGTCTGCTACGCCGAGAAGGCGAGGTTCGACAACTATGTCGTGTATCGAGTAGTGCCTAACACTCAGGAGCAGCTAACAGCATTGAAGCAGCTGCAGGAATACCCCGATGGGGTAAGTCACTGTTTATGTTTACATCGCATCGAGTATGGAATTAGAGGTAACTGTTACAATTGCCGTATAATAATCACACTATTTACAAACGGCTATTTACAATTGACCCCACTATTGATGGGCGTGACTTATCAGTGGGCCACCTGGATTTATACATCATGTGGGCATTCAAAAATGCACTGATATGGTATTGTCAAAATTCCTACTTGATAAACAGCACACTTGAATGGATTTTATGTTTGAGAACGTTTGTGAATTATAACAAGCATGCTGTGAACTATTCCATGATGTAACTGTTCATTTTATCTTATATTAGCAATTAGTTCAGTTTACTTAAAATTACAATTTTGTAATCATACTTTGAAAGCGATGATGAGACAATTACGGTAAATGAGTGAAAAATGATTCCTTGTGAATTGAATATAATTTCCTGAGAATTAATGTAATCATAATAGTGATAATATATGATGTATAATAATATATTCTAATATTTCCGAATTTTAATAAACTAAACTCAATCTTTGATCAGACACAAAAAACATTAGCAACAATAATGCCAGTTCGACAACTTTCAGACTTTCAGATGCTATTTATATAGTATTTATAAAACTACTGCTTTAGGGAATGATATTCTGCTTCAACAGAATGATATAGGTCTACATGCATGGAAACGATGGCAAAAGAAATTCTGTTTGAAATGGATTTCTAGCTATTTCAATGCGATTATCATCTTCCCCGGACATTGGTAATCATTTCAGGTCATGACCTGATGATGACGCTGATGAGGATTATTTGCTTTCCAGTTGAGTTTCTGGACAGATGTGTCTGTCATCGGCAAGGAGAGTGACGTCATGATCCCGCCTCACAAGAAGCCAGCCTTTAAACAATTCTTAGTCAACTTCAACATCCAGAACAGAGTCTTCATCGACAACGTCCAGACGTAGGTACACTCCATTCATAAATACTGAGACAAATCGACCAGGCGTTAGTAACCATCATCAAATAGACCGGGGTTCGATTCCCGCCATGGTCTTATTGAGATTCATCGTGGCTTACTGTCGTGAGAATGAACAGATCGAAGATTGATCGATAGCAGGCTTCCTTCCCACTATCCAAAACAGCTAATAGAATATCATTTCAATCATCTAATTTACCCATCATCTTAGTTATCATTTAGTTATCATTTCGTCAATTCGTCATTAATCCCTGTATGAAAGTACATGATAGATATTGATCATTTTTGAAGATTTTACGAAAGACATTATTGTATAATTTGATAGTACACGCGATAATTCTCATATCAGGTTCAAACCGTTCATACATAATTGAATAATATACTATCAGGCTTGAAATATAAAAAATTGAAGATAGTCAGAAGTAGTTACATTTTATTCTTCTATTTATCAACTCAGATATACGAGCTATCATATTTTGATATAACGATTCAACTGGCTAACTGGAATGGTTCCTTAAAATAACAAGCTACAGCCTTTTCCTTCCCACTGTCTAACACATCTAATAAAATAGCATTTCATCTCAACTACGCATCTACCCATCACCTCATTCGCCAGTCACCGAACATAAAATAAATTCATAATTTCTGTTCGTCGTTGAACGCATATATATATATATATATATATATATATATGAGTGGATAATTTGACATCCGTCTTATTCCTGTTCCAGGTATATTGATAATGAGAACCCTTCGACTGGACAGAAAGCTTTGAGCTGGACCGAATATCACCCGATAGAGCACGTAAGTGGAACATCGCACGACTTCAGAGCGTCTGAAATGATAGAGCTCAAAAATGAATACAATCAATTGGCGTACATTTCAGAGACTGATGTATCTGTACTATTACGACCGTTAATTACGAAAAATACAAATTTGGCGAGCGTAACCAGACATAACCATGGTTGTAACAACGCTTGACCGCCAGTTATGAATCACCTCCATGTTTCTAATTCTAGTTTCAGTCAAATTACAGTATTATCTCGTGTTCGTTTAGATCCACGGTTGGCTGGACGAGTTGGCAGCCACTTACTCCGAGGTAGAAGTGATTGTTGCTGGACAGACGTATGAAGGACGAGAACTAAAAGGAGTTAAAGTCTCATACGGCACTGGAAAACCCGGAGTCTTCATTGAAGCAGGTACTCAAATTTCAAATTCTAAGAAAGAAAGTATCCGATAACTATAGAGGTAGTCGAAGTTGTTTGTAAGCAGCAAAGGACCTAAAATCAAGCCTTGAAGTACCCCGTTAACTCTAATCTGAAGATTTTTAATAATACCTCAAATTCTGCATGACATGAAGTGATGACAACTTTCCTTCAGGTATTCATGCTCGCGAGTGGATCACGCCAGCAACTACTACTTTCATCCTGAATGAGTTGTTGACCAGCACCGATCCTGCTGTCAGAAATATCGCTGAGGCTTACGACTGGTACATCGTCCCCAGTGTTAACCCAGATGGTTATGAGTTCACTCACACTAACGTGAGTACTAGCTGAAAACCTCTGGCTAACAATTGAGCAGAGACATAGTCCTCCTATAATATGCTGAATAAACTGTAGGCAGTCGTATGATTGGCCAATTAACAAGTTTCAATAATTACTCGATCGTGAATACTTCTTATAGGCGAATAGCCATTCCTGTACAATTTCCAGCATGGTAGAAAACGAATCTTCAGAATACGTAAAAAGTTATTCCCGACAGCCAAAATACAATTATTAAATCTTCTGGTCTGTCCTAAAGAGCGCGTAAGTTATGGTGTAAACAAAGCTACAATGAAGTATTGCAAGTATTGGCAATTGCAGTCAAAGTTACTCCTATTACACTGTTTATTTCATTCAAACCGAACTTTTTACTTCAACCGTCAAAGTTTTTTGTTTTCACTATAGAGGCCAACTGCTGGGCCTACCTTGTTCTTTAGATTTGACGTATACCGAAGTAAGAAGTTTGGATTTTTCCCCCATAGAACCGTCTGTGGAGAAAGACACGCAGCCCTAACGCTGGCAGTACCTGTATCGGCACGGACGCCAACAGGAACTTCCCAACAGAGTTCTGGGGCGGTAAGTTCATCACGTCGTCATATTCTGTCGAATCTCTTCAAATAGGGTAGTCTTTAGATTATATATAGCTAGTGTTAGGTTACATTGAAATAGTTTGGGTCAAGTAAGTCAGGTGGGTTGGTTATTTTAGTTAGATAGGGTTGATTGAGGTGAATGTATGTTTCACGCAGCAACCAAAAGAACAACATCGTCCGCATAGCGCTAGCCGCAAATCTTTTATTCCCGAATTTTGGTGCGTTTCACAAGAGGGAATCGAAAAGAATGAAGTTGAGAATTTTTGGGGTTTCTTTTGATCAGTAATATTTTGTTGGTAGATAAATCATTACAAAACCACGCTCCGTCTCAAGATCGGATGTTAACGATGATAATGATGTAAATGATATTGATGATGTTGTAGAGGCACCTGGCGCTAGTTCCAACCCTTGTGACGAGACATACGGTGGATCAGCAGCTTTCTCTGAGATCGAGATGAGGACTTATGGCGAGTACTTGACGAGCATTGCCGACAAGCTGGACGTTTACGTCAACTTCCATAGCTACGGTCAAGTCGTGTTGATTCCCTACGGCCACACCAACGACCCGATCCCCAACTATGACCTTCTGGTGAGTTGAACAATGCAAGGAAGCGTTTTAGTAGCAATCTAGTTCTCAATAATCAAACTCGAAAAAAAGCAGTCAAGCCAACTGGCTATAGAGTGACGGAGACAAAATTAATGTCGTATGTGTCTGGTGGAGTTTTTGATACTTTCTTCAAATTACTCAAATTATTTTGTTCAATTTTCATGATTATTTCATATCAAGTTCGTTGTAATTCTTCCAAAATGATTCCCTTGTCTTTGTCGACAATGCTCGAATCAATCCACGATCTTCTTCACAGAGATGCGTTATTCATCTCTTTAATTAAAAGTGATTACTGGGATCGCTCCTCAAGAGCAGGTCATGGCGACTGTCGAAAATTCATAATAAAATGACCTTTCAATCTTTTTTCTTTTGAATTTTCCCATAATTTCGTTCATCGTTCACTGACAGGTGACTCCAATAGATATTAGATCCGATATATATTGATTGTTGAACGTCTGAATTATTTCAGTGTGTATACTAATGAATCTGTTATTCAAAAATAATACATTTGTACATTTTTTGTTCCACAGAAAACCATGGGAGACAAGTCGGTAGCTGCGCTTGCGCAGAGATACGGCACCAAGTACACTGTTGGCCACGTGATCGATGAGATGTGTACGTATAAGTTTTATTACTGCATGCTATAGTTCTCTAGAAGCCTACTAGGAAACATTCCTCTGGAAAATACAGCTCTTCGTAGTTTGTTTCCAGTCTAAAAAAAAATGACGATTCTTTTTCGCTGGAGACAAAAGTATTTCAGTTCCAAAAGTCGTAACACATTATAAGGATAAACAATTTTTGTAATATATCCGGACATTACTGGAAGAATAAACCAAACACACGATTGTTGATCTCTTGAATGTTGATCACTTTGAACTGAGTATCTTAAACACGCCGTACACAATCAACATTTAACCGTCAAAATATTGACTCAACATGCTGACAGCTAGTAGATAACCCTTATTTCTGATCTTGCCTATACACGACGGCAACATGTTGATGGATGCCGTGGTGTATAGGCGAGATCAGAAAGACGAGTTATCTACTATAGCTGTCAAAGTTGAGTAAAAATGTTGACGGTTAAATGTTGATCGCGTACGGCGTGTCTAAGACAGACATTGCCTTTTCCTATTTAGTGGTGTATTGTTGGTTATTTATACATTGTATTGTTGTTGATTTCATGTGCAGATGCTTGTAACGGTCTGAGTATGGATTGGGTCTACGGATCGCTCAACGTGCCGATTGCGTACAGCTATGAGTTGCGAGACAAGGGAGTGTACGGGTTCCTGTTACCTGCTGCCCAGATTATCCCGACAGGTCTGGAGACTCTGGATGCGGTCGTCAGTCTTCTGGAAGATGCCCTGGTCACACTAGCCAAAAAATAATTACACTCTCAATAATAATAGAGAAGTCAAATATATAATAAGTGTAAATAAATATAAATATATTTTCAATTGAAACTAGTTGATGCATTGTTTTAATATAATCTTACGTTATGACAACTCTCTATAGTGTCTTCTCTCTAGTCTCCTTTTCTTGTCTCCTGTACTCTCATTGTCGTGTCCCTTTTTCATTGAGTGTTGTGACATTTGGACCTAGTTAAAAGACCGCGGGTAGCTACTCTTAAGACCACGTAGTTGTCAAAATATCAATTTCACTCTATTTTTTTTTCAAGAAATAATCTAGATTCATGCTAATACAAAATTTCGAACAGATTACACTACCGAACTTGGCGCGTAATTACACATATACATGATAACACAGAGCACAGAGTATTCAGCCCTTTAAATATTTTTACAGGTTAAACCAATTCGATTGTGAAACAATATAAATAATCAACAGACAAAGCAGGAAGGCAGTGACTTGATATAGTTTCAAAATCGAGGTGTGTGCATGTGTGTATAGCGTTCCATTACATTCCTTGTATACATCTCGCTCATCTTACAATTTACAGCTCTACTGCGTTTACATAGTAGGCCCTATTGAAATGAATAAAATTCTATTGACGAATAACAAACAATGAGAGATATATGTATTGGTCGCTATTTGCACAGTTATAATGTTTTGTCGACCTCTGCTAATAGCTACAAAATGGTATATACAATAATGTACTGAGCTGGGCTCGTTAAAGAATTATCTTTTATGCATAGTTCAATTATATCCAGTCAAGTCCTCCTCTCAATATTTATATTGATTATCAGCCACAATATTTACTTCGTATTAAAACCAATATCCTAAATGTAATCGCTGAACACGCCTACTCATTTGACCTCACCTTCAGCCCTTACGTAGCTTGACCGACAGAAAAGTATTCGTTGTACTTATGAGCAATTATTTGAAGTGGCTTGAGTCAATACGAGGATTATTATCATTTTTTTTCACTCTAGATAAAAAATCAATAAACAACTTCGACCAAAAAACATTTAATCACATTAAAAATGACTATTAATGTATATGTAGAAATAAATCGTGATAATAGTATACACAGTTTTCGATCGGAAGTGAGTGATTGCCTATTCTGTGAAAACGAAAAGATATATTTCTCATCCAGTTGGGTCGAATATCCTGACTGTAATGCATCGTGGTTTCCCTCAGTTGTGAGAGTGATTACATGGACGGTTGTTTCAACTTCTTTTCAACGAGTTCTAACAGTGTATGTTTCTAGTGAATGGTACTGAGTTGACGTGAATACTGGGAGGTGCTGTAGTTATACTAATATACTATTGAGATAGTATACTATTGAGATAATAGTATACTATACTATTTATACTATTGAGACAATTCACTGAACCATTAAAACATCGCTTTGTGAGATTTTTTATCTAGCCTACTTTGTCACATTAAAATTTATCTATTTCCATTGTATTATTCAATATTTATAGCAAATAAATATGGATTTGAATAATGTATTGAACATTTCAATGACAGTAAATTGAGAGTTGACATTGGACAACAACACATAATTATTACAGTATTTGTGTGAATATTAACGTGATACATAAAAGGACTACTAATTATTCAGAATAACAAATTTATAATTAATATAATTTTGATGAAATGGAATGTAACATAAAACATAAACAATGTCACCATTGATGGTATTAGTATTCGTGATGGTTACATTAGTACTGCCTGGCTGTACTGGTATTGCGTCTGTTCTAACGTCCGACTTGGTGAGACTGTTCCACACGGGTTGTGTTGTGCTTGTCAACAATGGACAGCTGGCAACAAGCAACAAGTTGAAACAAACAAGTAGAAGTTTGTCACAGATGGCCGTCACGACGAAACTGATTAAGCTGGATAAGCTCAACGAGACGTCGCTTATGTTCAAATGTCAAGTTAACCGTCCGTTATACGTGTTAACTGGAGATGACGAAACGAGAGCGTACTTGCAACGTATGGGCAAGGTTCGTTATGATTCTCTATCTCAAAACTATGTACGACTGACTAATAGTTTTATATCTACTTTTATGATTCATTTTTTAATTAATTGAGACTTTGCGAGTCTAATTGGTACGAATAGAATTTTCTTCGATATTTTCTTGTATGATGACTACTGCTCATATTTTGTATTCATATCTTCAGGAATTAGACTTATTCGGAGTTTCTGAAAAAAATATCAATTTTAGGTGTCATCATATCCAAGATGGTTACTGTTCCTAGACGAGTCAATCGACGCGTTCCTCGCGGACGTTAACGTGCCGTTTGACTGCGAGTTCTTCGTGGCTGAATCCAGAGCGTCACAATTCATTCTGACAGAAGTGTATCGCGTGGCCGAGGGACAGACTCTCATATCGGTACAGTACGGTACTTGGCAGCCTGAACATGAAGCTAATGATAAAACGCTTCCCCTAATATCAAGCACTAACGATCCGGAGTCTCGAGACGTCAACAGGAGCGAGTCCAGGCTACAGGTGGATGAACGGTATTTGTACGAGAGAAGAAACAGCCTCCAGGGTCTCCAGTTGAGGACATCAGGGATACATGTAATATACGGGAGGGGGAGGGGGGCGTGAAGAGAATATACCGGAATAAAGTCGACTCTGTTGTGTGGCATGGGTTTGGGTATTCCATTGAGAAAAACCACGAAAACCATGTCACACGACCGAGTAGCTTTGTTCCAGTATACGCTCTTCAGCGCCTCCGTAATATAGGCTACATAGAGGATATAACATAGGCCTATAATGAAGAAAACACGTATATAAATGTATATAAATATATATAATTTTTTTTCAAGTGTGGAAACATTTTCTGCCTTTGTTCAGGATTCGCAGGATAGTGTTCATGAGACTGAAAATTTCCAAATAGACAGTCCTGTATGTGTCCAAGCTGACTTGGTTTACTAATGTGCGTAGGGCAGAGCAAGACGATGGAAGCGTCTTTCATATTATAGTTCAACATGCCTAAACCATTTCAACTAGTAGCCAATTACTATTCCTCAAAACTTGAACTCTTCTACCGGTTCAATGCCTTTCTTAGAACCTGATGTGAACTCTTTTAAAACGAACTTCTAAATGCGATCCGCATAAGTTTTTTCTTGCCTCAGTTAAGTTTTGATTCATTAATTGAATACATTTTTCTATTTCAAATAATACAATTTTCACATAGATACCTGCCAATTCCATTTATACCCTCCACTATAACACGATTGTCATCTGCGTATTGCACTACCTCACATATATTTTCAGGCATATTTGCGATTAGATCGTTAAGGTTTATAAAAAATATAAATAATAGTGGTCCCATAACTTACCCCTGTGGGACGCCACATTGGACGGTTTTCCACCTTGATATCTCTTTTTCACTCAATTGAACCCCATCCCAGATAGGTGGGACTAGGGTATGATCCATTCCTCTGTTACACCACACCACTGATACCGTAGTTCTCCAATTTTATAATGAGGATGTGATGATTTATATTATGGTGGGAAGTTGATGGGTGCAAGGTTTGGTTGACACAGATAGAAATTTTATCACTGAGTATTTGATCAAACTTGATATATTATTGTACTGTATTGTATTTTATTAACAACTTGGGAAATACCAGTTTTTACAGAGGCTAATATTATTGCACTAGTGAGTTATTGCACTAACAGAGAGTGAGACTGAATGCCCAATTGTACCAGTGAGGTACAATGACTACATGTTAACTGACCGAATCCCGAATCCCGGGATTCGAATCCCGGATGAGACGAAATTTTCAAGACTTGACTAGTCTATCCTCAATATCTCGATATTAGGTCTCATCCAACAAGTTCATCCTAGCCTATATTTAATAAATGTACATAATACAAATTGAATGACCAATTAATCGCTGTGACAATATTCAAACTTGTACTGATTTGTTTAGAATCCCTCTCTGACAATATTTCGAAGAGACGGCAACCAACAAACGTTTGTAGACGGCTACTTCGGTCAAGTGTACAATCTGTTGGAGCAGCGCATCAACTTCACGTGAGTCAATAGTCTCACCAAAGACCTTATTATCTAACTTCGTAATAGGGTCTTTGGTCTCACTCCGTATTATGTATTATCGCTAATGTCGGTCTTCGTCTTGACGAACCAACTGTTCAGATTACTGGACAGTAATTGAAATTGGGCTGAAAATGTTACCATTATGGTTATCGCTAGCCCGTAAACAACAACTGCAGTTGTTTTTCAGGGGACTAGATGTAAGTTATGAGAAAATAATTCATATACTTTCTGCCATGAAAATGGAGTGTTTTGGTGGTATATCTATCGTATGAGATCAAATTATAGGTGATTCAATTCCTGCACCAACTTGGCATGGCATTATGATTACAATTGTGCTCAATTTGACGATGTTGAATATGTTGCAGGTCTAATTTAACCGAATTGCACTCCATTCCTTATGGAAGTTTGACCTTAAACGGGTCGTGGGACGGAATGATAGCTATGATAAGAAGGGAAGAGATAGATATAAGTGTTAACGACTTCACAATGAATGAGGACAGAAGACAAGCTGTTGACTTCGTGGCACCGCTCATACGAGGACGGTAAAGGCAAATTTTAACTATGCTTCTCATTGTTGACAATACCTTGTAAGTAGTAAGTTGTATAATTAAGAAAGGAATTGTTATCAACAATGATAGGATTCTAGTGGCAATATCAGCATATACAACTAAGCGTTTACAATTTGTATTCACATTTTCTTGTCTCAACAGATATGATAAGAAGTAAACTATGAAATTTGCAACTTAAAGTGAGAACACATTGTTACTCGGAATACAGTAAAATGACAACATCAATTCATTGCTGTATTGACATATTGCACAATGATTTAGTTGGGTTCCAGTTCAATCACTTTTACCGTTTTCTGCAGTAAAATATATTTCTAATTTGTATATATAAATTCTCTTTTCATCACAACGACATTTTTGGATTTTATTTTTATACATCAAATGAACTTGGACTGACTTCGAATGATTGCAATGTTGTGTTTTTGATACCGAGCAGAGTCCGTCTTTATATCCGTAAACCTGATACTCTGAGTCTCCAATGGAACAGCTTCTTGATGCCATTCACATCATCTCTCTGGTACGGTATTTTGGGTTCCATACTGCTCCTCAGCGTAGCCATGACGACTGCCACTTGTCTGCTTCCACATCAACAAGGCAGTGGGACGAGAGCAGCAGACATCTTCTGGAGAATGACGGAAGCTTTGCTACATGTGTTTGGACAGTTCTGTCAACAAGGTAGTTTTCTAAACTCAGCTCTTCCCAACATCATGCACTAGAACTTCGTGAAAGCTAATACGACCGAACGATCTCATGTCTTAATTCAAGGTCCAGACGAGTTTCCCTCTTCAGCCTCTTCGCGTGGAGTCTCTCTACTGGCTGGTGTCACGTCTATCGTGTTCCTAGCTGCTTACTCCGGGAGTCTGACGTCATTTATAGCAGTACAAAGAACAGAGATGCCGTTTACAACAATCCAAGGATTCATGGACGATGGTTCTTATAAGCTGGGCCTGCCGTACAATGCTATACCAATTTACTTCAACGTGAGGCAACATCATTCAAACTGAAGCATGCATATGTATAATATTCTGACGTACACAGTCTTTCCCTTTCACCAACTAGGAAAACGACGCATATTCGCTTAAAGATGAGTGATATTGGCATTTTTTAATGAGATGTTATGAAAAGCTATACATACACCTAGATTTTAAAACTATAATGCCGCAGGATTCCTGTTTTGTTCATTGCATAATATGTGAATTGTTTTACGATTGAATTGGTTCAATCCTGTTGTTATTTTTAATAACTCGTATTCTGCAGAAAATTTGAATATGTTCGAAGAGAATATTTTTTCCAAATTCTCTCCTCTGGTTCTTCAATAAGGGGTTTTTCAAACATTTCAAATAGTTTTTCTCAAACGCTGTCGAACCGATTGCTCTCGCGGCATCGAGTTGGACGATGCCATGTGCGCGTGCCAAGTTTCATCAAAATGTGTGCTTCCGTTTGACCTGTGAACCGCAAACCAAAAAAAAAAACGTTTTTAAATTGAGTCTTCGTTCCGCTTATCTAATTATATTCACAAATGATCACATATGATATATATCACATATGATATAGCCTGTTTCTATTTGTAGGAACCGAGAAGCAAAGTTTTCGACGAGCTGTTAACCAAAAGCATCTTGCCACATATCGGCTCGGTGCCAAATACGACAATAAAAGGAATGGAGCAGATCTGTGTGATGAAAAAGCTGGCTTGGTTGACCGCAATGACCTTCAGTTACGACTTCTTCAGCAACTTGCCTTGTGAAGTAGTCGCTCTGCCTGAATACCTCATGACTGATACTCAATCTTTTGTCATGAAGACAAACAGTCCTTATCTCGGTATACTCAACTACAAGTAAGCTCGTCTAAACAATTACCTTGATAGATTCTTATCCGCTCTTTATGTATCCGTACGGATAAGCGAAGCCGAAGCCCAAAGAAAAGGGATTCGACTGGAAAATTGAATGTCTCGTCTCAACCAGCTAGTCTGGGTGAAGCAGGAGGGTACATTTGGACTGTATTTATGTTCCAGCTTACATCACATGCGCGACAACGGAGTGTTGAACCACATTTACCGGCTGGTGTATCGTGAGCCCTTGATCAATGCAGTACAAGAGTTCCCATTCGTCACCTTCAGTCAGGCCGTGCCGATTATCAGTATCTTGATATTCGGTTACATCTTCAGTTTCATCGTATTGGCCTTTGAGCACTTCAACTAGGATGCTAGCGGAGTCTCATCTTGCTAACAATACAAAACAGTCAAATCGAGTATAATATTACGCTCATCTCTTCAGTAGATTTGTATATAATTTGTGATACTTTCAAGATTATTTTCAAGTTTGAATTATGCAATCTTGGCTGACTGAGCCGACGGCTAGCCATGACGTAACCGTATTCGCCACCAGTGTTGGGTAGTGGACTCTCCAAATAGAAGCTTTCATTTCTTCGTGAACTTCTCACTGAACGCGTTGGTGTTTGGCGAAGTGAACGTTCACTAATACTAAAAGTTCGTTTTAATCGAGCACTTTTGTAAGAAAAATCGTGTTTGAATGCACGCGTCTTGTGCGCGGGCAAAACACTCCACGATAGGACGATAATTATCACGATACTGGACTATCGTTGCTACCCCACTAATGTAGTCAGCAACGTATAGTCTCATTCATTCCGATTTGACTATCTGATGGACAGACTGTAGGATAATCGATTAGAGTGGAAAGAACAAAGCTAGCGCATACCGTACTGTATCCAGAAAGTGTATGGCTTGCAAAACCAGGTAAATGCACTTGTGGATTATCTGTTTACATACGCGTGCCACTCAACGGAAACGCCGTCGCTCTCTCGGGGATCAACTATCGACAGGGACGGGCATGTATCAGGAGTGGACCTCATCGAGGCACGGCCAGGAAGGCGAATGGAAGATGCACAGGTCCCAAGAGCGCGTCTCGCCGCGATACCACTCTGCGAAACTCTCTACGGCGTAGGCCTACTTGTCGTGATTTATTCAATAACCTATATTAGAGGGAACAGTAGCCAGCTCAGGCATTCAAGTTCCACCTTTTCTCACATTGATATTATCGAGTCCATATAACCTTTTTTGGCATTTATACTCTAAATTATCTTTCATTCAATAAACTATCGTTCAAAGGTCTAAAAAAATAGTTTACCTGTAATAAACCCTAAAATCCCTTGCGATTACCCTCTCAACGTAATCGTAACACAGTAACAATATACCCATATGAGAGGTATCGTACCATCAGAACGCTCCTTAGGAGAATGGTGTAGGAACTAGGACACCCCGACTCACTGCCTCGTTTAGGCACGCTGTGTTATCACTGCGTTATATGGCCCCGTGGATAGCGTGAACCCGTTGACTCCTTGTACAGACGGCGCAAGCGCATCAGGAGGCAAACTGAATGTCAGTTGCTGTAGCATGAGGGAGAAGAACAGAAACAACGTGTCTCGAGCCATATTTTCTCCAAGACATCTTCGGTGACCTGCAATAAGACGTGATAAGACCATTAGCATAGCAACTAATACATCTGCTACATAATGCCTCACTTGCCTCACTTTTCACGTGTTAGTCTAGTATATATTAGGTCATTGAGCATATCGTTGAGCCTACCTGCTCCGAACGGCATGAAGTGTGTGTCGCCGGCCAGGAATTGGCCGTGCGGGTCGAGGAAGCGCTCCGGCCGGAACACGTGCGGGTCCCCCCAGTGCTGCACGTCCATGTGCAGACTCCACAGACTGACCAACACGGTGCTGTCTCTGGCCACGTGGTAACCACCCAGCTGCGTGTCACACACTGCACGGTGGGGAAGAGTAAGAGGGACGATGTTGGACACTCGCTGGATCTCCGTTATCACAGCATTCAGGTACGGCAGACTAGCAGTAATATTATATATTATTCGTCAATTGTTAATTGAATTGTGAAGTTGAATTGTTTTTAAATGTGATCGTGTTGATCGAACAAATATATTTGTCTTACTTGTTCCTGTCGTGCAGGGTGGGTGGCCTATCCCTCCCTACCACTTTGTCCATCTCTTGTTGTGCTTTGGTCTGGACGGCCGGGTTCAGCAACAGATGCAGCACAGCGTAACTCAGTGTGTTGGAAGAAGTTTCTGATCCAGCGCCGAACAGATCTTTGATGATTGCCACAAGCTGCATTTCTGGAATAATGTGACGTAACAATAGTCCGCTGTCAGTCGGCGGATTTGTACGAATATCTCATGGATTCGAAGACTCTGTAGTATCTGATGCGTATGGCCACACCCAGTTGACCTATGCTTTCGACCCCTGAACAGTTCTATAGCTAATGGAAGATGGGAGTCGATAGGCTGGGTACTAAACTATAGGAAAATGCAAGATACGCGTTGTGATAGATGAGATTAGAAGTATGAAAATCTAGAATGAAAAATTATTCTGTCAGCTCAATCTACATCTACATACCTTGGATTACTTCGAAAGTATTTTAAAACCCTATCTACAGGCCCTCAAATCCTCAAATTCAAATTGTCTACGAAAAAACTTGGCAGAAAGGGTTGCTCAATGCGGTGAAGTTATTACCCGTGAGATGTATCGACGTGTTCTCCTCGACTTCCTTCAAGTACACGTCGATCAGGTCCCGAGAATACTCACTGCTGAGCGTCTCCTTGTGCTCGGTCACGAACCCCTGACAAACACAGACAACACACAGCTGCACAAACAACACACATCTGCACAAATAACACAGCTGCACAGCCAACACACAGCTGCACAATCATCTTATCAACATCCTTGATTCAAGTTGAAAATTATTTTTTTAAATATTTTATTCATTCTTATGAGAGTTTTAAAATGTCTTTCCATGTACTTTAAGGTGTTGAAGTCAACTCTTTTCTGCAGATTCAGTTCTATTCGATTATAATTGAAATCTTTTAGTTCTTTTACATATTATGATGTTGATTTTTATCTCTTGCTTGGTATTTGGAGCATAAACAAATGATCAGAAGTAACGTGAAAACACTCCACAGCAAGTCAGTGTCTTACAGTGAGAAAGTTCCAAATCCTCGTCTGCACATCGATGAAGAGTGTGAATCCGGACCGTTGAGGAGCCACGTGTCGCAGCTCTGGGAAGTACGATATCAATCCACCAGAGGCGTCAGTGCTACGTATAAACTCGTTGTTCAAAGCGAGGAAGTTGACGAGCGTCGGGTGATCGTCATCGAACCTGACGCCGGCGATCAGTGACCAGAGGCTGTTCAGGACGGGAACAGTGAAGGCCTGAGACATCGGTACACCTGCAACACGGCACTGTACTGCTCTCACCTAGGTCACTCAGTATTGACAACATCTTGCTGAATCGTGACGCCAGAGTGACACCGAAAACACGATTGAATATTGAATATAAAATAATTGCACTATCGGTTGCTAAGAATTAAGTAATCGTGTACCGTCCATGACCCATGACCAAAACCATAGAATTTCTTTATTCTATGCCAAAACCCTTGAAAAGCAGCGCCGGGTCGGAGCTCGCACGACGGCGCTCTCTGGCAACTCGTCTCACCTTCCTTGCCGTTCCGCTCGCCGGCTGTACGCAGCGTGTTGACGCATGCCTGCGCCTCATCTAGTATCAGCGTCTCCATGCACCGCTTACCGAACCCGAAGTCCCTCAGGTTTCTCAACAGAAACCGACGCTGTTCCTTCCATTCCTGACCGTCGGTAAAAACCACACCTGGACGATAGAAATGTACGTGTCAGTTATCAGACCCAGGTGTTCTATACAAGATGGTGACAAGAGTGCGCCCTCACGTACCCCTTCTCTTGCCCATGGTCCTGCCCTGCGCCACGATCCCGTCCGGACGTCCGTCGAACTCATCCTTGCTGAGCACCTCCTGCACCGCTTGCTTGCCTGATACGATCACAATCGGCTGAGCTCTACCGAGCTTCAGGCCAACCACTGAGCCGTACTGCTGCGCCAGCTTGGCCCATGCAAGATGGTGGTAACCGGTCTCTTCCACAAGACTCTTCACGTACAGCAGGTTGCCTAGCAACGGCCACCAGGAAGGACCTGTTGAACAGAGGAAGACTATTACCGAGTGAACTGAATTCCCGTGCGCAAGATACTGAATAAAGAATAACTTAATCACTATTTATATAGCTATTTGATGAAAATGTATTAACTGAACAACATTTTTTTCAATTTCGGATTTTTTTCAATTTTCTTAACGGTCAGTCCGATATACCAAATAAAAATGTGTGATAATCTGTATTAATCTTGTAGTTACGTTCAGTAAAAAATTCAATTATTTGATGACATTCGTATTCCCAATTTATTTGCTTGCTAATCCTATTGGGTTTCTCAAAAATTTGTGATAGTGTTTTTCAAAAGAGGTTCACAACCGATTTAGCCCAAACATTACACAGATCTTAGTTGGGAAAGTCCACAAAAGTGTCATGTCGATCACGGATTCGGTAGAGAGAGAGAGAGAGAGAGAGAGAGAGAGAGAGAGAGAGAGAGAGAGAGAGAGAGAGAGAGAGAGAGAGAGAGAGAGAGAGAGAGAGAGAGAGAGAGAGAGAGAGAGAGAGAGAGAGAGAGAGAGAGAGAGAGAGAGAGAGAGAGAGAGAGAGAGAGAGAGAGAGAGAGAGAGAGAGAGAGAGAGAGGGGAGAGAGAGAGACCTGTCCAGTGCGTATAGTTCCATAAGAGTGGAGTGGAAGCCTTATTCCTTTTCTGTTATTTCACCTGGAGGAAAGTTGGCTGGTTTTCTCGTGTCTACGTAGATCCAGCACACCAAGATAACAGAGCATAATACCACCAGTTCCAGCAACATGACGACCTGTGGACAGTCATCAGCTGTTAGTAAAACCAGAGGTATGTTTGTTTATCTTCCTCAATCTGTACTAAAGTATTGCTAGTGCAAAAAGGGAGTGCGTCGGTTTTGTGCAGGAAAAAAGGAAATGAAACTAAATGTTCAGGTACAAACAAATACGAAAGTGCCGATTTTAACGGTTCCTATAGATGGGAATTTTGAACATGGAAGCAGAACCGTAAGAGGAGTAATGAAATGTCATGGAATGAATGTCAGTAACGAATAAATATTTTATTTTTACAAATGTCAACAAAGTTTTAAATGAAGTTCTAGGCCTAGGTTAAAGCTGAGCTAGGGTTTAGCTTTGCCCAGGTTAAACCTTCTTGAACATTGACATTAAAGTCAAAGTTATTCAGGTTGAATTGTGGAGAAGTAACGGTGTATATTACCTTGCTTGAAAATAATGACAACCCTTATTCATTTATATATTTTTATTATTGAGCGTAGTCGATGTAGCGGAATTTCAGTGTTTTGGTGATGACTTTTGAACGGTATGAGATATCGAACTTTTGAAAACAAGGAAACGTAGGTATTTTCAATACCTTCAAGATCATATACGTGATTACGATTCACCTCACATCGCATAATCGCCAGGCGTATACGGTTTAAAAAGAGTTTTTTTTGATCGTATACAAATCTGATGATCAGGCGATTCGAGATGAATAGTTATTATACGTATACACCATCTTGAAAGTATTGATAATATCTGTGTTTACTTGTTTTTAGAATTTCGATATCTCCATGGAACTATTCAAAAGTAATCTCCAAAAAACTAACATTCCGAAAATCGACTCCCGTGGACACTTGAGAGTTTGAAAATGTTTTATTTATTTATGAGCTCGCTTACATTTGGTCCCACACTAATCCAATCGATCGTCGAGAAAATGTAAACGTTTTTTTCTATAAGTATATAGGCCTATACGCTCTCAATTTTTTTTTTTTATGTTGCTTAACGACCCCACCAACAGCTAGGTTATACGGGGGTACGAATGAGCGGATGATAATGAAACGATGAAGTGATGATAGGTGAAAGGACGTTTACAAAAACCCATGCCTTATGCGGGACTCGGACCCACACCCAACGGTGATTTCAGTTACTACCGCTAACGATAATTGACTTAGCCACCGGGGCGACTTCAAATATTTCTATAATTGGTCATATGAATAAATATATTTTCAACAAACTTTCACCAATAAGTCCGACCAATACCTTACATCTTGCACTAATTGCTCTGCAGCTTATGTTGTGACTAGATAATCTTTCCATCAAGACAATTAGATGTACAATAATAGGCCTAATCAAGAATGAATGAATTGGGTTTAGAGGCGCGTCGACACCGAGGTCGTTTTGCGCTTATACGATGTGTAGATTTTTTTTACATATTTGTAGAGATGAAAGATTATTTTCTCGAAAAGTCTTACCTGCGGCCGCGTCTGCGCATTGAATAATTCTCAAGTCGACTCACATCGACTCTATTCAGCAACTATTGCTGTAGGAAATTATCTTATGAAATTGAAAACTAATTATCCGAAAAACTTCTATCAGTTCGAAAATAAGATGAAGATACTATATGAAGTTAACGAAGATAAGACATGTTTATATACCGATTGTATCCAGTTTTTTGTGCTATTGTATACATAAACGATTTGTGTAATATTGATTTAAATGGCAGGGTAATCTCTTTTGGTGACGACACAGCTATAATAAAGGTTTTGAAATAGCTATAGTATATAGACCCTTACTGTGGCTGGATGAAAATTTACTTAAACCTACACTCAACGTAAAAAACTAGATTTATACATTTTACTATAGGCCTACATAGATCTCCCAATCTAGAACAATATTTCAATCAAATCAATTCGACAGAAGCTATTAGCTCTATGAAATACCTGAAAACCACGGTTGAAACAACGACTAAATTTTGGATACATTATGGATATTTTAGTTGGACCATCATAATTATTCATATGTTTTATCATTATGTTATAATGAAATCCTACGTTTTTTTATTTCCTATCAATTCTCCAAGCTGAACTATTAGTTATTATTTTGTTATACTTTCTTCATTAATGCATTATATAAGCTTATATTTATAGAACAAATACTTATAATATAATTGCAGCCCTTATAATCTAAGTACAAACACAGGGCCTCTCTCTTTCTCACACTCCGTATAGGTCTATATGTTCCTTCTTTATCTTGTGTTGTCGTTATTTTTGTTTGAATCAATAACATATTTTTAATTCTTTCCAATATTGATAGCATTGTCATTATTATCAATAAATATCATTATTATTATTAGTTACTCACATATTATATCATCTTTCTCTGACTATTTTTCCTCTGATCTATCTAATCATATGTGTATTGAAATATGTGGAATATAAGAAAAGGAAAATAAAATATATGAACCGGCGCAAATTACCTTAGATGTTGACGCACCGTTAAACTACAACAATAATACTAATAATCAAGTATATGAATACGAGACTTACAATTAGTGAGTAAGTAATATTAACTTCTTGTTAAATTAAAGAAGAAAATGCGAGGATAGCTAACCTTGTAAGTGAATACTGCGCTGTTCACTTGACGAATCTGGGAGCTTGACAGGTGACACAGTTACCCATATAAAACACTAGATACACTGAACACTGAGCAAACACTGAGCAACGCAAAACAACGCGTTATCAACGATTATCATCCAAATATAAACAGTCTTGTGACGATATTATTTTCGAAATCAAAAAACTATTTTATAATGACCAACATCATGTCATGATATATTCAAAATAAATTGTTTTCATTTACACCATTTAAATCAAGAAAGCAGAGTCGGACAAATTAAATATTGCACATTTTTTAAATCAATGATTTTGTATTTATGTATATAGCACATCAAATCATTAATTTAAATGTATATTTTTTTTGTGAATAAAATTTCAAATGTTTGTTTTTTGGTTGGAGGTCGGTGTAACCTGGTCCAGGCTTGCCACAGCACAAACAACAAATGCCTGTCAAGTAAGCTAGTCCTAGACCGGGCTAGAGTCGTTATATAACAACCACTTTCACTGATATATTACTTCACTCATAGTTGTGACACAGACAGCATAGTTGAGAAAGGATAATTAGGACTGGATATCGCACTATTGGCGGCATCTAGTCCGCGGCGAAGCTGAGCAGGTATTGGTGGAGGTCACAAACAGCAGGTCAAGTCAACAATCCCCGAATCTAGAGGCAACTGATAGTGAAACCTCAAAGTTCATTCAATCAATTCAGATAACTATATAGTGTAGCCCTAACTTATTTCATCGAATATTATTGTTTCATCATAGATTGAAGAGCTTCTTTATTCAGTGGTTTCAATCATTTATGCCTCTAGTTATTATATAATTCAGTTTTTATATTCATCGATGTTATATTCATTTTATATTCAGCTCGAACCATTTCACCATTTTTTCCATGTATCCATCTTCATCTAGTTTCATTTTCTTCCAAGTTTCCCGCCATTCCTCACCTGTGCCATTATGGCAGTTCGACTGGTCAACACATTATAATTTATGTCTGTTTTGGACATATTTTTATTTCAACTTTAACCTCTGACAGTGTTGGTTAGGTTGGTTGTGGGAGGGGTGAGCGGGGGGGGGAGGGGTAAATGAGCATCACTAGTTACCTCATCCTACAAGTTCTATTTGAAAACTGAACACTACACCCTTTAAAATTGTGCTCCATTTTATTTACTACTTGCATGATGTATCCTCACGGTGCCATATGAAGGAATATAACATATTATTATTATTGAAAATATTCGAAGTGTATTATGTCACCAACTTGGAATGTTACAAAAAATATAGATACAAAAAATAATAAGCCCCTTATGTTGATTTTGTGAGGCCCGTTTGTATCAAACATTCAATCCTAGGTTTATCTCAAACCTGAGTTCAAACTTGTTGACCAGCTTGAATATCAAATTTTTCCCCAAAGGGGCCGTCCATAAATTGTCACACTTTTTTAGGCCACTTTGAATCCCCTTTCCCTCCAATGTCACAGTTGATCACAAAACCTATTACCCTCCCCCTTCAAATGTCACAAATTCTCATACCCTGCTTCTTACAAAAAATTGAAAGTAACAGGCAGCAATGGTACAATAAAGTAAAAAAATTAAAATATTCATTCCATTATGTTTGGTTTCATTGCAATTATGAGTAGGTAATGATAATATGTTTCCATGTTAAGTAAATAAATAAAAGAGTCTATAAGAATGGCGCCAAATATATAGAAAAAAAAATTGTCACAGTTGCCTTCCCCCTCTCCCCCTTTGTAATACCTTGTCACAAATCGCCACCCCCCCCCCCCCCCCCTAAGCTGTGACGTGATTTATGGACGTCCCCTAATCCCAACCATGGACACTATTTCTCAGATTGAAACGTTGGTATTTGCCTTTTTTTAAAATATGTTACTAGTGAACCAGAGTACGGTAGGCCTACTGAAGCTTCCTGGAAAATAGTCAGTCCTAGCCTGCTTGACTATCTTAGTACGGAATCATGACATAATTGAGAATGAATTAGGGTTCACGCGAGGGTCAACAGACAGGTGCTGTGGCTAACTTGATCATGTGCAACTTACCTGCAGAGTGGAGGCAAGAGGGCATGGGAGTCTATTTACAGACATATCCGACTTATGAACGGTATGAGCTATCAAAATTCAAACAATGGAAATACAGATGTTTGTACTGAGGGGTGAACAACTGAAAAAATCAGGTGTACATTTTTAAAAAAATCAAAAAAATCACGAGAATCAAAAAAATCACGCGAATCTAGAAAAATAAAAAAATGACCCAAATCAAGCAAGAACCATGCGAATCAAAAAGAATCACGGGAATTCAAACAATCACACGAACCAAAAATAAAATAACATAAATCAAACGAAATCACCCGAATCAAGCAAGAATCACGCGAATCTAAAATATCACGTAATGAAAATAATCAAGCGAATTAATCCAAACAAAATCAAGATTAAAGTGTACAAAAAAATATTAGTTGTCACACATCAGTTTGTACTACCTTATAGGTGGTATAAGTACAACTCAACTATTTGACTCTAATCGAATAATTTTCACATGTAGGCCTATACAGCTGAAGAAACAATATTTCAGCTGTGTACTTGTGACAATGCTGGAATCCATGGTTTATACAGTAATTTTATTCCTCTCATTCATTTCATTCCCAAATCATATCAAATTGTTTTCAAGGTAATAGAGAAGTCTGTATTTCTCTTACCTACTGTTCAAAAGTCATCGTCAGAAAACTGATATTTCGCTAAATCAATTCCGATACAGTAACCTCTCCGTGTACTCTATCTCATTTGTACATATTAGAATTGCTTTTGCTTTGACATTCATTTTTTTTTATATTCATTACCATTATATAAACTGGTATATTTTTTCAATTCTATTATTCTAACACGTTCAAATAACACAGATATTCAAATATTGCCTTATTATCTTATTGTAATCAAGATGAAGGTGGGGTGGGGCTACTTTATTCCATTTACTACAACATAATTAAAACACAGACATATTTATCTTCACCTTTATTCCACCATACACAAATTACAAACACTACAACTTTAAGTGTAATGTCTTGCTTATAATTATAGCCAACCAGAAAGAAGATCAAATATATGATGTTTCAAGTAAAATCTGTTCAAATTAACATAAATGTTCACTGTACACTGTAATTAGAAAACTGAAGTTTACCCAATGAATTGTAATAGTATGAAAAATCAATCGCCACAAAAACCAATCGATAGTAAATGTTTTACATTATCGCTTTCCCTTTCCCTTCTTCTTGGTTGAACTTCCTGATGTATGTGATTGTCCTTCTGTTCCAGAGCTTTGCTTTCCAGTTCGGGACTTGAGTTTCGGAATCATCTCTCCGAGATACAGGAACAACGTATCGCCTGCAATGAGAACATCATGGGCTCAACAGCTTGCAAATCGTAACACAGAAAAGACATCACAACCCTGGGAATATATTCAAATGAATAATGGCACTATTATTTCTCTGAATTTTATAGAAAACTATAAATCATCATCTCAATTTCAAAAATTAAAATCATTTAATTTGTTCGTTAAATTACCACCTGAGACCAGCCCCTTTTTCCGAGTCATGATGTACGCATTACCCGATTCTGTTTTACGGCGTTCACAGAACACCGAGCGTCGCACACAGTTGTACTAGAACTGTCACCAAAGCATTTTTCAAGTTACCGGAACATGGAAATGAATCAATTCAGTGTAATCTGCATAAATATATTGACCTGTCAGAATGACTGTTCAAATGTCTTCTAGGCCTACTTAACTTTCATAATTAATTACACTCCATAAAAATTACAGTTTTTTGGTAGAAAGCAACCCATTTTCGCGACTACAAACCTCCTTATATGAGGGTTATATTTGGAGATTGTTGACGAGGTCCCCTACCTTAGGCCTACCGTATCCACGAAAGAACAAACGTCTCCCAGCAAAAAATAAAAAAGTCTACCACCTTGATCATTGTAAATCATCGGCAGGCTCACCCAATTAGGTACATAATCTTGCTTCACTCACTTTTGAAAGATGTGAAAGCGTTTCTTATCGTGAGCCTCAGCTCCTGAAATATTATAATACTGTGAAAATACCACAGCTATAAAAATAGTATAACCGGCACAAGCAGTTCAGTTGCTAACGCGCTCGCGTCATGTGAACTAGGAGGTGAGGGGCATAACGAGCCTGGTTAAATTCCCACCACCATCCATCTTCACAGGGGTTTTTCCTGGGTCTTTTTCCCCTCTGTAGTCTAGGCTAATGCCAGGATAGTTCCTACAATAAAGGCCACAACCGCTTTCTTCCCACTTTCTACGAAACCGTCATCTCATCATCCCATCAGCTCAATAATCATTCAATAATAATGTATTATAGTTCATTTATGTCTCATAATAATGCGATGTCTTATAATTATTATTATTAGACATCATTCAGAAATACACATAGGCCTATGAAGCTCCATAAGAATGTGATGGAAGTATTTGCTATTGCTCATCTCATTAACCCTCTGCCCCATTTGTTATACCATGGAATAAAGTTGGTTCTCTTCTCTATAGTTATACTCAACAGCAAACCCGATATTAATTCCCTCATTTCTGCATAAATTTTGCTACTAAATTTTACATTTCTTATGCTTATTGTTTAGAAAACATTATTACCTAATATTATTACGGGGACTCGTACCGGGAGAGGCATGAAGAGCATAGACCGTAGCAGAATAAAGTATACTGGGTTGTGTGACGCTCTGAACTTTCCGTTCATATTTGTATATCTTTTCAAATTACCACTCATTTTCCACAGCATTATATTTTTTCGGTTAAATAGAAGGCATGACGTCAAGTTCTACAAGGTAGAACGGCGATAAGTGTAAGTACCGTACTCAGGAAATAGAACGAGATTGAAAGTTGCGTGTAGACACCACAAGGAACCGGGAAACCAACACAACCCTCAATGCATCTTGCCTGCAAGGTATCATCATAGTCTAGGTCTTTTCCTCATCTATTGTCTTCTCTCATTTCATATCATCTTGTCTTACTTATCTAATTTCTTTCCACAATCATTGACAACCAATACAAAAGAGGTACGCCTAAATGTACACGAACAAAGGTGCAAAATGACCTTGCTGTCAACAAGCCACTCCTACCACTAACAAAACTCCCAATTGTCTATGCTACCGTACTTAGTTTCACCATTGATGGTTTCACGATAAATAAGCCGTATTCCTTACCGATCTGTTTTAGGATTATGCTGAGTTGCAGTAGATGATGGTTAGGGTTGGTAGGGCAGGGCATGAGCACTAAAATTACAATATAGGTATCTATTCAACACAAAACCTTACCCTACATAGCCCTAACCATCACTCAAAAACCTATAAAACATTCGCCTAACCCTTTAGCAGACTGGTAAGGGATACGGCATATTTACCGGTTTCACTTTTATGTCACTTACGGGTGGGAAAGTTTGCATTGATAGGCAATCCATCATCACTTCTGAGCTGTACCCTGATACGACCGACATACAACATTTCCTTGCTTCGCTCACGACAGTATAATTTGTTTTCAACTCCAACTCGCATTCCAGCAGAGGTTAAAACATCTCGAATCTCCTGATACGTCGGATTCTCTACACCTTTGTTTTTTGCAATGCGTCGTCCTTCAGCTAACGTCTTCTTACTGTTGATATAGGCTGGATATATACACACCCATCTGGAAAATGTATGCAAACGTCATCAAAAAGTTAGGTTAAGATGTCAGAAACAGCTGCTGACATTACTGACAACAGTCCAAACATTCAATTAAAACAGGATTTAATCGTTGTACTATAGGCTACCTTTCACGGTCACTGTGCTTTTTATCGGGACTCCAAGGTGTTGCAGTCAAATGAGCCATTGTAAAGTTTGCAGGTAGGTTATAAAATCAACAAAGTCGATGGCCTGGGTAACTCAATGCCTGGGTTCACACCACGGTGGTTCACACTCCTGAACAAATCACAAACGATGCACGGCACTAGTTCCTTTTTACGATCGAGCTACCGTAACTTTCACCAACGTGGAATAGCTTAGCCTACTCGGCAAGAGAATGCGCGAACTAGAACTTTGTTTGAGGAATTACTTACATAGAGATGAATGACCCTCCCCTGATTTCGGAGATGTAGATTACTACTCCTGAAACTAGGGTTCGATTCCCACCATTATTATTATTAAGGACTCTATTTGGGAGATTTAGCCTGTTGGCTATTCTTACAACTAACCTTTATTATTTTGGTCAATTTTTTATTCTTTTTAATTTAATGTGAATACTTTTGGGCTAGGGGGCTTGTTGACTTTTTCATCTACCGATATTGTTTAGCAAGCGATGTATGAACTAGCTAGTATTTATTATTCCAGAATCTAGGGTTATTAATCTTTATTATTCCAGAATCTAGGTTTCGATTCCCACCGCGGATTTTCTTTTTATATTTTCAATTTTATATAAATGTTTTTGGCCAAAGGTTATGGGGTTTGTAATTTTTTTTCTGAACCGCGGGAAAATGCTCCGAAGCCGCGTCTCGTAAACACCGTGGCGGGGGCTCACCCATTGTGCATGTTATTCTTGTTTACGTGGTTACCATGACGACCGTCGACTTGAAAAAAGACTTGACCAACAATGTGCTTATTTTTCAACCAATCACAGTCGACTACTGCACTACCGAACTCCATGTAGTGGGCATGGGACTTCTCTTTGGTGCCGATAACTTCGCAACTCAGCAAATAGCTGTAAATGACATCTGTGTAGAAACTAGAAAGAAGCTACTAGGTACTAGGGCCTATTGTTCATTTTCCGTTATCACAGTCTCAGTATTGAATTTGTCCCAGCCTGATAAGCCTGATATATTTATCTAGTGATTTATCTCATGTAGGCCTAGAAATTTAGTATACTAATCAGTTAAGCGTATTTTGAAGTGTCGGACTTTTGTGACAACCGCAAGTTTTTCATTTAATTAACAACAGGTCAGGTTGCGATGGAATTATTAACAGATTTTCCCAAGGGTCCTTTAGACCATTACAGGATACAGGCATCTTTTAACTGGAAGAAGTTGAAGTTAATAATTGATAGTGAGGAAATCATCAAGTTCAAAGTAAGTCCATTAATTGTGTTGATTTAAATAATGTTAGACGTAGGGATGGCAGCTGCTCTTAGGCCCGGGCAAATTCAATGGCCCAGGCTGGCCAGGTGTGAATGTCATTAAGTACCTATTTCCAGCACCTAGGCCTATATACTTATGGTGTTGTCCTAGGCTTAGGCCTAGTCATTGCGTGTACATAAATTCAATTTTTTAGCTCTTCTTTCTCAAGTGCTAGGCTAGGCAAATTCAATGGCTAGGCGTGGACCTAGGCATTGATTTATAACCATATACTGAATCAATGAGCTAGGTCATTGAACAATGCCTAGGTGTAGGCCTAGGTCCTGCGGCAGAGCGGCATCAGAGTCAGTTTTCGACTGCTAGAGTTTTCAACTGTCTTCAGATTTGCTGCTAAGGCTATAGGCCTACATCTCTATGGTGGGGTGTTTCCCTCCATGGAATAGATGTTGTAGGTCTACTATTTATATCCAAAAATGGTAGGCCTAGGCCTACCAAGATGAAAACTAGGCCTAGTATCAGGATGGGTTGGGTTGGGGATAGGCCTAGGCCTACCAAGATGAAAACTAGGCCTAGTATCAGGATGGGTTGGGTTGGGGCATTCAATGGTTGGGGAGAGCGGCAACTGCGCCAGTTTTCAACTTTGTCAGTTTTCATCTTGGTATGATATTTCTGCATGCACGCGGTCTTGGCAGCAAATCTGAAAATCTAGTGACTGACAACTGACGTAGTTGAAAACTTTGTAGGCCTACTTTGAATGCTCGTAACTCATAAACGGATTGAGCTAAAATTAATAAACACCGTTAAGTGTTTCATGCTCAGAATTTTTGTTTAATTATGTATGATGAAAATTTAAAAAATATTGAAGCTAGGTAGGCCCACCAATTCTTTGTTTGCTTCCTGGTGGCTTGCCTGGAATGACATTGCATTATAATATCAATTGCTCCTGTAGGTCTCCGCTAGGGTGGGTCTATGCCAAGACATAGCCTCGGTCTACTCTTTTGGGCACATTTTTGGACACCAGTCACCTCTTGACCTCTCCAAAATCATCCATGCTCTCTTTGATTCAAACTGTCAACCACGAAGTTTCCTCCATGTCCTCATTTTGTGAACAAAACCACCTCTCCTTCCACCTCACCAAAACCGTCTTCATGAACTTTCTTGAAGTTCTTCATGAACTCCAGTCCTCTCATCCGACTTAACGGCCAGAGCATCTTCTCAGCTTTGACCACTACTTTCCTTGGCCTCTCTTTACCTGACACCCTCGACTGATCCCCTCACATCCATGATACCTCTTCCCGTATCCTAAGCGGATGTTTCATGCTCCGTAAATCAAAGCTCATCGTTCCTCGATCCTTCCTCTCTCCTCACTGTCTATCGCACTTATATTCACTCTCTGATATCCTATGGCCTTCTGTTCTGGGGCTGTTTTCCTGCATCCAACTGCATCGTCATCCTCTAGAAACATGCTGTAAGAATCATTGCTGGGCTCTCAAGTCGCCAATCCTTCAAACTACTTGACATCCCTCCGCATCCTGACACTTCCCACTACACTTAGACAAGCAGCAGTCACCTTCGTACGCCTTAATCCTGAACAATTTCATCTCAACTTCTCAGAGCACTCCCACTCAACCCGATCCAACCTCAATATCTTCATCCCTCCCCACAACCTTGCCCTCTCCACCAGAAGTCCAAAACATCTCTGCTCAGTTCTTTGCAACAACTTCCCCAACCACATCAAGTTGTCACCCACATACCCTGCATTCAAATCCTGCCTCAAATCATTCATCACCAACCAAGCATTCTGTTCCCTTCAATGAATTCATCTCCCCCAATGAAACCTACCTACCTAAGTCAAACTGCCCCTCACCATTCACTGCATTTACTCTGTGATTTTACTCAATGATTTTATTCACATCTCCTCACCACCATAGCATATTATATCTTATTTTATACTACGTATTACTATCAGTCCGTCCAATAATTATTGCAAAGAAATTCTCTCAACTAATTCCTCTAATTTATTAATTATTGATTTATTCATTACATGTAGGCCTATTCAAGTATTAGGCCCAAGACCAGTTGAACAATTTACTAATATTGTCTCCTTTCAAATCGTGTTCTATTATTCATTTCTATGGATCTCCAATTTCGTTTTATTTTATGATTTTGTTACCGGTATAATATGTAAGTTTGAGGACAAGGTTAGAAGGAAGAACGGTCGTGAGACCGAACCTCGCTCTTTTGATTGTAAACCATTTTTTTTATATCTGACTCACGATGTTGTTTTTACATAAGACTGTGTGTGATCCTACAAACTGTGATATTTAATACCTATTTGGCTTGTTATAAACTATGTACCGTATTTCTGTACACATGTAATAATAACCAATAAATCAATCAATACAATGACAATAAACTAATAAGCTTTAACTTACATTTCAAGCCATGCTGATCTCGTTCAGGGTCTTGTTAAAGGTCAAGTTATCTTTTT
The DNA here is from genome assembly GCA_907164805.1 of Brachyptera putata. Taxonomy (NCBI): domain Eukaryota; kingdom Metazoa; phylum Arthropoda; class Insecta; order Plecoptera; family Taeniopterygidae; genus Brachyptera; species Brachyptera putata. The sequence continues at coordinate 10,963,875 of OU015471.1, read as the reverse complement.
TATGTAATTTTTTTTAGCTATGGTTGGGATTAAGTGGGGAATGTTTTTTTTTTGTCAAAAATCATAACAATACTATTTGGGGTAAATTTACTGTGATCTTTACCGCAACTAATTTTTGTTTTTTGGGGGAATTCGATGTTTTTTGTTACATGTTGTTACATTGTATCTAGGCCTATTAGAAAAAGCCTGGACACAATGAGAATTGAAATTATTTATAAGTTAAAAGCTCACTAAAATATGACAAATTGTCAAATCCACCAAACAATATCAGCTATCTTGGCAAAACTTTTTAATTCATTGAGAATTGCCATTGCACATTTATTTAGATTTTCAATGGCGATTGTCTGTGTTTCCAGTAGAATTCAATGAATTCACTGAATTTTTTTCAATGATTTTCAAAAAAGGAACCTTGGGTTTCATTCAATTCATAAAAAAATTTCAATGCAAATTTATTGAAATGTAAATGTAAAATTTATTTTCAGTATAAAATTCAAATGCAAATTTCCATATCTTAAGCCCCGTCCTTGAACTTACCGGTACTTAATTCAAATAAGGCACTTTCACATGACTTTTCAAATAGGACATTTTCAAATGACTTTTTAAATAGGACAATGCACAAGAGCACTGGCCCCACCTTTGCCAATAATTGCCAAAAAATCAACATATTTAGTGAACATATATTAATGTTCAAAAACTTATACTAAACCCGGTTATACTCATATCATTTCCACTTTCATTGCATGTTGTATTGAAATTACGGTATGGTATAATGTGGTGGAACCTTCAGTAAATCGTTGTAATATTGCTACAATACAAGTGAATTTAAACTTTAGTTTTTGTCCTATATCTGTAACAACTTAGGCCCCTATATGCCACCAAAAAATAATTTGTGAAAACAACTGAACATTTTCAAGCTTTTGAAAATTGAAAATTTTCAATGAAAACTTTTTTCATGTAAATTCACATTACTAACCAGACCTGTATTGTGTTCCAGTATGGCATTTGGAATACGCTAGAGAAAGATGCGTTGTTTGACCATTCGTCCCAGCCGATTACTCACGATGATTTCCGACGAATCACAACACTTCGGTATCACCGGGTCCGAGATTATAACTTCCTTCCCGATGAGGAAGTGCTTGCTTGTCCTCAAAAGGTATGTTTATGAGAGAGCTGGGAAACAGTTGGGTAAAACGATTCAGCTGGAACCCCTACCGGTACCCTGTTATCGTAAAAGATTGAAAATCGAAAAAAAAACGAACGTGTTCGTGTAATCGCATCACCCTCTTTATTACCCCCAGAGTTGTTGTTACGCCCTTCCAAATATTTTGTCTGCGTTGAAACCAAACGTGTAGGTCCTACGTTCCGGTTTCAAAACAGGAACCGAAATGCCATGTGGTGCATTCCGGTGATAACTGCTGACTTCAGTGGACACGTACTATTGGAAGACTCGCGTATTAACCTCTGTCTGTAGCAGACATCTAGTAGTCAAAACTCCGGTTTTTACCCCTGCCTCTAGTAGACATCTACTTGTGAAAAACTCCGGTATTAACTCTAGTAGACATGTACTAGTGGATGACTGTGGTATTAACCCCTACGTCTAGTAGTATAAAACTGTGTAGTAGTATAAATCTATTAGTAGAAAACTCCAGTAATAACCTTTGTCTCCAGTGGACATCTACTATTGAAAAACTCTGGTATTAACCTCTGTCTCTAGGTGACATGTACTAGTGGAAGACTAATGGATGCTGTTCTTTGTTACCTAGTTCATATCGAATATTGTCGCACTGAATGAGTACGATGCCAACCTACTACTGAAGTACATTGTACCGTACGGGTTCTTTGTATCGGGGCTGATGAACCTGGGCACAGAGCGCCACCGTGGCATGCTAGCGGCGGCGAACCGAGGGGACATTGCCGGATGTTTCTGCCTCACGGAGATTGGTCACGGCTCCAACACAAGCCAGATGCAAACCGTGGCCAAGTACGATCGGGACACGGACAGGTTCCTCCTGAACACGCCAAACTTCGAAGCGGCAAAGTGCTGGGCGGGAGGCCTTGGTCAGTCAAAGATCCGCACAATAAGGACCTCAATTATTTTTCCATGTTCATTTTCAAAGATGTTTTTTTTTTACAAAATAATTTTAAGAAATTATTCGTATCAGTTTTATGTCCATTTTTTGTTAACTCTTGAACAGTAGACTTGAGTTATCAAAATTGTAATTCAGGAGAAGCACAGATCTCTTGATTACCTTCAAAATGTTGTGAAATTATTTGTTATTTTTTTATTAACATCGAAGCTTGATACAAAATAATTATTCTCCAATTAAGGCTAGATGCATGAAAGTAGGATTGTTTGGATTGGGCTCCATAAAGGTGATCTTACCACCCCCAAAAAATGAAATCCTGAATACAAATATAATAATAAACCTTGGATGGTAATATTCACACACATATAGACTAAAAAATGTTGTTTTTTTGTTTGTGTATATCTGTGAATTTTATGCAATATAAATGAGATAATTTTTACTTACTGGTAGGCCAATAACATCCTGACCATCTTGATGTGGTACTGGAAATATTTGTATTCACCCGAATTGGAATTTCGAGGTCTTGTATTGTTATCGTCAGAGACTGATACTGTATTTCGCTAAATCGACACCCACATACGAGCAATAATGCAATAATGGTAATGCGGACATGCAGATAACAGACATGCAATAACGATACTCAAAGCTAGTCAGTTTCCTTTATTTCGTGTGCTCTAAAATATCAGAGTGCATGAATGATTGGTTTTACGAATGGCTATGCATTATTCTCTGAGTTGACGTTGCCGTCTATGTGCTGTTTGAAGGTCAGTCCGCAACGCACGCTGTCGTCTACGCCCAGCTTCACACGCCAGACGGAGTCAATCAAGGACTTCACGGCTTCTTAGTCCCGCTCAGAGATACCAGCACTATGAAAACCTTCCCCGGTGTCACTATCGGCGACATGGGGCACAAGTGTGGCCTCAACGCTATGGATAACGGGTGAGCAGAACGAGAACGCTCAAGTTGAGATAATAGACAGAAAATAAAATCAGAATGATATATTTTTGAGGAAAACTGTCAGATTTTAAATATTGTACATCAATACTTAGTCAACAACGCTATAGCATCTTGCGCATACGGTGATTTGTTGACTTTTAGGATATAGGATTGTACTAGCAGGTGCCGGGTGAATTATGGTTTTATTTTGCAATAGTGCCGACAGCTTGCGGTCACCGCTCGCCGAGCACTGTTGAGGCATCGGCGCCCAGAGAGTTCACGTTGGGAAGAAAGCGGAAAGTCTATATTGCAGGCCATTGTACATGCATGCACTCTTGTAATTCTCACCACCATTATCGCGTTCCGAGCCCCACCTCGATGCACAGCAGTGGGATTTCTGTTTTGCCGTTTGTTCGGACGTCACGTTCTCCCGCACAAACCACTTGAACCATTGTCCCATGACGATAGGTTGAGCCGTTGGCGAGAGTAGCCCTGAAGGAAAGGGCTCATCTGTGCCGTTGCGGGGAGCATTATGTAACGTGTCACGTTAATGCAGTTAATCAGTTGTCATGTTTATCATGTGACCTCGCTATCCTTAGTGCTTCCCTGCAGTCACCCCCTCTTCAACATCTCTCCCCTCCCCTTTGGCTCGCTGACGTCGTTTGCTTACATTTTTTACCGCCTAGGTGACGATTTCGTAGTGGAACCAAAGTCCAGATGGAATGTCGATCTCTTTTTGTTTTGGGACCACCCTAATTGCTTCTCGAAACGAGTATTTTGACATTTGTTTGGATCGAATGGGTTGACGCGTTGTCGAGATCTTGGGGATAATCAGTAACCAACAGATGTACGAGTATATTGGTAGATTTAAGAGTAACTGATTCTACCATGAGGGCTGATGCCTGAGAAGGCTTCATGCAGATGCACCATTCAACATTTTCAAGCGCCAACCATTTCCTAGCCAGTGCTCTTAGTACATACCCAAGACGAATGAACGTTTATTTGTAACCTTATTATATTTCTTAAATATAATTTCTTATTTGTACCGAACTTTGTGCCCTTATATGCTATCTATGCTTTTCCCCTGTATTTCATTGTTGTTAATTTGTTATTATTATTATTAGGCCCTATTATTATTATTATTATATTTAGGTATAGGCCTTAGTTAAAGCATGTCCTGTGAAGAGATTATAACCTCATGGAATTCTCATGCACAGTAATAAACAAATAACTAAGACCTGATCTATCTACTTTATTCTGAAAGTTTGAACTTTATTTAGTTCAGATTCTTTTACCGTATTTTAAATTGTGAATATGTGTCTTATTGTAGAATGCAGATTACAACTCATAGGCTTGAATCGATAAAAACACCCCACAAAAAGTTAATTTGAAAATATTGAAATGAAAAGAAAGAAAAAAAGACAAAAAGGTATAGAAACTTTGATTGGACAATTACAGTACCTAGGCCTATCTAGAAAGTTTTCCCCAGAATACCGATACTTTTCATAAAAAAGTACACATTTCTGCGCTCGAGTAGGCATGCAGGTACTTACCATTTCCTGTGTTGTTCTGGAATGTTGTCGAGAAGTAAGTTGACCTGCAAACTGCTGTAGTCATATCCACAGTCTGTTTGTGTGTTAGGTTTGCCGTGTTCACTGACTACCCTATCCCACGGGAGAGCCTGTTGAACCGTACGGGAGACGTGACACGCGACGGGGAATACCTGTCTCCTATCAAGGACCCACGCAAGAGAGTAGGTGAGTCATCCAGGTCAATCCTCAGCTTAATATACTGCTATGTTGTGAACTCTTGACAGTTGTCTCAGGGGACCAGAGTAAAAAACTTACTGGTAGGCCTACTGAAGTTGGCACTCCTTGAATGCGAATGTTGGCGTTTCGCTTTCGCTTGACAGAACGTGAAAAGTTGGAACAAGCTCATCATTCAGATACGGCACCGCTCTCGTCACTGACTGGTCGATTTTCCAACATGGCGGCTAAAAAAACGCTGAGCGAATGCTGCTTTCTGGCAATAGTGAAAAGCTGACAGAGGATTCCATCTAATAAAATACATAATATAATGCAATGTACTGTAATGTAATATAATGTACGTATGGTAGTTGTGACAACTTCTGTACTCATTTTTTTTTCTGAAATTCAAATTAAACAGTGTGAACAACCGGTCCTACTCGGTCTTTACAAACGAGTGCTCAGTCTTCAACACTTGGGACCGATCTCATCACTAGTTTTTACTGTGTTGTGTTGATGAAAATTGTAAGCAATTTTTTTTTCATTGTCAGGAGCGTCACTAGGAGTGCTGGTGGTTGGGCGGGTCGTAATCACGAACATCTGTGCCGCGAATCTCAGCCACGCCGCAGTCATTGCCGTCAGGTACTCGGCCGTTAGGCGGCAGTTCGGAGACTCGCCTCAAGGGGAGCTGCCTGTGCTCGAGTACCAGCTACAGGTAAACGACCGTATGGTAACCCCACAATAACGTGATACGCTAGTAACGAACGCTCACGACCCCTAGGAAGGTTACTGTAGTAGAGTACTTGTCTATGTAAAAATAAGTTGATTACATTGTAGGATTATAGTTCCAACTGCCTTCTCAAACAGTCACTCAGTGCACTTGTCGCTGATTAGCAGGCTGTATTTCAAGTACAATGGTCTTTCAGGAAAGTATCCTACAGGTCACTAGAGCGTACTAATGTTTTATGTTTTGATGCTGCAAGAATCATCAAATTACCATATTCGAAGTGGTCCTAATTATAATAATCTTTCATCCAACACTTTGTAGGCTTTCTTTTCATATTTCAGTGCAATTCACTTTTGTGCTATCATTTTCAAATGCAGTTACCATATGCATTTATACTATTCATATGCAGTATGCAGTATGTAATTATACTTATTTCAAATATAATTTTTTCGATTTTTGACGTCTGAATCTCTGAAACTATTGAAGATAATCACTCCAAATATTGACAACATGTAGATATAAGTATGCCATACTTGTGTACAGATTATTTTGTGGTTTGTGTGGAATAACATCAAGAGAAAATATGGTTGTAGGCCCCTATACGGTACCTAAAAATGTTTTTTTTTGACATTAAAAAAAAATCCTTATTATTCTCCTATGCTTGTGTACAAAGGTCTTGTAGCTCACATGCAGCCCTGTTACCCCGGTTGCAGCAATGGCGTGTGATCCCTCTACTGGCCGCGTCGTTTGCCCTGCGGTTCCTTGGCGACGTGTGCTTCCAGGGCTACTTGCAGCTGAACATGGCCCTGGCAGCCAAGGACGGCGACATGGCGAACGCACTGGGGGCGGAGCTTCACGGCCTGGCGGCTGCGGCCAAGCCCCTCGCCAGCTGGACCTCCCAGCGAGGCATTCAAGAGTGCCGAGAAGCCTGCGGGGGACATGGCTACCTCACCTGTAAGTTGTCTGCGACACATCCATATCGACGTATCAGAGCCAACGCCCAGCTTCTCGAATACTGTCCTTCCATAACGAAAATTCACAGCAGGTCTCTCTCTCTAACTTATATGGGTCTACTCGAGCACCACTGGAGAAGGTAAAAACTTGATGGAAATATTGAATGGATCTATACACGTATTTGGATTCGGTAGCGTGATGTGTAGGCCTACCATAGGTGGCTTATCATACAGGAATAACAGGAATAACAATACAGGAATATGCTTGGTTGCTAGGTGCCGGCTTCTCTCGGCTGCGCAACGACAACGACGCCAACTGTACGTATGAAGGGGAGAACAACGTGCTGATCCAACAGACAAGCAACTGGCTGCTGTCTTTGTGGCACAACCGTGCAGCTGGCCAGGCTACTCTACCGCTGGAGTCTGCTCTCTTCGTGTACTGCCAACCCGCTAAACGCTGTGCTGCCAACACCGTGGAGCAGCTAACCAACCCTGCAGGTCAGCCTCCTCGTAAACAGTTGCACATTAGGACATTCAGCTTAGTGGGTCAAGTGAAGACGCTGGAGTCGACATTCTGATGAAACACAGATATTTTCAATAACTTCAAGATGGTGTAAATTATGGAAGATATTTAGCCTACCTATATTGACAATATTGTATACCGTATTTACACGCATATAAGACGCACCGGCTTATAAGACGCACCCCTACTTTTCAGGTTTCATTTTTGGAAACCTTTTTGTTTACTCATATAAGACGCAGTATCATATTCCCAATATTTGGTGTCATAATCATGATTCAGGATACCTTGTAACCATAAAAGAAGGTTCCATCCCTTCACTCTATACCAGAGCCACTCTATTTGACAATAAACAATATTGATAATATATCTTCCAAGTTTAGATTCATTTTTATCCATCCTATAGTGTTGAAAGAGTAGCGCCCTATAGACTCAGTTATCACCCATATAGCACACTTCAAGGCAAGTATTGTTGATTGATGATAAACAGATGTGTCAAAGTGTTTGTCTTGGTATTCAGTGTAACATGATCCAGAGTCTGACCTCCTGACCTCTAATGGAGGAAAAAGGCATAGGGATATTTTATGAGTATGTTTGTTATCTTTTGTTGACACATTTATGACAGTATTATATCCCGACAATTGACCATTGGGGGTCTGCCATATGCTTTAATATCTACGACCATCCATGCATACAATCTGACAACGATTGTGGGTTCGCCCTATGCTTTAACACTGGACGACCAGCAGTGTTTCACGGGAACTGTTTTTGCGATGTTTTATTATCAGAGAAAAACAGTTTTCAGCGAGCGGGTGTAAATATATCGCAAAATGTGACAGTTTTTTGGTCACTTACTTTTATAAGACGCATGTGACTTTTTGATGACTTGAAAATGGAAAAAAAGTGGGTCTTATATGCCTGTAAATACGGTACTTTTCATGTGTATACAGCTAAAAATACATTCATCAGATCTGTTTATGTTGAAATATTAGAGTCTAAGCTTGATAATTTTACCTCACATTATTGAAGGCATCAAAAATGTCTTTGGTTTCCCTATAGTCCCCTATTGTAATTTTGATAGCTCGTACCATTCAAAAGTTATAACCAAAGAAATGATATTCTGCTAAATCGACTCCCGCGTACACTTGATAATAAATTTGGGGACACAAATCGAGTTGAATAATTTGAGTATTGAAGTTGTAGGGCCTGTGATTAATCAGCAATTTATAAACCATGCAGAAAATGTCGTATTGAAAATTGATAAAAAAAACATCCAAAAATAATGAGCTTCGTCGTTTGATACCGAATCTAAATAATATGCAGAGTATCAGTCAAAGTTATCGACCTCTTTTTGTGCCCAGATCGTATCGTTTTAACTTTCAACTTTCTGTAATTATTTTGCGACGTGAGGATTTGCATTTGTCTGGAGACCCAGACTTGGAGCGTCAACAAATAACTGACGAACTGACCTTGCACTAGAACGCACGCAGAATGAGCACCGTGATGATCTTGGTTATTCGTTTTGAGTCGGTTATATATTCATTTGATATCAAAAGGATTTATTTCAATATCAATCGAAACCGTGATATTAAGAATACCATAGTGATTAAAAATACTGAAATGAAACAGCAACCTTTTTATTGTCATAAATCTGTTCTGTGATCTGACATCATTTTGTGGTAACTGTTCTGCATTCAGAGATCTTGCGAGCGTACGAGTGGCTGCTGCATTACTTGCTCGCTCAGACAAGTAACAAGTTCAGGTCGCACATGGGCCGACACGAGGACACGTTCAGGGCAAAGAACGACTCGCAGGTGTACCGCGCGCGCACCCTCTCGCTGGCTTATGCCGAGGTGAGACATATCAACATTCCCTTAAGTGCCACATTCGTACCAACCATTTGGAATAGAATATTCTCATTGTATCCTCAATTGATCTGAAAACAAGTGTTGGACATGTCAGGAATTACAGATATCATCGCAATAACCACAATTATTAATATGCAAACAGAGTTATTAACAAATCAGTAATTGTAAAAACTGAAATACTGAAATCGTGGAGGTTGGTGGGCTGTTCTATTCACACTATGATCAAATACTCCTCACTGGGATTTTTCATGGTTTCCCTCAGTCGTTAGAGGCCGAAGTTAATGCTAGAGTGGTCCCTACCAGGCCAAACGACCAAAAAGCCCGTTAAAAAAATCGCTTGCCGCCTGCGCTGTTCACAAAGTTGCATTTCTTTGCATCCAATTCGAGATTTTATTCATTTCATTTAAATATATAATTTGAGTTCAATTCAGGCGTTGAAGTGCTTTTCTGCATCGCATTATGTGGCCAGCTAATACAATGAATATTTGAAAAGTACTGATTTGGAGGTGATAGGGCCTATCTCAACATAACCCTACTTCTTGCATGAGTGAGGGAATGTAAGCTTGGCATTTCATTTCCAAAGTTGAATTTACTCTATCTCGCGTGGCAGAGATCAACACCTTCAAGCGACAGAATCTACGGCTGTCTTGTTGGCCAGAAAAAAACGCTAGCCGCCTGCCAACTACCGCGAGCCATGAAAACGAGCCTATAGAGGGCTATTCGCTGAACAGATTAGTGGTGTATGATGGCGCGTGTGTGCTTGTTTCAGTACTACACAATTAAGTGTTTCTGGGAGCAGTGCTGCGCCGAGGGTTTGGCCTTTGAACTGCGAGACGTCCTGACCAAACTCTGCTCTCTGTACGGCCTGTGGTGCCTAGAAACTCATCTGGCTTCGCTCTACCAAGGTATGGAGCTTGCCGACAGCATTGCATCATTTAATCACACTGGATTACTGGTCATTCATACCAGTGCATACTGCCAAATGAGATAGTTCCAACGTTGGGAAATGAAGCTAAATCAAGCTCGGTTCAATAATAAAATCGTTCTGAATATTTATCCAAAGATCAAAAAAAAGTTGGGTAGGCCTATAAAGTTATTGTTAATAGAGTTCAAGTGAACTTCTTTCAACGGTTTCTTGAATAGGCCCACCCTAAAATCTCTGTCGTTCATCGTGGAACCTGGAAAAAATATTATCCATGCGGAAAACGATCCATGCAGAAAGATGTGTCTTCGGTTATAGGAGTCGGGTGGGACAAAATATGGTACCGGTACATCAATGATTCACTCTCAATAAATTATATACCTTGATGTATCCCCATGTAGCCTGATGCCATTAGGTCTTATGCTGGTTTCCATGACCACGAAATCACTTTCGCAAAGCGGCATGTCAGACATCTTGAAAAATGGACCAATGGGTGATGTAAGTCGTTTGTTTCTCGAGGATTAGCATTGTACGTCTGGCGAGCTATTGACTTGAATCGAACATTTTTCCGTCAAATCGGTAGCAAAAGCTGACGCTGGATGTTGTAATGAAAAAATGTTGCAAGCGGCTAGAAATACGCCGTGCGAAAGCGATTTCACTGTCATGGAAACACAGCATAAGTCATCTTTCGTGCCTTCCTCCCTTGCTTAGTCATCTGAGGCACCACTCTATCAACTGAATTCAACGTAGAACGTGGGTTCGAATCGCGCATAAGGCAAGGGGACTTGTAAACATTCTTCCACTTATCATCACTTCATAGTTTCATTAACATCTGCTCATTCGGACCCTTTTATAACCCAGCTGTTAGTGGGATCGTTAAGGAAACAATAATCATTAAATCATCATCATTTGTTGAAACTAATATAAAGGAATGAATAATCCACGTGTGAAGATTCCGTCGCCTAAACCAGTGATGTGGTTTCAGGCGGCTACGCAGGAGACGTTGACCTGAGTCACTTGGTGAGGCAAGGAATCATCGACCTCTGCTTGGCGCTGAAGAACGAAGCGGTCAGCCTGGCCGACACCCTCGCTCCGACCGACTTCATCCTCAACTCGGCGCTGGGCCATTCCGACGGCCAGGTCTACAAGAACCTGCAGTCGGCGTTCATGGCCGCTCCCGGGGTCACCAGCCGCCCCTCGTGGTGGCAAGAGATGGTGGGGCGCCTGCGCTCGCGGCTCTAATGGACGTCCGCTGCCGTCTGTGGTGGTTTACCGAGACCCGTCGCTATGTTTAGACTACATATGTTATGACATATGTTTAACATTGAACTTAGATATGGTGAAGAAATCTTGTTCGGTCATACATTTCAAAATGACTCGAGCACCACCACATGTACGGTCGTTTTACCTGATAATCTGAGTGCTAATTCAGAATAACTCAATAGCCTGAGGCTAGATATATAAATTGGGTGAAAGGTAAAGAATGAACAGCAGCTTAACAAACTTAATAAGTAGAGAAACTCATGATGGACAGTTTGTTGACAGAAAACAAACAGATATACAAACAGGAGATTTTTAACGTTGTGGTCACTTGGTTGTGACTCCTCGGTCACTTTACTGTAGACTCTACTCTAATACTGCTGATCAAGGCAGCCGCCAAAACGTCAGAAATCTCCTGTGTTTGTGTACTTGTTTGTATTCCAATAATAGGCCGTTCTTAAATAGTGTCTCTTTCATTAACTTTGGTAAGCTGCTGTTCTTTATTCACCTTTTATCCAATTCATATGTTTCAATAATTCATATAATTAGGGTAATTTAATTTTGTTTCATATTTAACCTAGTTTTCGGCAATCGGGTGCCAGGGTGCTAATTTACTATTCAATGTCATTCCCAGACCATAATTTAGCCCTTGTGGTTTCAAAATATTGTGATAATGTGAGGACATTTGTAATCCTAAGCAATGATGTGATAAATTGTATCTATTTGTAATATGACATGTTGAATATTCTATAATTGTTACGGATGAATAAATGTAGATCCTCATTCCGTACCCAGTCTTACCAAATCAATCACACATGCCTCTGTAGCTCTGAGGAACTACAAATTTGATTATCCAATGGCTGCTAAACTTTAATAACTACTGTAGTTACTGTACTGTAGTTACTGTAGTAACTTGTACTGTAATACGAATACAATACAATACAATACTGCAGCTTCTTAGCTGGAAGTCTGTTTCTCTATTGTACTTTGTATAAAAATTAAAAACCCACTCTTGCTAATGAGATGGGTTACAAACAAAATACAGTATGATGAATTGTTGCGATTCAAGAGTTCTTGACATTTTGTTGTTCTATGCTGCACTACTAACTAGATAGGTTATTCAGATTCAGGTAATACTAAACATTAGTGAACTAAAGTGATTGTCTTTGACCATGAGTCCATGAGTATGGCAGTATACTATACTGTGTGTAGTTTCAGGCTGTTATTTTATTCTTCCAAGTTTGCTGCTTGGAAATGGCTTTGGTGTCGGGTCAATATTTTGACAATGATATTGATATTGATAATTTGTTTCAGCTTGATTTTCTATTTGAAATTTGAAATAACAGTGATAGGCCAACACATATCACATATTTGAAGGCAATTCAATACGCCTTTCAGTGGTGATCTTCGTACATTTATTCTAGTATAACAAGTTTTTACATTGGTTGAATTGTTGGATTGGCCTATTCACAGTGTGAACGAGAGATGAAATGTATATTGATAATTGATAATGATATCCTGTATTGCATTTGTTAGTGTTAGTGTTGCCTCTATTATATATGTTACGTTGATTTTTAAGTTTGTTAATATGATTTTGTATGACTATATTATGGTACACAAGAAATAATACTAGCAGATGAAGGCTGAGTGGGAAGCTCAGATTTGTTCCAAGCTGCCATTGGTCTGGTGCTTTTGCTTGGTGTTTATGCTCGATTACCATTCAGCTTGTAAACGGGAAAATGTCTTTAGCAGTGTTCCAAATCACGATATTAGGTACGACCGGTTCTTCTGATTTAGGCCTACAGCCGCGGGGCATGGCCATTGAGTTTGCAAACTCAATGCCATGGCTTCTAACCGAGCTGATGATGGATGCCGAGTCCAGTGCCTTCTGGGATAACCAGACTCAGGTGCCGTGGCACAACTCTTACCACGCGATCAAATCACGAAGGTCACCAACTTTTTTTGGTCGCGTTCTGGATTGAGATTGGACAAAATGGAATATTGGGAATAAATCGTAGCGAATGGCAAGAAAAAAGTTTGAGAAATCTATTTTTATGAAACAATTTTATTAAATAAATAATTAGCTTCAATGTATTGATGCATGGGCGTCGGCAGGAAGAAATTTAGGGGGGGGGGGGGGGGGGGGCAAAAATCCCGAATTCGAAAATGCACAAGCCCCAATGGGAGTGGAGGAGAAGGGGTTTCCCAAGGGGATTTTGTGAAATTCCATCGTTTTATGTTGTTTTGGGAGGTTTTGTGACTATTTAATCAGCTCTTGATTTTTATAGAGAAAGAAGACAGATAATGTTGAATTGGTTGAATTCTATGCAAGTAGTTGATCCTATTAATATTTTTAAATATTTCATCATACAAAATAGCCAAAATGAGTTATTAGAATCTGATTGGTCTGTATGATACCCAATATCAAAATTTCCAGGAAATAAGAATAGCCCATATAAATCATATTCGTCAGCAGTGTCGGACTGGCGGCACAGAGGCCTCCCGGGGAAAATGAATCAGGGCCCCAGATCGAGTTTGATGATATACCACCAAATTGAATAATAAGCATCAAATTATTTGTACCTTCATGTGATTGTGTAAACTGTTGAAAGTATTGACGGGCCTATACATAACTGGCATTTTCCCTGGCAACGTCCCTCCTGTCCAGGGACGTCGCTATGATTTATTTATTTATGAGGAAGGGGGGGCGTAGGTTATTTAGATAAAATGACTGCCCAGCTCGACGTCAGTCCCCTAGCCCCCAATAGAGCCCCGCAGGGAATTTTTTAAAATATGTTCATTTTTCAAGTGAGTTTTGCGATTTACAAGCAGTTTAATAAGTCCGATATTGAACCGTTATGTACAGTACGTACATTTTCGAAGTTATCTTCAATAATTGAATCATATAGACATTGTTTTTCGAAGTTATATCCAAGATTTCTCCCAGCAAAGCCCCGGAGGAAATTTTTTGAAACATGGTCATTTTTCAAGTGATTTATGCGATTTACAAGCAGTTGTGGAGTCCGATAATTGAACCGTTATGGACATTCTCGAAGTTATTTTTAATAATTGAATCATCATGGACATTTATGGTATCATAATTAAAATCATATTTACATGAATATAATTTGAATAAGGGATCAGAGGCCTCCAAAACGGTCGAGGCCTCGTGGGGGATTTCCCGGTATCCCGGTGGGCCAGTCCGACCCTGTTCGTCAGTCTGCGAAGGCTTGGCCTTGCCTACCCACCCCAGTCACATCAGACTCATGACCACCCGCGTAATAAGACATGTTAAAATATGTTACCGGTACTTACAAAGTTTCTAAAAACATAATTGTTTTAAAAAAAAACAATTTCAATTTTTCAAATAAATTTCTGCCTGGTCCCGGGGGGGGGGGGGCAAGTGCACCCCCTTGCCCCCCCCGCTGCCAACGCCCATGTAATGATGCACTGGTAGCTTGCGTGATCATGTCTTTAAAACCTTCGTGATCATCTCTTCAGCAATCCTGGTAACATGTATGTTTAAACTTTATCTCCAAAATGGGCCTAGTGAATATTAGTTACACTTAACACATTCTTTTGATCAGGAATAAATTATTGCAAGCAGTTGCATAGCTTGCATAATTATTAGATAAGTGTAGGATTGCCTAGTTTAATATAATGTGTGAGAAGAGGACCATTTCCAAATGAAACTTGATTTTTTTGCAAAATCAAGGTCTCGTTTTTTCCAGTAGGTCCTCGGAGAATTTGATTCCGTGGAATTGCGTTTGGGTGTTTGTTCGTGTATGTGAGGTCTTCATCAGCATTATTTCATAGGACTCCTGTGGCTGTGAAAGGGGCAGGAGCGAGAGGTAGTCTGGGAATACTTCAATATCAAATGTATGCAGTCATTGAGTTGATGTAAACTTTATTAGCATGTTTCAGATAATTGCCATCTCACAATTAAATGCTACAGTGACAGATCATAAATTAATATTATTACGTAGACGTTTAAAGAATCCCAATCAGACTTTTCAAATTACTGTATGTGGGTGTAGTATCAAACTTTTTTCATGAATAACTTGATTGCACTCTAACCTTGAGCTACAAACTGTATTCAACTCTTAGTAGAACTTTGTTGGAAATTCTCATCCTTTTAGCAAAAATTGAATTCTCCCATTTTTTTTATATATATAATGCTGCTTAACGACCCCACCAACAGCTAGGCTATACGGGGGTACGAATGAGCGGGTGATAATGAAGTGATGATAGGTGACGGACGTTTACAAAAACCCATGGCTTATGCGGGACTCGAACTCGCACCCAACGGTGACTTCAGTTACTCATGTTAGATGAAGACTGTTTATTGTTAACATATTTTCTCGATCTCGTATAATGTTCAAGTTCAATATTTATTTGGATCAGTAGCACCACATTTATTCAATTATTTATTATTGAAAATGTGGGATGGGTCATCTTTGAATCACTCAAGTCAGAGAAAAACTCCATATATTCAATGAATGAGAATTGTAATAGATATCATGCAAAAATTAGAGAGGTCATGACAACTGCAGAATTTAGAAGAGAGTGTACTAAAATAATTAGAGATAGGCAACTTGTTCCCAAGAAACAAGAACAAAAATTGAATTACTGGAATATTCCAGAGGTTTATTAAAAACATGAATATTAATAGTCTATAGATAATCATGTATAATTTTGTAATAAATGTATTGTCATGTTGATTACAGCTAATGCTAGCATAAAGATATACTACTACTACAACACCATCACTCTTTGAATTATTCGCGCGGTGTAGTCCTACAGCTGGCAGCTCAACAGGTGGTGATATGAATCTCAGAGGCCGGGCTAATTTCAGTGGCCGAAGATTGAGATCGAAGTAAATCTCATGCTTTCAGTCTATTGCATTTCTTATCGTTCTTGTTACGTTATTCTGTTTATCTTTTGTACTGACATATTACCAGTGAAAATGACATCTTTCCCTGATTCACTAGAAGGCTTTGGATATGCTTTCAATAAAGGTCAGTAGAAGAAGGCTCAAGTTTGGGAATTGTTTGACGGTCATCTTTAACCTCAAAACACGGAGTCACCCCAATTACTTGTATTATTCATCGGACCATCGTTCTATGTCTCTAACGCGGATGTTGGTGTTGTACCTAAATCAACACAATCTAACGAACTTATCCTCAGAACCTAAACCATTGAGTTTTTAGTGACTACAAACTTAATGGCTAGGCCATTAGCCTAGCGCAGCAACAACAACAATGTCGGCGTATGGTGAGATAGACCGATGGTCCTATAAATAGCGGCCTATAATTATAATACATTACTTGAAAGAGTAAAATATCCAAAAGGCTCAGGCCTATGTGTGCCAAAGTGTTCTTTGATTGATTATACATTATACTTTTAATTGATTGTTGATGTGAACATTTTATGCCAGATGGTCGCCTGTGCAAGTTGGACCCGGTTTCCAAGCAACTGACAAACCAAGGTTTTGACTTCAACGTCCGAGACAACATCTCGTATAACCAGAAACACTACGAGGCATTAGGTGACGTCATTACTCAGCACGTGTATCAACTGCTGGAGACAAATGCTGGCCTTATGAGACTAGCAGTGCCTGAGGGTGGTACTCCTGATCGGAGTACATTCGTGTTTGCTACGGAAGATCTGATGACGAATGAAGACAAGATGATGATACTGATTCATGGTTCAGGCGTAGTTAGGGCTGGGCAGTGGGCTAGAAGGTATTGTCAACCTACACCTAGGTATATTTGGAACAATCTCCCGCTTGTGGAACAATCTCCCATGCAAGCTGCTAGAAAGTTTTCCAGACCAGACGCAAATGAAAGTAATATTAGACCATGTAAAGTAGATTAGGCCTCAAATATATCAATCCTCTAGTTTATTATAATTATTATTGTCTATTATATTATTATTGTTCACTATATTCTTACTGTATATCAATATTTATAACTTTGTTAAAATAGAGCAGAGTAGATTCCTACAGCCACCGGAATAGTATTTAACTAGAGTTAAGAGTTGTTAAATGTGCTAACTTCCAAAGCTGTAAAAATAAATAAACTAGAACTAAACTAATATTATTTTTTGGACTAGGGCTATGTGTGGGGCTGAATGAACATTGCCTGTTTACAATTTACAAAACTAAAAAATGATACAAAATGATTACCCCAGTAGATTTTTTTGTTTGTATAGTTGAACCTGATACCTATAAGGCTATTATGTATTAGTTCAGCCTTTAGAATGATGGTTGCATGCGTGTACCATCAAGTTGTTAATAACAGTCTTCACACACAAATGAGCTATCAGTGCTAATTATTCCCAGGTTAACTCCCTACAACCATTTTAAATACTGTCACTCGTTGAAAGTCAAATGATAATAGGCCCTATATTCGTATTAAATATTTTCACTGCAAAATATTCAAACGGGAAGCCTGGCTTACTGGTACGATTGTTAATAGGCCTATGTTGAGTTGATAATGAAAATGTTACGCTGTAGATGGGTCTCCTCAGATGAATTTAAGATCTTTTTAGATGTGTCAGGATATATATAGGCCTATATATAATATATATTCACACATTTTCATAGTTTCAAATTTGAATCTATAATTTGATGTTGAAGATCCTGAACCGTGATACTGTCAACAGTATGATCATCAACGACAGCCTGCAGAGTGGTACGCAGCTCCCCTACATCGAGCAAGCCAAGCTCCAAGGCTACTCCGTATTGGTGATGAACTCCAACGACAACAGTCGGCTGGTGGACGGTCACCGTGTGGACATCAAGGGCAGCGAGTCGCCCGAGAAGCACGTGGACTACGTGTGGCGCACCTACGTCAGGAAGTCGCCAGCCAAACACATCGCTGTCGTGGCGCACAGCTATGGGGGCGTCTGTACCCTACATCTGGTAATGATCCCAGCTTCATGTTGTACTCTTATCTGTGGCAGAAGAAGATGAAGTACCAAGCAAATATGATATAATCTCACTGCAACTCTACGCTGTTGAGAGATGCAGTTGAGGTGCTTATCGTAAGCGGCGTTCTGAAAAATCATAATACCCTAAGTAATAATACTAGAGCTAAAGAAATTATAATAATGATTTTTATTTGTGTTTGTTATATTGCTAAGACTTTTCTTCTTTCGTAGACATAACTTTGTCAATGATCATTATTTCGTAGGGATATACCAGGATGGATAGGGTATTTGTATTCCAATTTCCAAATATTTGTAGGGGCCTACCGTAGTCCTCTATTCCTCTAATTAATGAATGTTTTTTAAAAGAATATTGGGCCTAATATTCATTAACTACTGCCTCGTTATCGTACAAATTTATTGTGATATAGGCCGAGGCCTGAATATTTTTACTATCTGGCCTAAAAGTTGAGATTTACAAAAGATTGGGTCGATTCATACCAGTTTTCATACCAGGCATACAAACAATTACAGGCAACCCTGTAATTAAAACTCAGATAATTAAAATTCTTCTGTATTCAGCCCGTAGTTCTGGTCCTTAGGCTATAGGCCTATATTTTCTAACACGTGAGCTAATTCTGGATATATTTCATTATGAAATATATACATAATTATAATTATAATCACTGAATGGATATTTTTGGGTGCATTAAATTTCGAATTGGAGATAATTTTAATTTCAGACTTCTGTAGCAGTAAACTTGGGCTGTGTTTGCATGGAAAACACTGTGTTCGTTCATGAGATTGAAACAATTCAATAGTAAAACCTGACCTGTATTTTTATCTCAAAATATTGTTTAATATGTAGGCCTACTTCGTTTTCACAACGAAATTATAGCATTTGATGTAAGTTAGTTCTCAATGTTTTCCGTTACCATTCGTTACTGAAGTCAGTTAGTGGCCCAACAGCAGTTAGTGAACGCGGTGTGATCAGGTTATATATTTTTTTAAGGTATTATCTACTACAGTGAAACCTCTATGCATCGTTCCCAGATCCATCGTTTTCCTGGTTGCATCATTCATTTTTTCCTACCCCACTGCCATATACCTAATCAATGCTAGATTTTCCTGGATGGATCGTTTCATTTTTCTGGTCCCTTGAAAAACGATGGATAGAGGTTTCACTGTACTAGGCCTATTCGTCTTTCATACTTGAATACGAACATTACGCTATCTGGATATTGACCCGAATGTAAAAATGCATTGCTTTTGTGTGAAGCTAGAGAGATTTTGACCAATGACCAGCTTCTCTTTGGTTGCAGGCTTGCGAGCATGAGAGCGATTTCCGCGCCCGAGTGTTTGCCGTCGCCATGACAGATTCCGTGCACTCGGACCGCAGCCTCCCTGAGAAAGTCAACACTTTATTACGTGATGTAAGTACTCTGTCTCTTTCTCTCACTCTCTTCTTCCCACTACATCATAATTAGATGTTGAACTTCTGATTAATGTTGAACAAGAGCATCAAAAATGCATGGGAGTTCATTTAGCGAGTATAATTTTTTGGTGATAACTTTCGAACGGTGTGAAATATCAAAATTGTAATAAAGGGAATACACATGTGCACATATCTTCAATACCTTAAGATGGATACGCATCGCATAATTCTCAATGTTCATCCGAGAAATTAATTGATTTATATGAGGTTGCAGTTTTTGAGTATTTTCTAGTCATTAATAGGACTAGTAAAAATGTTGTCCTGAGACCCTTCAATGTGTTTTATTCAGCCATGAAACAGCTGAACAAATTGCTTCTGGCTTAGAGTGTTTTTTTGTGTTGCCAGACTGGCTGCAACTGGGTGGCTTCCAACGAACCGCTGGACACTGACGTCTCGTCACGTGCCCATACGACAGGCATCAAGCGCGTGTCCGCAGGTCAGTGCTATTCTAGGGCCTCATGTCAGCTGTTCTTGTCAGGCACGGTGAACATCAGGAAGAAATTAAACTTGGATGAAAATAACTTTTTATTCATTTGTACACAATATAAAGGTCCCCCAAATGGTAAATTAATTGTTGGTCAGGTTATTAAGCAAACGATAATCATCATCAATTGATTTTTTTTTTCTTTGTCATGTCAATAATTCAATAAGAATGTCTATTTAAAGGACATCACAACCCTGAAACTACATTTTAATGAATAATGACGATATTCATTACCTCAATATCAGAGAAAACTAGAAATCATCATGTCAATTCCAGGAATCAATTTATTTGTCCTCCAGGACCCGACCCTTTTTCTGAGTCGTGACGTAGACATTAGGCCTACTCTATTACGTTTTTTTTATAGAATCGGTAATGCCTAGGCCTACATCATGACTCATTCTTTCTGGAAGACAGACTACTTATTTATAATATCTGAAATTGAGCCGATGATTTTTAGTTTACTCTTAAATTAGGGAAATAAGTAGGCCTATCGTCATCATTGATCACAATCTAGTTTTATGGTTGTGATGTCTTTTACTTCATAACAGGTTGTGCAATCTGTCGTCACTGCGCATTCACTGTTATACATTGCCATACTGGATCTATTTCATCAAGTATTATGTCATTAAAACAGAAATTGTTTTTGGGAGATTATAATATTATATTTCTTGAATTTCTTTTTCCCAATATTGACAACGGTAGAAATGTTCACAGTTTGACTTGAAAATAGTATTTATTGAGAGAATGGGATAATGTAAAATTCAAACATTTTGATAGTGACTTGATGATAATTGCTGATGATGGACCAAGATCGAAATTCCTTAGAAAAAAAATTGTCCAACCCTCAAAACATATTCAAAAGATATCATTAAATTCTATGAATATGCGTGCAGTTCCCATCCATCTATGCTAGTGATGCCTTCGGGTAACAAATTAGGAACCGGGTACCGGCCGAAATTACCCAGGTAATTGAAAAAAAAAGTATTTACGTCATCCCCTGTCTAGTTCCGTGGTTCTGACGTTTCATAATCTCCTGCAGTGTATATGCGTGCACTAAGATCAAGGTTATGTAATTGTTTGTCTCATTGGCTGGTGGCTACCAATTAATTAATAAGATAAGCTCCATGTAGGTATCACATTTTACTCACCCTCAATCTTTCTCCGAAGAAATCTGTCAAAGAATGATTTGGAATGTAGAGGAAGCGAGATAGGACTTTGGTTAATTGTGTTATTCAATACAATAATTATCAAGTGCACAATTTATAATGTGAACGTACTTTTGTCAGTGTTTATTGTAGTAGGATGAATGTATCATTCAAGTGATCTTGACTGAATAATTGAATTGATGAAATGAATGAAAGAAATACTTGACAAAACCCTCAAATCGTAGAGGTAGGTAATGGGTTGACTATATGCTTCTCAGTTCTCGGTAAAGAATAGTATTTGGCATGGCAACTAGAGAGCCGTTGACAGGAGAGGGATTCAGTACACTGCACGTGTGACCACAGATAAAGGTGGGTGGTGCGACTAGATTTGACGAGCGCATTATGACTAGTTGAGGGAGGTCTGGGAAGGTAGGTGAAAAAACTTATGTAGAATGCGAAGTTGAATTTCTCTCGGTAGCTTGAGTGATTTATATAAGTTATTTTCTATATTATAGGTACTGGTTAGCACAATTACCCGGAACCTAGACGGGTACCCAGGTAACAGAATATTACCCGGGTAATGCATTACCCGTACCCGACCCGGGTACCCGAAGGCATCACTAATCTATGCGCTGGTGTATTTTGTGGCGATCATTCACATTACTTCAAGTTTTATCGATTCTCTAGGGATGAAAGTTAGGTATCCAGGTTCTAATCTTCAACTGTATGTTTTCAGGTCACGTTAAACATGAGATGACTTCTTGGTCCAGCTTTCCGTCAGTGTTCAGATTCATCCAGCAGAGGTATGCTGCGGTATCAGGCAAACAGGAGCTGTAAGGAATTTATGTAGGTAACGTACTTGACAGTTTTAGACAACCACATTTTTGTTGTAAAAGCACACGGATATTGATTTAGTGAAATATCAGTTTTTGGCGTTACCCAGAGGCAAGCATTTGGGGTTTTAAAAATAAAAGCGAATTATTTGTAAATGTTTTCTCTTCAATATTTGTATATTTCACGTCTTTGCGAGTTCAATTTTTCTTTCTTTTTTCAGAGCTGAATAAACACTGAGAAGAGTGGCCAAATGGCTAGCACACTGAATCGTCATTCAGGAGACCGGGGTTCGATTCCCGCCATGGTCGACCATCCTGACAGGGTTTTTGCGTGGTTTCCCTCAGTTGTTCAGATTAATATTGGGATGGTTTCTTAACAACAGGCCACAACCGAATCCTTCCTACCATTCAAAAACATCTTATAAGACCTTTCATGCCATCATCTTATCATTCCTTATCATTCTTTATCATTCTTATCATTCCTTGACCAAAGATTTATCATTTTTAGGCCTACCAGTAATTTCTTTTCATATCATATCATTTCATTGACATTTTATTTTTGTTGTCAATTAGGTGTCAATCATCAGTAGCTACATATTGAGCAGTTTGCTTTAGGACACGTAATTTTTTTAAAAAGTTTCCTTTGTCGTTCAATAATAAATAAAAAACAACTTTACATAACTAATTCTACATCATCAAATCCTATCAACAAGAAAAGAAGTAAAAAGTCCGTAAACCAAAATCCTTGGAAGTTCACACAAAAATGTTAAATAACTCTGCAAATGCTATTAGCCTACACTACTAAAAAATGATTTTGGTGAAAAACTAAAAATAGTCAACACCAATTCACCCATTTCAGCTACAGTGAAACCTCTATTCATCGTTTTCCAAGGGACCAGGAAAATAAAACCATTCATGCAGGAAAACGATCCATCCAGGAAAATTTAGCATTGATTGGGAAGTGGGGTGAGAAAAAATGAATGATACAACCAGGAAAACGATGGATCCGGGAACGATGCATAGAGGTTTTACTGTATTTAGAAAGATAAATTAGATTTTTAGTCCCAAATGCTTGCCTCTGGGCAGATAGGCCTACTAATCGACTGATTAAATTATGAAATTCCAGTACAATAAGGTGATGCGGGCGTACAAATGAAGCCCACCTACTACTATTCATTTTTATAACTGAAATGTATACATATTTTAATCCTTAAAGTTAGGTCTGTATGATGATTGAGATTACATAGGCTACTCCTCATACTTATATCAGAATACGGTTTAAAATAAAATGAAAACAAAAGGAACTGTCATTGATAGAAAAAATTCAAATGGACCTTATTTTTGCCGTATGCATAAATAATATATGATTATATGATGGCTATATATGATATGATATGACATCATATGATATGATATATGATATATATGATAGCTTGGGTGTGCTCAATCTGGGCAGGTATGCAATTCCGTGTCGTCCTGATCGAAACATATGTTTATGTTTATTTTTTCAAAGATTTGTACATGATACAAATATAGAAAATACTTAAAACTAGAAATGAAAATTGAAAATAAGTGAACAGAAAGAGATAATTGAAAAATATAGATAATACATGTAAGATAATAGGATGGTTGACTAGTGTGACTTTGAAGTCAGAAATTCATTGAGGTCATAGAATGGGTTCTGAAGTAGAAAAGATTTCAGGTTGTATTTAAAAGATGAAAGTTTGGTAAGGCTGGTTATATGTGCGGGTAGTTTATTATAAATAGTTGTGCAAAGATGGAGAGGGCTGTGAGTGAAAAAAGTTTGAGAGTGTGTGAGAGAACGGATTGAGTTACTGTGACTTGTAGGGTAGTTATGTATAGAGGAATTTTTAGGAAAGATGCTGGTATTGGAGTGAACATAGGAACTGGCAATGTGGATGAGAGTACATGTAAGGGTGAGGATTTTGAGGTTTGTGAAATGCGATTTACAAGAGGAACGGTGAGAAATGCCAGCAATGATGCGTATAGCTTGTTTTTGCATGATGAATATCTGTTTTGCTGCTTGGGAGGAACCCCAGAAGAGAAGTCGAAAAGAGAGATGAGAGTGGAAATGAGCATGGTAGACGAGTAAAAGGGTATGAGGGTTGACAATTTTTTTGAGTCGACGAAGTAGGAAAGAAGCACATTTGATTTTAGCTGTAGTTTTTTCAATGTGTTAGGACCAGTCTAGATTGGGAGTTATATGGATTCCGAGAAATTTTGTCGATGAAGCACTGGGTATGACTTTGCCATTAATACGTATTAGTGGAGAAACGATGGGTGGGTTGAATTTATTATGGAAGTTTATAAAAAATGATTTAGTGGGTTGCAGTGCAAGTTTGTTATTTAAGCAATAGGAGGATATTAGTGAAGTTTGACAGTTGGCAGTTTGGATGAGGGAAATGGAAGAGTTGATTCTTGGTGTAGTTAACAGGTGATTTGTGTCATCCGCAAATTGGAAGAGATGTCCAACATGTAGTAATTGAGGCAGGTCGTTAACATAGAGCAAAAAGAGGAGAGGTGGTAGATCCATGTTTGATCCTGGTATTAGATGAAATGTGTACTTTTATTGCGTTTTCTCCGTTATGTCTCATCCGATTGTTGCACAAATTATTGAAAATGTGTATGATAGTTGTTTTCATATTCTGAATGAATTTGAAAGCTTTAGAAAAATTTTCGTTTTGAAGTATTTTCCCCCTGGGTTATTCTTATGGGGATTTTCCGAACTTTCCAAATTTTTTCCGGAAAAACCATTCGACAGATTTTTTTGAAAAACAATCCCAACCTATGCTGGTGTGACACCAATATGTAGAAAAAGTTTCGAGTTGATTGATCGTTCTTCCTGACCTGTATGCCGCTTACAAAATAAACAAAAAAAATTAAATTAAAATAAAGAAATAAAAACCAAGCCCAAAATTTTTCGGTATATGGAATGAAAATCTTCGCTTCGCTCATCTAATTAATAGACAAGAAAAATGCAACAAAATTTGCATTGAGCAATATTGAAATTAAAATGTAATGGAGAGCATATTAAATGCACCTTGAGTTCAAAACAATTATGTCACTGCTTCCTATTTTAATCATTACTACTTTTAATAGTTGTACAATTTCACTGGTTAATGGTTACTTGTTGCTCAAATTCATAATGGGTTCCTCAATAGCTTTCATTGATGTAAACCAATTATATTATATTTTTGTCACAACTCTACCTGAAAAATAATATTATTTGATTCTCGACGTAACTCGTATGTCCCATCAATTTCAAGGTATAATACCGGATGGGCCTGTTGTCACAAAGATAGCAGTAGGCCGCAGCCTTTGGCCACAGCCAAAGAACAGTTACTAACAAAATATTCGGATATATACATATACGAATATTTTGTCAGTAATTATCGACTTTATGATGTCAGTTCGAAGGTTGGAGGATAGAAAAAAAAACTGACCATAACCTACCGCTAAAGACTTGTTACGTTATTGGTAGTCATAGGTCATAGCTTATATAATATCTAAAAAAACAAAAAGAAGTAAGTATCAGTATGCGAACCCCACCTCCTCGTTATTAGGAGCAGGCATCTCGAAGTGATAGGGAGAATATGTGAGTTACATATAGGAGTTACTGAGTTGATGTATTCTTCTTTCTACGAATACATTGGAGTGGAGAAATCGTGTGCATTCGGGAGCCCACGTTACTGGACTTCGTGTCTGTAACCTACCGTTAGCATTGTGATAACAGTGTCACCCATAATACCCATCATGCATAGCACGTCTTTCTGAACTGAATCGCTCAATCTCTGAGTGATCGCATCGCATCCAAGATGGCTTCTGAGAAGTGGCGATGTCGAAGGTAAACTATTTTTTAGCATCCACTGCCGTAGTAGTTATGGATTTTCATTAATGATGGTTCGAAATCTAGGGAATGGCCCAACAATGATGATACTGTCAAGGGAAATTGAGAGATTAATATAGGCCAGAACCAGGCCTAGGCCTAGTTGGTTTCTTTTCCATTCAAGCCTAGACTACCTTGCCATGAACGTGGTGGGCCATAGCGAAGTGTTGATAGTAAGATCAAGTTGTATAATACTATTATTTTTGAGTAAGATCGTAGATGGCCATAGCCTTAGAGTAAGCCTGTAACTAGGCATAGGGCCTAGGCCCAGGCGTAGAGCTTTTAGTTCTAATTCCAATTGTTTTTTACTAGGCAAAGATGAACCATGGTATTGATTTAAACTTGCAAAGTTTATTTGAGCCTAACCTGTAAGTAATAGAGGGGACCTAGGCTAGGTCTAGATGTAGGCCTAGGGCTTCCTAACTTACATTTATTAGGATCTGTATCTAGGTCAATAGCCCTAAGCCAACACTTGCAGATTTCCCACCCTGATGCAGATGAGCACCAAGTAGGCCTATAGGATTTCCCAACCCAATATACTGAGATGTGTGGTTCAGTAGCTAGGCCTAGCCATTGAGTTTGCAACATAGTTATTATGAAGTCAATGGCCTAGCACAGTGAATTGTCATTCAGGAGCCTGAGGTTCGACTCCTACCATGAGTTTTTTTGTTTACCTGTCATTCAGTTTATATGCCTAGGCCTACGTGGATGGTTCCTCAACAACAGACCTCGACAGACTTGTCCCACTACTCGAAAACACGTAATACCTATGACTACCAATAACGTAACGGGATAAGCAACTTGATCATTTCCTTTCGCACCATGCGGGAATCAAAGGGATGCCGTCATACTCAATTTACTGGTAGTATTATATATTGATTCATAAAAGTAATACGTGTAATGCACTCTGTGAATCCAGCTCTTCCCAATTGTATTAAGCAACGTTGGAATACATTTCATTTGAATTAGCCAATCTAAATTTTAAATACGTGTGTAAAAGCATTGGACCCCTAGTCAAGAGCCATACTGCCACATTTACCAATTGATAACTGCATTAATTACTTGACATCTGCGAGAAAGAACAGAAACAATGCAAGTACTCAACTATGTACTTTACATTGAAATACGAGCTGAATGCGTACGTTTTGATTTGAAATTGCGAATCTCAAAAATGTACACTTCAGCGCGTCATATTTTTTGCTTCCATCATGGTGAGAAGACGTCCAATGTTGAAAGTATATAACTTACGCCATGTTGCTTATCCCGTTACGTTATTGGTAGTCATAGGTAATACAATGACTTTTCATCTCATCGTTCCATCATCTCGCCATCGTTCTCCAATGCCTATATATCATATAGTCATCAGTAGGCCTAGGCCTACATTGTGTCGTTAAGCTCAATATGAATGAATGAAGTATGTAGACCTTGGGCCCAAGAATAAAATTAATCAAAGTAATTGTCCCCTGGGTCAACCAAAGCGCACTGTGTTAGAAAATGGATTCCTGTTGGGCGTGGGTTTGAGTCCTGCCTGAAGCATGGGTTATGGTAAACGTCCTTTCACTATTATCTCTTGATCATTTCATTGTCACCTGCTCAATCGTACCCCCAAATAACCTAGCTGTTGATGGATCGATGAAAAAAATTAAAATGAATGAATAGGCCTAGATCTGTAATAGACTTCACGATAACTACACTTACTGCACTATTTTTAATGTTACAGCTTGCACAAGCACTTGAAAACATACTACCACTACAGACGCTTGCCGAACAATGCTGGCTCGTGATTTGCTCACTGGAACTTAATATCACGACGCTATTCACTGGTAAGCCTTGTACTCCATATCGTCATTGAATATAGCAGACAGGATTCTAACAATACTATACAGTGTGTGAACTGTAGAACTGTATGGTACATCTATACAGCGCCTCTTTGTGGTTTCCCTTTGTAGCTAGGTAAATGCTGGGATGGTTCCTACTATATAGCTGCCACAACTGCTTCTTTCCTCTACCTAAGAAACCTTCAACTCATCATCTCATCCATTTCACACATTCACACCATTAGATCTTCAGTATAATTACTGTTGAACCCAATATAATTTTTAAAATAAAGATGAATCAATATTTTTGACAGAAATAATTGTCTAAATAGGCCTGTTATGTATATTTGTTTGAGCGAAGCAAAGACTCAATTTCACATGAC